>OY751335.1:26869262-27469262 GCA_963564715.1 Catocala sponsa | reverse complement strand
TTGGCCTTTTTCATTATTATTACCTAGATTTTACCTGTAGCTTTGCAATATGTATGTAAGGTTAAATTAGTAACAATATTTTTTTTTGGTTAAAAGGTACCCTATGTAATTTTCTGTTTCGCTAACAACATATATGCGAAATTTAATGATGATCGGTCGAGTAGTTAAGGCGTGAAAGCGTAACAAACAAACAAACAGACAAACAAACTCACATTCGCATTTATAATATTAATAAGGACAGTAAGGACTAGTTAGAATTATGGTAAAACTGGCAGATGACCAACTCCTTGTCTAGCTGTGTCTAATTCTTTATGGCCACTCATAGTAGGTATACCTACCGTTTTTCTTTTTTTTCTTTGGGGAATGATGTGATGCATACCCTTCCGCGGGGCGGACGGAGGGTTTATGTCGGACTCATCCGGGCAAAGATGAATATATCCCGGTAATACCGACTAAACCTACCACGGTGTTCCTTCACACAATCTATGGCCGGGGCGCAAGGATCACCTGCGCTTTCATCCTGCAGACTCATAGTATACCCTATAGTGACTAAATAGTAAACCTTTAATGTATTTAATTGTTTATCTTGAAACAGGATACAAGATGACGCCTTTACTGTACGTGTTGGCGCCGAGCCCGCCAGCCAACGCGGTGCGCATGCTCGCCGACATCATAGGACTACAGCTGGACTTGAAAGAAATCGATTTCTTGTCTATGGAACATAAGTCGCCGGAGTATTTAAAGGTACTAGGGTCGCCTAGTGGTCAAAATTCGACCATAATTGATTTAAATTTTAAGTTTGATCGTTATTAAGGTTTTATTGTCTATAACTTTATCCTTTTAATCACATTTCATTTAGATTTCGCCAAGGCTATACATGTTAAATTTAGCTATCTTTTCAAACAAATTATTATTTACTTGACTATATATACTCTTTCATTGACGATATTCCTAAGCTTGCCACTTTGTTTTCTTTTTATCTTTATTACATATAAATAAGGTATAGGTAACCATAGTTACAAAGATTTGTACGACGTCAGACGAACAACGCCGAAATACTACGAACGCGATTCGACTGCGTGTGTCAAATGCATGGTTGTGTGCATGTAGTGTTTTTTCATTAATTTAATGGATTTCTAAAGCATATTTCATAAAAATATTAGGATTCGCCACTCCTTCTCCATATAAACTGTGCCAAATTTCATACTCCTCCTTCCACGCAATTTTCTTAAAAAGGGGTACAAAGTTTTTGCTTCACGAATTAATATATAGATAATACATTATCCTATATAACTGCCTCGATGGCACAGACGTAGAGTATGTGACTGCTGTGCATAAAGTCGAATCTTATCGTATAAATAAAATTAGATAAGTACACACAGCGACACATCAACCTAGACTGTTTGGACTTCGAACTATTAGAAGTTGAACGCTGCGAATCGTGCGAGAGTGTGCGTTATACATATTTTTGTTACGCTCTATCCTTACCATTACATCGACACCACTATGCACTGTCCCTTTCCGACAATGCTCTATGTTGTATGTAGCGTAGTTATGCGTATATAGGGTGTCTAACTTGATGTGTAGCCGTGTGTACATTGGAATGGTTTGAATATTATAATATTATCTATCGATAATCATAAATCACTAAAAAGACGTAATATTATATTATGTTTTACCTACATAATTTTTTTTTTTATAAAAAATGTAGGCAAAGAATTTCTATACAATCTAATAAACGACAAGTGTCATCTCACATACGATAATATGATATTTATGACACTTCGACTATATCGGAAATCTGATCTAAACAGATTTTATTACGATAATCAGCCCTCAGTCCTTATTCAAAGTCAAAGTCAAAAATCTTTATTTCGATAAAAATGTGCAAACAATTCTTGGACACGTCAATTAACAAAATATTTTGAAATTAAACAAACTTTAGACGGATTTTATCGCGTTGTTTATTTTTTATGAAACACTAGATATTATTACATTTATTACATAATTTCGAAACTTTGAACTAGTATTGTTAAACACTTTTACTAGTTACTTCTACTTAAGCTATTTAAATGATACAACTATTTAGATTTAATTTTACACTTTCTCCGACGTTTCGGTTGCTTTTCAGCAGCCATGGTCACGGGGAGACTAAGATGGTAGTCGTCTAAATGTTAATAAAAAAATAGAATAATAAAAAAGAAATTATATTCGATGAAAACTAATAATAAATGTTTATTTTCTAGATAAATCCTCTCGGCACTGTTCCAACTTTACAAGATGGTGACTTCATATTGACAGACAGGTACCTACCTAATATTGTTTTATTTAACTATCCCTACCCCTCCCCCAATAATGATAATTACATAACTTATTTCAGTGCAGCAAAAGGTTTTGAGCAGCAGACCCTTGCTTGACCGAGGATGCTCTTACTACTCTCTGATTAAACCAACATAAAGCAGCAGCAGGACTACAACTGTAGCGATTCGTTCGGCCACCGAAACCCGATGGTACACTCAGTCATCTTCCATTTCCTCCTCCTGCCACCTGCCCTAATTCCCCTTCATTTCACGAACTAGTGATGCTCCTGGTGTTGCGGTCACACAGGCAACAAGAACTGCTTACCATCAAGCAGACCTTATGCTCGTTTCCCACCGAAATAAAACAGTTGACCTAATTAATAAAATACCTTGACATAACAAACTCTGTATAACTGTCACGCCTGTCGCATTCTTCAAAATAAATTATATTTTTGTATAAGCTATCCTATCGGCTATGATCCTGGGTCGAGGGGAGGCGGCCCCTGAATAGAGGTGGCCTACATACAGTTGAAACCTTATATTCTGGGGTAGGCACGGCTTACTTAGCCCACTTTATATACGGCAATGAAGATATCTTGATATTTTTCTTTTATTTTTTTTATTGGTTCGCAAAACTGGACACAATCTAACGATAGTACAATGCTATTTATCATAGCTTAATAAACTTACATTAAGACGTATCCTACTAGATGCAAACACTACATGCTTATAATTATGACATACTAGCTTTTGCGCGCGGCTCCGCCCGCATGGTACCTACATACATCAATTAAAAGTAGCCTATGTCCTTCCCCAGGTTTTTAACTATATCTGTACCAAATTTCATCTAAATCGGTTGAGTGGTTTAGCCGTGAAGAGGTAACAGACAGACAGACAGACAGAGTTACTTTCGAATTTATAATATTAGTAAGGATATACTTAATTGTGACTAACTCGTGTGAGGTAACTCTGGCTATTGCTGCTACAAGAGTATGTTAAATAGTTTAAAACCGTGAAAAGGTAACAGACAGACAGACAGAGTTACTTTCTAATTTATAATATTAGTAAGGAGTAAGGATTATTAAATAGTCTAATTGGCGCAAGTCGTTCTATTTTATGTAAATAAATAAATGAATAGATGTTCATGGGAGCCGGGACCGACGGCTTAACGTGCTCTCCGAGGCACGGAGCAGGCGATAATTGTCAATCAATACGCACATAATTTCAAAAAGTCATATAACTTCCGAAAATCGGAGGTGCGCGACGTGGATTCGAACCCGAGACCCTCTGCATTGCAGTCTGTTGGTCTCCCCACTGTAGGATATTGAACTAAATAAATAAAACGTGTAATTTCCAGTCACGCAATAATGAAGTATCTGCTATCGAAGTACGGCGGCGACAATAGCGAGACTCTGTACCCGAGCGACGTGCGCACGCGCGCGCTTGTTGACCAGGCGATGTTCTTCAACGTAGGAGTGTTCTTCATCAAGATCAAAATTGTAACGGTGAGTGATTATAAAAGTTGCTCTGTACTAATATTATAGACAAGATTATGCCCGCGGCTTCGCTCACATAAGTAGGTTAAGTTATGTTAGTAGCAGTACGTATTCTGGATGATGTCCTTTTCTGTACCCCTGACAACGTGTATGCAAAATTTCATGATGTTCGGTCGAGTAGTTAAGGCTTGAAAGCGTAACAAACACACAAACTCACATTCGCATTATAATATTGGTAAGGATGAAACATTTTGTAAAGATGCCTGGATGTTTGTTACTTCATCACGTCCAGCCGTGGAACGGATTTGGATAGAACTTGACCTTTACTCTGGCTTATCTATTATATTCCAGGGAGAGCCAAGTTCCTCTACAGCAAAGGCCTACATAAAACCTTTGAATTTTGAGTTGAAATTTAACATTCTCTGGTCATCCGACAATTTTATACTGGTATCTCGGCCCACCTGGTGCCCGCTTATGTACCTATATTTTTAACCTCCGACGCAAAACCGACACGGGGTGTTATAAGTTTGACGTGTCTGTGTGTGTGTCTGTCTATGGCATCGTAACTCACGAACGGATGAACCGATTTTGATATAGTTTTTTTTGTTTGAAATGTGAATTAGTCGGGAGTGTTCTTAGCTATGTTTGATGAAAATCGGTCCAAAACGGCCGCCGCCACAAAATGGCCGATTACTATTTTTATTATATTGTGTCGAGGGTTTTTAAATTTTTAATTTATACTAATTGTACAACTGGGATAAATTGTGTATCTGTGTGTATATTTATCAATCTTAAATCGTCGTTAACATTTATAAATAAACACATACACAATTTGTTCAGTGAAAAGTTGTTTGACAGGGTCTTGAGTTAATTCTATTGTTTTATGCTATTAGAAACAAACAATAGAATTAGTATTTTTTTTCTGTAGGTACCTACTCGTGTATTATTGCAGGTATTGAAATAATTATATCATGACACGTTTCTTTAATAAGTTACCCTGATCACGATGATGGCAGTGAAGAATTATCATCGCCGCGGAGGGCGGTGGCGGTAAAGCGGATTTCGTAGCGGTACCCCTCGCGGTAAGGCGGTTTATGCGCCTGTCCGCGCGGATGGATTTAACGCGGTTTTGACCAGTTTGATAATTTTTAAATTGCGACACGTCCTGCACCAACGATGATCCGCGCGGTTATGCGGCGTTAGCGATGCCCGATACGTATCGATATTTTGGTGTATCGATACAACGGAATGCGATATACCGATATTTTATATCGATACACGCTAATGCGATATTAATCTGTATCGTATCGCTTCGCCAGCATATCGAATCAAGAATATCGTATTGTATGATACATAATAAAAATAATTGAGATGGCTAACAATAACAAAGATTCAAAATGTAAATAAACTTATTTTATAACGACGCCGCGCTTGTAGATGCGGTTTTTATTTTTGTAATGTAATACAGGTTGGTAGATATATGTATTACTTTGTTGATATTATATTAATGCAGTACATCAATAAAGCAATACTCGAATGTTATTAGACTGTGTTTAGATAATGATGAATGATATTCTGAAACAATATCTACGTAAACCATTGCTAGATAGAAAATCGGATCCCATAGCGTACCGGACCGCCAGGACAACTGCTTGGCCACAACTTAGTGCTTTAGCTCTGAAATACTTATCAGTTGTTGCGACATTGGTACCGTCACGCGTCAGAGCGTTTGTTTTCTTCAGCTAATAATACGCTCACTGAAAATCGTAACAGAATAGATCCACAACGGTTGTCCCGATTTTTATTTCTTAAAAGTTTAGATGTTATGCAATGGCAGGTATAAAAATCCTTTTTATTTAGTGTGTGTATTAAAATATAGTTAACCTATTTTAGATCTCTAAAATACATTTATTTTGTCATAACCTGTAGTTTTTTTGTTAAATGTTAATTATATAATGAAATCTATACAATATTTGAGATAAACGTGTTACTCTAGTATTGTAATTCAATACGATATTTTCGATACGATATTTACTGTATCGATACAAAGGCATACGATACATTTAATATATCGATACAATCAGTTGCGATACGTTACGATTCGATATATCGATACAATGCAAAATATCGGGCATCGCTATGCGGCGTCCCGTGTGTGAGGCGCCGCATAGCCGTGGGCACATCTAGTTATATACATAAAGACTAGATGTTCCCGCGGTTTCACCCGCGTTTATCGTTACTCACGCCACCCACGTGGGTCGTAGCGTGATGTTATATAGCCTATAGCCTTCCTCGATAAATAGGCTATCCAACACTAAAATAATTTTTCAAATCGGACCAGTAGTTCCTGAGATTAGGGCGTTCAAACAAACAAACAATTTCTTCAGCTTTATAATATTACACAGGTCTGCAATGGTTTTCCTCTCTGAGATCTGATTAACGTTTTCTATAGTTTCTAATGTGCTGATTACGAGAAAAATAATAAAAAAATTCTATCACGTCAGGATTCTTTGATATTGAATATTTAAGATTTTAACTAAAAATGTCTGAGCGCATACATTTTAAAATCTATAAAACGTCACTTAATTACTTCAGCTTAATTTTTATTGCATTTAATTAGTTTAAGACGACATAGAAATGAATGCAAATCAGTAATTTGTTAATTACTACATAATAAGTGTAAGTAATTCGCATTAACCATTTCGAAAACGGGTCATTTTGGCTTCATTTAGTAATGAGCTCATTAATACACGATGTTTAGGTGATATTGCCTAATTGTTGTTAATGTTGTTCAAAAAGGGTATAATGAAGAAAACAAAAGGTTTTTTTGTATAAGTACCTACTCTGAATTAGAAAACTAACAGTCGAAGTGCGCATCTTGCAACCTAAACTTTAAAATGTCGTCGCGAAGTTGTTTAAACTCTTCGAATTGTTTTTGTTATATTTGCGGGAAATTCATGGTGATAAAACAACGAAACAACATTACAGACTATGTGAAAAATATTTACAAAAGTTATTTTGGACATTCTATAAGTAACCAAGACAAAACTTGGACACCTCAAAAAGTTTGTTCGACTTGTTTACTTCCCAGAAAATCTAGGAGCCGTTAGCGAAGAACAAGGTGAAAGATTTCACCAAGATTTAAAAGAGCTTGAAGTCCGGTATCAAGGAAGATGGAATGTCAGCATGATGGCGGACTATTGTTGGTTGTTGAAGCGTGATGATCCAAACCGGAAATATAAGCGAAAATCGCACAACAGAAGCTTCCAGGAAAAAAGGACCAGGTTCCACAAATAAAATTTAAGTGTATTTTAACCCAGCAATAAGTTGTTATTACGTGTTAATAGTTTTTTAAGTTAAAAATTAAGTACTTTTTTAAATATATAATTTTTTAAGTGAAAACTTGTCTTTTTTCTCAATTTTCTATCTGTAGCTTTTTTGAAAAATCAGGAGGTGATGGAGAAAAACTAAGTACATATTCGTAATCAGCGCATCAAAATACTCCAGAATCAGCTATCAAATTCCAGAGAGGAAGTTATGACCTTCATTTTGCAGGCCTGTGTTATTAATAAGATAAACATTATCTAGTGCTAATTGGCAATTTTATATTTGTCGCGTTATCTGTCGGCCTGTCATGTCAGTTACTATAAAACGCTCTCGTAAGTGTAGGTTAGTAAGTAGTAATAAGTAATTGTAGCCGCCGCACGTATGCAGCCCTGAACCACACACGCACGACACCTAGCGATGCAACGATATATCGAATATTCGATAATATCGATAATATCGACCCTAAAAGTATAGATATTTTTATCGATATCTAACTAAGTATATTATACTAACGATATTATCATACCTATCGACAAGAAATTAAATATCGATATCGAAAGATACATCGATTATAATTAATATTACTTAGTACTTACATCTAAACCATATAATATTATAAGTTTATACAAAGTCTGTTATTTTATTATTGCACAATATAATTACATACATACGCTTACAAATCAAATAAATTTCTAACATCGAATATTCGATAATATCGACTCTAAAATATCGATATCTAACCATCAGCGATACGGTATTATCATATCGACAAGACATTAAATAAAATAATATTTAGTAATATTTATTAGGTATATTACTACTCAAAACAAAATAAGAGCCACTAGTTTATTTACATTTAAGTGCACTTTAGTAAACTGAAATTAACTGATAAGTAGCATTATATTGATATTACGAACTCTGGTGTTTCTCTTTTATGCTGGTGTTCGTGTTCCTAATTTGAAAAGTATTGGCCATCATTTTAAGAAAAAAATAATTGGATGTTATTCTTATGTTTTTCTTCGATTGTCTTCTTAACTTGTTTCGGTTATTTTAGGAAAAAGTTTTACTTTTTCAATTTTAATTGATTCATTTATCATCTCGCGTTAATCATGTCACCAGTACGAAGGCACATGGATACAATTACAGCAACCAGAGTCATAACTATGATTCAAGAAGGACGTTCTCAGCGTTACGTGGCTTTGCAGTTGGGTTTTTCTCGAAGAGCTGTCCAAAATGTATGGAATCGCTTCCAAGAGACCGGCAGTGTTGCCAGGAGACCCGGTTCAGGTAGAGTTCGTGTAACAACGGATCGGTACAGGATCGGTACGTCCAACTAAGTGCTCGTCGTGATCGTACAGTAACGGCCCGTAAGTTACAACACCACCTACGGCTGACAACGGGTACCCGTGTCAGTGATCAAACTATACGTAATCGATTGCACGAAGACCAGCAAATGTCAAGACGACGAGTTGTTCGAATTCCTCTGACCAGGGTTCAACGTGCAAACCGTTTAAGATTCTCCCGTCAGTATTTGAACTGGGGGATTAGTCAGTGGGGCAAGGTGCTTTTTACAGACGAGTGCAAAGTAAAATTTTTTAATGATGATCGGCGTGTTACGGTCTGAAGACAACGCGGCGAGCGGTTTTCGGAGTCCTGCATCCACGAAGTTGACCGTTTCGGTGGTCCCAACGTAATGGTTTGGGGTGGGATTAGTTTACACGGTAAAACCGAGCTCACCATTTTAAATGCGGGTACCGTAACTGCAGAACGTTACATCGAGGACGTCATCAGGCCTCAAGTGATCCCATTTGCACAGCGAGTGGGGCTTGGATTCATCCTGATGCAAGACAATGCCCGTGCACACACAGCTCGATCGACCCAAACTGTCCTAGAAGGGTCTCATATTGAGATATTACCATGGCCAGCTAACAGTCCGGATTTAAATCCAATCGAGCAATTGTGGGACCAATTGAAACGAAGGGTTAGAGAGAATGAGCAAGGGGTCTACAACCAACAGCAGCTGATTGACGCTTTAAAACGTGCCTGGGAGGAGATTACAGATGAAAACGTGAGGAATTTGATCCAGAGTATGCATACGAGGCTTCTGGAGTGTATTGCTAAGAGAGGAGGACATACTCGTTACTAAAAAGAAGAAACAAAAGTGACAAGAACAGTATTTTGCCTTTCTCCGGTGATTCATGTTTTTCATTCAAATGGCCAATTTCATTATGAGCTTAAAAACAATTTATGATCATTATTTTAAACAATTGTTAGCCTATATTATAACCAATAACATTATTTTGTAGTTAAATAAGTTAAACAATTTAATGTCTTTATTGTTTTCATGGTACAGCAAAAAATCTTAGTGGCCCTTATTTTGTTTTGAGGAGTATATAATAATATTTTTTATTTGCTTCTTATTTACCCACTTCTACCACTAACTTGAAAATTCTGAATTATCAATAATATCGCATTGAAACGGCTCGCGAAGCCATTCAAAGTCTACCGCGGTTCCGCCCTCGCCGCAGAGGTCGGAATACGCGTCGAGCTAACGTTAATTCCGTGGATCACCTTAGAGTCTAAGTTGTCGTTGTCGGCAAAGTGGGCCTAAGGCTTATACCCACGTTGCCGACAACGCCCCAAGCCAAGGTCCGTGGTAGTTCGCCCTTGGGGGCCAACGTTATCTACTTTACTTTATAATGGGTTGGGAGCCTTCTACGCTCCCCACAGTCCGTGTAAAGTTGTAAAGGCCATCTGAGGCCAACAACTAACACACAAAAAAAAAACAAATATATACATTTTGATATCTGGAGGTGTCACTATCCTCAACCTCCAAATAATATTAAGTTAGGATTTGACGTCCTCCTAAATATGTCTCTCGTATTTTCCAGCTTCCTTCATTATTCGAGGACCTGACAGGTCCCACAGAGAAGCACAAGGAGGAGATAGACGGCTGCTACAGCGTGTGCGAAGCCTGGCTCGAAAATCGAAAGTACATCGCAGCGGACCACCTTACTATTGGCGACCTGTCCCTAGGAGCCACTGCCTTTGCAATGCAGCCTATTCACAAGCTGGATTCCAAAAAGTAAGCTAATTATTTGAACTAGTGTTCGTGGTCGACATCAGACCATACTTTTTATTGAAAATTTATGGAAAACATTGATCAACAAGATTTTGCCCGCGGCTTTAATTTTGTCATAAAATTTATATCCCTCGGGAACAATATCTTTCGCCTGGATGAAAGGTATATGTTCCTATGTCCGTTTCTGTATCACTTACAATATGTATGTAAAAGGATGATAACCAAATTTGTATGAGACCCGTCCCCCGTCTCCAACAGATCTTTTGTATGTGTTAGTAGGTTCTTAAGGATCTATAAAAAGCCTAGCAACCATTTTAACATAAAAATCCAAAGGGTTTAAAATAAAACAAATAAATCCATTTCCAATTCATTACAAACATGTTATAAAAATTAAAATTACAAGGCTCAATTCAATGACGATGCAGGTACTTGTTTTACTGATTTATTACTGAACAGTATGCAATGTTATAAATAACAAAGATAATAGGTAATTATAATACTTTGAAACACAAACTTTTATTTTGTGCCAAGAAATAATAATATTAAAACATGATTTTCTCGTTATATCCCGCGCTTTTGAGAGATGTCGCCATAGTAAAAAATTATCACCTTACTAAGGTGTTTTGATTGAGATACATTTCAAATATGTTGGTCGATGTAAAATTTGGGAGGACGTTTTTACGCATCGTCCTTTAATGGTAATCGGTCGAGTAGTAATGGCGTGAAAGCGTTACACACAAACAAACTCAAATTCGCATTTATGTATAATAATATTGGTTAAATATATATTTTCCAACATTTCATATTTCTTCTCTTTTACATTCGTTCGTTGTACATTTGGAAATATCGGACACTAACTTTATTATGCAGGTACTTATATAATAGGTAATAAAAAAATGTGTTTATAAATTTTCCTTTTAATAACAATAAATCCCGCCATTAAAAACAAAACAAAAAAGAAAATTATTGATAAACTGTTTCTTTGGTTTGAACTGTCTTGTCTTTACCTATTAATATATCTAAATATTATAATAATATTAACCACACTTCTTCTCCCTAGCCTTTATTATTCCCAAGTCACTTGGGGTCGGCTTTCTAGTCTAACCGGATTTGACTGGATATCAGTTTTTACACGGAGCGACTGTCACTTGACCTCCACAACCCGAAAGCTAACGATACTCTAAGGCTAGACCAGTGTCAGGATATTAGAGGACACTGACTTCCCAATAACGACTGCCAGAGATGCTCATGGCAGTCGTCAGCTTAACGTGCTCTCCGAGGCACGGAGCAAGCGATAATTGTCAATCAATTCGCACATAATTTCGAAAAGTCATATAACTTCCGAAAGTCAGAGGTGCGCGACGTGGGTTCGAACCCGAGACCCTCTGCATTGCAGTCTGTTGGTCTCCCCACTGAGCTATCGCTGCTACTGGTATCAAATAATTATAGTAGCAATGCGCAATTATGCCAAAAAGTCGAATGTTTTAGTTATATATATTTTGACGTTCATAAGTGTTACTTTGTGACCTAAATGAATAAATGATTTTTTACTTTGACTTTGACATTATACAAGCTTGGATTCGAAGCTATATTATAGAAACATAGGTAATTATAGTTTTTGAGTACGTTTGGTATTAGTAGCAAAAGCAGAAATAAAAACTGTAATTTTAAATTATTAATTTAATGCGAGAGAGGTGTCAGGTGTTTGATCAATTAATAACCATGACATCATTTTACCATAAATAATTGCAGTACTCGTTGTGTACCTAGCTACTCATTATAATATTATAATTGCATTATATTACTAATTGCAGTATCTTCTCATTATAGTAATTACCGTAGTTTATCAAATTGCTCGGCAAAATCTTCTGTCCAGCTTAGGCACCAGTCCTCCACAACATTCTCTTGAAAAACTGTATTATTTACTAAGCATAATATTTGTAAATATGTACCTGAAATACTGTGGTGAGAAAATAAACTTTTTTATTATTATTATCTTGTATTTTCTCGGCTAACCGGAAAGAGAACTGATGCAAGTGTACATCAGCAATAGGTTATGATTGTGTTGTAAACAGAGTGGCTGTGTGTGTAACTGGATGTGAGTTTTCTGATTCACATTGTAGAAATTTCCTTACTATTCTACAGGTGTTGAGTATAACTGCTTTTTGTAGCAGGCAGTAAGTCTTAGGTGGCAGTTTTAAAGTTTTGAGTGATTGGTGTATTTATTTGGGTATGACGCCTGTAGTAGAGAGAACAATAGGGACGATAGTTACTTTTTGCAGGTGCCAAAGGCGAGTAATTTCATCCTTTAATTCTATATATTTGCTTAGTTTTTCTGCAATTGTAGTTTGTAGGTTGTGTGTGTTTGGTACGGCAATGTCTATTAAGTATCCTGTTTTAATTGTCTTATTTATTAAGGTTATGTCTGGTCTATTGTAATGGATGGTTCGATCAGGAAGGATAGCTCGGTCATAATATAGTTTGGTAGTGGAATTCTCTAAAACAGTTTGAGGACTATATTTATAATATGCTGTAGCTTATTATTATCAGTAAATACAAAAATGCATAATAACAGACTAACGTATATAACGGTATTATATAATATACATTGTATATTTACATGATATGTTGTATCACCATCTATAACTACATTGCAAATCATTAGTTCCAAGGAGAAAGAAGATGAAATTTGGACAAAAATATTTATGATAGGCGCTTCGTATTCGGTCTTGTTCAGCATCGTGTATTAAAAGATCTTTATTTTATGCCTTTTGCACATTAGGGAATAATACTTGTATTCCAAGGAATTTTATAGTTATGGGAATAACGGACACAAAGAATACATAGCAATATATACATAGTCTTGCCATATGAACCCGCGTGAGGATCGTGTGCGGCGCGACAAGATTTATTGATATTGCCCTTTTCTCTTTGCTACTTACATATTTTGTCGTTCATAAGTGTTACTTTGTGACCTAAAAAAATAATGATTTTTGACTAAATTTTCAAGTTTCTTGCCTGTTTCTTTTCATGAAAGCTCTACTCCTCGAACAGGCTTTTATCAATGCTACATTTTTATTTCTTTTTAATTATTCAATTTTTATTAATATAGCTATTTTTATGGAAATAAAGATTTTTGACTTTGACGTTGAAAGGCCTTATTTTATAAGAAAGATATTTTCTGTATACACAAGAAGCGGTGCCTACTTTACCCAGCTTAATAAATGTTTGTTGTTGTTTCAGATTCCCCCTCACCGCTGCGTGGTTGTCACGACTGGGACAGGAAAAGTTTTTCCAATCAATCATTGTACCCGGTACAGCAATTTTTGAACAAATCCTGAACGCAAGCTGGGAGAAAAATAAACAGAATAATTATTAATATGTAACAATGATTCACAACTTAATATACCAGTGGTCTTCATTTACTTCCCGCACTCAATATACACATTAGCTTTTTTTTTATACCGGCAAGGTGGCAAACAAGCATACGGCCCACCTGATAGTAAGTGGTCACCGTAGCCTATGGACGCCTGTAACACCAGAGGCATCACTTGCGCGTTGCCGACCGTTTAGGAAAAAAAGGAAATGGGAAGAAAGAGCGGAAAGGGGGGAAGAGGGTGATTGGGCCTCCGGCACTCTCACTCACCAAACGAAACACAACAGTAGGAACACTGCTATTTCATGTCGATATTCTGTGAGAGGGTAGTCCTTCCCCGGTCGAGCCGGCCCATTCATGCTGAAATCAGCGAGGCTCTACTACTCAAAAGTTATTAGCCATTAATTAGCATATTGCCAAAGAAATATCACACTTATCTGTGCGCCCAATCTATACTAATATTATAAAGCTGAAGAGTTTGTTTGTTTGGTTGAACGCGCTAATCTCAGGAACTACGAGTAAAAATTAAAAATATTTCAGTGTTGGAGAGCCCATTTATAGAGGAAGACTATAGGCTATATAACATCACGCTACGACCAATAGGAGCGGCGCATAAATGAAAAATGTTGCAAAAACGGGGAAAATTCTCTTATGTGAACCAGACGAAGTTGCGCGAGGTCATCTAGTATACTTATAAAGTGGGACAAGGATTTCTCTTAACTTTGGATTATGGATGATTTAATAATAATAATAATATTTTATTTCCAAAATCAATGGTTACAAATATTCTGTAAAGGTATACATATTTAAATTATAAGTACAAAATGATTAAACTAGTAGAAAGGTCACCCATCCCTGTACTAGTTAAGAGCTGTATCACAGGTGACGGGGCCTTCCAATACAACACATTCAGTAAACTAACGCAAGGAATATATTCAAATATAGCACTATTTTATATATACATAGGTAAAAACTTAAATACTAAATTAAATTAAACACATCGCCGAAATAACAAATTTCGTAAACAAAGTATAGGTAAGAATCTAGGTTATTATCTAATTCATTATTAAAAACATAGGTACATTGTTCGTGTTGTAATAATAGTTGTAGGTGTGCCTTTTTGTGTGTTAGCGACATAAAACCGAGCATCAGCAAAGCGCAACACTGGGCCACTGTCTGTTATGTAACATTCGTATTGAGTTTATAAATAATTATTGAATATAGAGTTCGGATCATTCACTAAGTAAAGCAGAAATAATAGGATAATTATTTAATACGGGGTGTCTTTAGGCGCCTCCATAATCGATCGAGTTTAAATACCTTTTCTCGGCCATGAGTCTCGCCGGGCAATCAGCAGCGCCTGTAATGTGATTGCTAGGTTTCTTAAAATGCAAGCAAGTTGCGCATTTAGGTCCTCTCGCTTCGCGCAGTCCTTAATAGAATGGCCTTGATCACCACAATGGCCGCAAATATAACTGCTCTCGCGACATGTCTTCGCCGCGTGCCCATACTGCTGGCACTTGTAGCAGCGTGTTACTAGAGTAAAATCCTTCACAGGACAGGACGACCAATTTATAAAGACTCTATCATTAAAGATGAGAGCCTTTCGTATTGCTCCAGAAACTTCAAGGACGTAATTACATGTCTCGTCGTTCTTTTTGCCTGATTTATGGCTTAATTTAATAGACCTTAGAAACGTCTCGAGGTTGGTATCCTGAAGTTTGCCGGCAATTTTTTGATTATAGAGGCAAGTGTAAACTTCAGTATCCTGCATGGACGAAGGAACTCCTATAACTACCACCCTAGGCTTACGTTTAAAGGGCTCGTCAATTGTAAGACCTATGTTCATGGTCTGGACCTGCTGTTTAAGCCTCTCCATGTCATCCTTAGTATCAGTACTGATAATTATACCGCCGTCTCTTGTCTTTCGTAGTCCCCGGACGTGCAGATTCATTTGTTCAGGACGGACTATCTTCTGGACAATAGATTTTGTCTCCTCACTCGACTTTGATTTATCGCTGGGATAGATCGCCACTGAACTAAAATTTGACGGCTGTATAAAAGTATAGTTACCAGTCTTCACCATGTCTGCGAAAGAAGGGCCTGTGATAGGTTTCGTAGATTCTTCTACAGTTCGCTTCAAGTCCTGAAGTCGCCATGATACATCAAGCTGGTCTTCTATGGTTTTCACAGAGGAATATGTACGTACGGCTTTCATTTTGAGTGATTGATATTCTACTGCCAGCTGCGAAGTTTCGTGTCCAACTTTACGGCATAAAGTATGGATCCTTAATTTTTGCTCAGAGTTCATTTTGCCCTCTGATACAATAGAACACACTTCATTTAGGCACTTTTCAATGGACGTCATCCATGACTGAATTTCAGGCGTTGTTATTATTTCAAGTTCATCTTCTTTACCTGAGGCTTCAGGTCTCGGTGAGGTCATGGGTGTCTTATCAGCCATAGGAGGTGGCGTGCGAGTGGTCCTGCTACTTCTATTAAAGGGACTGCCCTCCATGTTATTAGTTACTCAATCTTCATACAGTAAACATTTTCACTAATAAATTGCACATATTTATTGTACGGAAGCGTAATAATGACACAGTTTGCGTTGCGCCGGCTAGCGCTAAAACGAGGTCACAATTTATAACTTATTAATTGTTATTTTACTAAGTAATTGGTCAACGCGTCTGTTCTCAATGAAGACTATAATACTATATTATTTATTAGTACAAATGACTCAATATGTAATAATAATAATAATATTTATTTGCATCAAACATGGTATATAAAGATGTTACAATTGTGAAATAAGTTACACATGTTTAACTTAACATAGCACGCAATACATTTAACACATAGTCTGGTTGGCACAAAGTTACAATTAATTTTCAATAAATTCTTTTCGACAATAAAAATTATTTTCATTTAGCCATTTATATACCCTAGACAAAGAACCTTTAGACCAGAGACTCCCAGACTTTTTTTCTCATAGACCACTTTCAAAATTTAGCTGGTTCCGGTAGACCCCCTGCAGCTACGGCTGAGGCACGGGGGTGTCTAACACCGCCAACTTCCTAACTCCGGGCTGCTATTGAGATTTATTAATAAAAAACCAAATAACTTTTTGTTGGCCCGACCCGGGATTAGAACCCGAGACGTCATGCACAGCAGTCGCATTCACTACCGCTGCGCCACGGAGGCAGTACTAATATTATAAGGAGGAAAGAAAGGTAATATATATGTATGTATCTTTATAACTGTTTATTTGTAGAATAGCTTTTGCGCAAAGCTCCGTCCGCGTGGTACCTACATCAATAAAAAGTAGCCTATGTCCTTCCCCAGGTTTTAAACTATATCTGTACCAAATTTCATCTAAATCGATTGAGTGGTTTAGCCGTGAAAAGGTAACAGACAGACAGACAGACAGAGTTACATTCGAATTTATAATACTAGCTTTTGCGCGCGGCTCCGCCCGCGTGGTACCTACATCAATAAAACGTAGCCTATGTCCTTCCTCAGGTTTTAAACTATATCTGTACCAAATTTCATCTAAATCGGTTGAGTGGTTTAGCCGTGAAAAGGTAACAGACAGACAGACAGAGTTACTTTCAAATTTATAATATTAAGTAAGGATTAGTAAGGAGTAAGGATTATAGAAGGAATATGAACTAAATACAATTATTTTAGTAACTTGCACTTTTCACTGACTTTATATATCTAGTTTTCTATTATTTTATCACATCGATCATGATTCTACTTTATTTTCAATGACGTCTTATGACAGGACAGAAGGGCTAAGGTGCCCATTTCTAATTTCTTGTACGTCGGCTTTAAAACATGATAATGAAGCTAATGGGAAAATATTTTATATCGATCCAGTGGTATTATTTAAGTTAATTCATTTAGAACAAATAAACAAAAATAAAAATCTTTCCTCTATAGATAAGTGCAAGATAAATTAATCACTGAGTAAACGTAAATTAGCGACATCTATAGTATAGCTTCAAAGCTATGACAATGGTTGCTTTAGTATTAGTTGTTCTCCCTAGATGACACTGCATGTAGCTGTACCAAAGATTTTAGATAATCAAAACTGCATTGAGTTAAAAAATAAAATTGTTTTATTTATTGTAAATTAATAATAAAATTATTTTACGATTTAAAGATTGTTACGATTGTGTCATCAACGACATCTGTTGTTCTTTTGTAAAAACGTTACTTTGACAACTAGTTAAAGCGCCATCTATGTATTTGTAAGAAAACTTCTAAGTTATTTATGCATTGACCTTGCTTTGCAACTTTCGAACTTAGAACGTTGGAACAACGACATTCGCCGGAATCGGAATTTGAATGGTATGGGCAGGCTCGGCTTGAGTCTCAACGGAACGGCAGAAACGTGTACGGCGAAGTGCGGTCGACTCGTCGATGCGCAGCTGTCCGCGCGCTTGTCAATTTTTAGTTTTTCCGAAACGCGTGTGTAAATAAACAAATTATTACTTTTCATTCCGAATTATAATGAAGTGTTACTAAAGTTTGTTTATTAATCGTGTTGATTCAAAGTGGAGCGTTTTAAATGAATCCGTAACCGCTTCTCGCAATGACAAGGGAGAGCATTCAGTTACCTTTTGAGAAACCGGAGGCATTAAAATGTTTCATGTGGTCTAATTGATGCCATTTTTTATATAAATAAGTGTATACGTTGATTTTAAGGACTATTGTGAATCGTTTAGTGACTTCGAAGATTATAACCGTCTTTTCGACTCGGTCGATAGTCGTCTACACGTTTTAAAAATGAGTGTTTTGAGTGGTTTTAACAAGGCTGACATCAAGACAGCGAGTGATGGACTGCTGGAGCTGCCCGAAGAGCGGCTCCGCAGCATCATGCGGAAGGAGCCCATCACAGACGTTTACCACGTCGAACAGACACCCTTTGCAAGGTGAATACAACTTAAACAACTCTGGAACTACCTGCTTGTAGATAATAAGTTTTTTTCGCTCATGAGCGTAGTAAAGGACGTAAGCAAAGGAACTGCAAACAAAAAAAATACTTTGTTGTTTTTGCTTCCATAGTTTTATCTCTTCATAAATTGATTCCACACTTCCCACACATCTGTCAAAGTTGGTATAACTATTTGCAAACTTTTTTGCGTATAATATTACAGACTTCATATTTAGTCCTCAACAAGTAAGGTTTCATGGGCACAAAATTCATTTGCTATTATATTTGATACTTTATGAACAATATACTTGCATTATAGTGTTGTTTACTCAGCCTTAAGTAGTCTCATATTAACATATTAGTATGTCATAGAACCACAACAGACATTGATTGAATATTAGTTAGGTACTTACCTATGATTAGTGCAATTTATATAATGTTCCAATATGGCTGCAAAATGGTTAAATTTTATTGTAGACTTGCTTATCACAGTTTTATAGATAAAGATGACTGATGAGTGTATAGGTATAAGATAATTTTGATAAGAGGTGTTTATGCCTTATAGGAAGAATTTAAAGAACACTTATGTAGGCAAAAACATGTGACAGACTTACTTTTATCTCTTGGTTTAATCATTTTATGTTATCTTTTTTATACACATAGGTATGAGTACCTACTCTGTTCTAGAGCAAACTGATCAGTTAATGAAAAAGTCATAAATCATTGTTTTCATTTTCTATTGATATTGATCTTGGTATTTTAAATAAATTCCATTCATATGATTGTTTATTTGATTTTTTTATTTTTGCACATTATTATACATTGGTCCATTACCTATACATTATTATACATTATTTAAACAAAACATTAAAATTTATCACAGAGTAATAAAATTCACTTCCTTCTTATCAGCACTTACAATAATAAGAAACAAGACTAAAAGTAATTAGGTTACTTATAATATATTTTCATATAAATTTTACATAAGTAGTTTTATTTTCAAGAAATATGTGCTTAGTTGTATGCATAATACAAAATTGTTTATAACCTAATGTTGTTATACCTACCTACTAATGTTTCAAACACCTTGCAAGTAAACAACAAAACCTAAATTACTTTTAATGACTTAGTAAATAATTAAAATTCATTCATGTCAAAGCAACTAATGCAAACAAACTCATAACATTTAGATACAAATTATGAAAATAGAGTACCTACTCCAACTAGGATTGTGTTTACAAACCATTCACAAAACAATTTAAACATAGTTTTGGAACATCATCTACTTTGTCTATTGTTAGGTAAGTGTCCATATGTAATTTAAAGTAAATATTAATTAATAGACATCATAGTTGTCCAAACCAAACTGTAATACGATAGCAACGTGACATCATTAGTGAATCAATCACCCCGCAGTGCGTATGCGCCGCGCATGCAGAAGTATGTCGGCATTGTACTCAAATGTCGACGGAACGCGGCCGTCGCGGCGACATGTCCGACAACTTTTCCCGTCGTCGCTTACCGCCATCTTCCTGTGCCGCTTGCGCTGGCGCAGCCTGTGCTTTAAACCTTTCATACGGCAATTAATAAATTCCAAAACTTGGTAATTAGCATTTACTCCTGGAAATGTCTCTCATATCTAGTGTAGCAAGGTATCCGAGTGATATTTGCTTATAGAACCAGTTTTCACGTCCTTGTCTCTTCACTATATCCAAGTCTTTTAGTCAACGAAGATCGAAAGAGTCCTCAAACGCCGCTATTTACCTTTAAACAAGTCACAGCAAGTGACTTCAATCCATCGGCAGAGAGTTAGCCGGTAATTTCCGCTCTACTTGCCAAAAAAGCAATTTATTTAGTAATAATAATAATAATATCAGCCCTGTATTAAACTGTCCCTCTGCTGGGCACGGGCCTCTTCTCACTGTGGGAAGGATTAGACCAAAGTGCACCACGCTGGCCTGGTGCGGCTTGGCAGACCACATATCTTCGAGAACATTATGGAGAACTCTCAGGCATGCGGGTTTTCTCACGATGTTTTTCTTCACCGTTAAAGCAAGCGATAATTAACTATTTAATACGCATATAACTTCGAAAAGTCAGAGATGCGCGCCTTGGGATCGAACTCGAGACCTCTGCGTGGCAGTCCAACAGTTTCCCACTAGGCTAACGCTGCTAATTATATAATTTATTTAGTAATATGTAGTAGTAGTATTTATTTAGAAATTATGTGAACAGAATTGTTAATATAATATAATGTATTTCTAATGCATATTTTATAAAAATGTTAGGATTCGCCCCTCCTTGTCCATATAAACTTTAACTGTGCCAAATTTCATACTCCTCCGTCCGCGCAATTTTCGTAAAAATGGGTACAAAGTTTTTGCTTCACTTATTTATATATAGATATCTCATACCGCCATTATGCTAAAAACAGACTAATTGTGAATTCAGTGATCAAATATATTATTACTTAATTATGACGTCACCCACACGTAATTGATGTTGTGGTCTAGTTGTAATCGACCACTACAATATAAGTGTTGACTATTTATAATATTACATTTTCTTATCTATACTAATATTATAAAGCTGAAGAGTTTGTTTGTTTGAACGCGCTAATATCAGGAACTAATGGTCCGAATTGAAAAAATATTTTTGTGTTGGATAGCTCATTTATCGAGGAAGGCTATAGGCTATATAATAACATCACGCTACGACCCACGGGGGAGGCGCAGTGATCGTAAACGCGGGTGAAACCGCAGGCACATCTGGTGTCCAATATACGTAAAACCATTGTTTATGGCACTGAAATAATCACACACAGAGCCATCAAATTATAAATTGACTACACTTTTATAACAGACTAGCTGTACCTGCCGTTTCACCTGCGTTTATCGTTACTGCGCCGCCCCCGTGGGTCGTAGCGTGATGTTATATAGCCTTCCTCGATAAATGAGCTATCCAAAACTAAAAGAATTTTTCGATTCGGACCAGTAGTTCCTGAGATTAGACCGTTCAAACAAACAAACTCTTCAGCTTTATAATATTAGTATAGATAACAGGATCTCACCCATTTTTGTGAAGCTTAGCTTCACCTTGCAGCAGCGCACTTCACTGCAATGCTCTAATTATCCCGCTAGGGCGTTACTAGCGCAATGAGTAAAATTAAATAACATAGGTACCTATAAATATTGAAACTATTATTAGTTGTTCTATATTTAAAATCCTATTATTTTTTTCTTCCATTTATTTTTAAAAACAAACCGAAACATTAAAAGTTTCGTTTAAAAATAAATTTCTCACGGTTGCATTGAACTGCGAGAATTACATTTATCGATTACTACGCTAATTTTGCTTTACACGAAACTCGTTAGGAAAGCTATTGTAAATAGCTTAAGCTGTTAGCTTTTACAAGTAAATTGTAATTTAGGCAACGTTATCTGTATCTTATCTATCAGGTAGCTTACCCAGTTACTGGTTATCTGTGCTACAAATTGCATTATGGCCGGTAATCTCTTTCGTAGTGTATTGTACCTGTTACTGGCAATTAGAGTTGAAATGTTTAACCATCGTTCGGAACTTGAATAAATGATATTGTTGATGAATAGTGTGGATAATTGCACTTACTAATTAGGTAATAGAACTATTGTTGAAGCGCTATTTAGTATTTGGGTCACTTTGATATATCGCTTAATTGTAGGAATTATTGTTCAAATTACTCGGTAGTTGGCAGTATACCGCTAAAATTAGATTACTTTTATAAAATCGGCAACTTGTTTTTTTAGTTTTATAAACATGGTGGATTATATGACTATAAGTTTAGTTCACGCTTTTAAATTTGAGAATACTTGTACCTATTACGTGTGGTTTAAAGTCAAAAGTATATCGAGTGGCACTCGAACTTTGATGAAAATTTTTTTTGGTTCAACTGAAAGGTATCAAGTTCGATTCACGGTTCGAACAAAATATTAATATGGTCTTGTACGTATTGTGGTTAATGGCAACAGCTTCTCGTTTACTAAGTAAAAACTTAAGCTACATCAATGTGGACGTCACACACCTCTGATTATCTCTTTGGCAATGCTATAAATATAATCACAAAGAGTTGTCTATCGTCAACAAAAAAAAAGTAAGGTTATGACGTATAAAACTTTTGAATAAAGAATACCTACGTGCTGCATTGTCTGTGGTTACGATAAAAGTGAGGACGTGATTATATCAAGTGCATACAGGTTACTATGGTACGTCATCAAATTGATCTATGTTTGCTTTATTGTACTGGTTAATCGTTGATATTAATTCAAATCCATACTAGTATTTAAATAACCTATTTATATTTTACATTGTATAGATTACGGTTATTAAAGGATTAATTACGCGCTAGTGTTCGTTAATCATTGTGCACGAAAATAATGAAGCAATGGTCACCATGAACCATATACTCGTGCGTTGCCAACCTTCCAAAATAGAACTTGATTGCTGCCAACACAAGGGGTAAAGATCGTACTGACCTCTACAGACAGCAAACCATATCCTCAAGAAGGTTGCTTGTCCACGTTTTTCTGCATAGCATAAAAAAATGAGAATACATGCATGCATGCAAGTTTCTAAAAATAAATTAGCGAATTATTTATATTAATCAATGTGATGCATGTAATATGCTAATTTAATGTGCTTTTATTCGCTAAAGTAATTTTCTCTTAAAGGTATGGTGACCGTTGTTCAGCATAAACAAGTCACGCGCTCCGTTATTAAGTTACTTGTATATTAGCTTTATATACTCTTGTGCCCAGACATAAATATTTCTCTAGGGTTGATAGCTCTGTCAAGTGACATTTATTTTGACGTTTATCCGTGTTATTTTGACGTTCCGACGTGTTATTTCGACGTTTAATACGTGTGATTTTTTCATTCATTCTTGTTACTGTTACGTTCATAAATGTAATTTTGTGACCTAAATTAATAAAGATTTTGACTATGTCGAGTATAAAAACGTTTTATGACAAGTATATTTTAGGTTATATTGTCTTATGTTTACGCGAATGCTACATATTGTATTTTAAATCTATACTAATATTATAAAGCTGAAGAGTTTGTTTGTTTGTTTGAACGCGCTAATCTCAGGAACTACTGGTTCGATTTGAAAAATTCTTTAAGTGTTGGATAGCCTATTTATCGAGGAAGGCTATAGGCTATATAACATCACACTACGAGCCAAGGGGGCGGCGCAGTAACGATAAACGCGGGTGAAACCGCGGCCACATTTAGTTATGTAATAAAAGTGTTTTAAAATAAACATCACGACAAAATCCCTATAAAGTAGTTTAATTTCAATATTTTAGGTTAGTTATCTAAATGTTTATACTAGGTTTGTAGTCTTGTCAATTTATTTAGAGAAATGAGTTTTGAAATTTTCATTGGTAGTGTAAATGTTTTTTTTTATGTATTGTATTGAAGACTGAGAAGAAACTACAGCATACTGATTTTAAGAACATGAGATAACACATTATGAAAGCGGTAGCCATATTATTAAACACATCGCATCATGGCATACCAATAAGAGTAGAGGATTATGTCATCAGTATGACTATTCGACGTCTATTACTCAATTAACAAACGACAATACTTAACCTTATTGGATGTTAAAATAAATATTATTATAAATAATAATAAGCGTTTAACTGTCCAACGCATTGGATATAAATGTAATTTTTCCCTCGATCCTGGGTTTTCCAAACGGGGCTTAAAAGCACCTCCTGCGGCCGTCAAAGTAGAGACCTTGGCACCACTTCACTTTCGGACGTGGTGTGGAGGGATCTGCTCGTGGATATTACAGCGTGTACATCAGGCGGAGTGTAGTAATTTGACAGACAATACCAAAAAGAAAAAGAAAGGTTTAATCTTTGAAATGTTTCTTTATTTTCTAATGTGAGGTAATATTTATCGTACAGAATAGAACAATATCGTTATGTTGTCTAATGCAATTAATAAGCAGTTTCTTAACATTTGGGTCACTGGTAAACGATATTTAACTACACGCGGTGTTTTATCGTTTTCTATCACACGTAATTCAAGATTCGAGTGAACAAGACGAAATGCAGTATTTATAAACAGTTGTACGTTTATTAATAGAGGGGTAACAGTATAATACTGGATCGTTAATTGTTCACTTTTTACAATGATTTCTGTTCTCTAGCACCCTTCGAAGCCGGTATAACTCGTTCTGACTACGTACTGACGGTATAGCTTTTCATGTGCGCGTGAAATATTGTATGTTACGAATACATACGATCATATTATGTATGACTAGCTGACCCGCGCAACTTCGTCTTCTTCATATAAGAGAATTTTCCCCGTTTCTGCAACATTTTTCATTACTGCTGCTCTCCTATTAGTCGTAGCGTGATGTATGTTATAGGCTATATAACAATATAGCCTATAACCTTCCACGATAAATGACCTATCCAACACTAAAATAATTTTTCAATTCGAACCAGTAGTTCCTGAGATTAGCGCGTTCAAACAAACAAATAAACAAACTCTTCAGCTTTATTATACTTATTATATTCGATTTTTAAATATTTTGTTTGAATAGGTCATTATTATAAGTATATACCTCTTATTTTGATAAGGCTTATACATATATAGTGATAAGCATAAGTTATATTACTCCAAGGAGGCTGAATAGGTAAACATATCAATGAGGACTATCGTGCTTGGATTCACGGCTAGAGGTGCTAGTGGATGGTAAGGTCTAGACGTCAAACTTTATAGTCACTTCAACAGTAACCATAAAAAGTTAGAAACCATCAATTATTACGGCGAAATACGGCTTTTGACAGCAGCTGTGACAGTGTTGACAGGACCTTACTCGCTAGTGGCGCCGCCTGGTGAGCACAAAAACGATAGCCCCTATTGTTCAAATTTTAAATATTACTATAACTTGATTTCCTCAGCCCTACTATTTGGCCAACCACCAATAAATACCTTCGTATTTTAAAATTTCCATGAGCTAGCTCGTTTACATACACATACATGTTTATGTGTGCGTGAAACGTTTCATGTGTGCAGTATAAGTTCCCCACAAACAAAATGCAAAAACGGTATCCCACATCACGTGTTTCGTCTTGTGGCCGTTTTTATCGTAGATTTCCGCAGATGTCAACTTGTTTGTAAGTGTACGTGCACTCAGTTGGTTAGCCTACTGATTGTCGCAATGTATGTATGTATACTGACTATATACTTATGTATGCAGTAACTTGTATTACATACGATAGAATTTATTGGGTGTAGCGCAATGACGTCAGCATCGCGGACATATTTGTTCAACGGTTACGTTCCAATTTTAAACTGGTAATAAATATAGATAAGGATATTTTTATTGAGCAATGCGAATGTACTATTAAGCTAATTTGATTAATTTCATGTTATACAATGTACATAAAGTAAATGGAACATTATAATAGTATAGTTGGTTGACTGTTGACTCCATGCTCACATCTACGTCTCAGACTTCTGAGATTTTTTTTTTGTTTATGTAGAATTGTTTATGATCAAGGATTAGAGTTTTCAATTCTCTCGGCAGTCCCCAAAGACTGCCTCAATTTTTTTTTAAAACATTTCTTGTATCACGGGCAAGTTTGCAGACATACAAACAACTGACATAAAGTCACACAAAATCGGAATAAGCATTTCTGATTCACATACAGTTTTTCCTCATGTGACTTTCGAACCCACAAACCTTGGCATAGTGGCAGAGTCTAAGCGGAGTCTTCAGTCACTACGCCAACCGTGCAATCCAACTTATATTTACACTAAATGTGCCCGCGGCTTCACTCGCGTTTATGGTTACTGCGCCGGCCCCGTGGGTTGTAGCGTGATGTTATATAGCCTACCTCGATAAATGAGCTATCCAGCGCTAAAAGAATTTTTCAAATCGAAGCAGTAGGTTCTGAGATTAGCGCGATCAAACAAACTCTTCAGCGTTATAATATTAGTATAGATTAATAGTTAATTTAGATGAAGGTAAGGAAAGCAGCTCGCCTTGTAGTTTTCCCATAATGTTCTCGAAGATTAGTGGAGGCTGCTGACCTGCACTTCGCCGACGTAGCAGACATTGACCCAGACACCTCTACCTACGACCCGAGCCCAGCAATGGGATAGTTGGACACAGGGCTGATTTATAATTATTGCGTACTAGTTTTCACCCGCGGCTTCGCTCGCGTAAATGTAGGTTAGGTTAGGTTAGGTTTGCAACAGTTATTTTTTCTGGATGAAAGGTGCCGTATCTCCTATTCTGTACCCCTGACAACGTGTATGCAAAATTTCATGTTGATCGGTTGAGTAGTTAAGGCGTGAAAGCGTAACAAACAAACAAATTCATTTTCGCATTTATAATATTAGTTAGGATGCTTAATGGCTACAATGCAAAGACTTAAGTGTTTATGATTTAAAAATAGTTTTTCCGAGTCTGGTTGTTATTTGCGTGTGTTGTTTGAATGTTCGTAAAGATCCCCATGACATGCGATGTACAAAGCGTTCGGGAATTGTCTTTAAAAAACAAATATGAATGTCAACATAACACGTATGATCGTCAAACATTGCGTATCTGGGTGTTCTTTTTGTCCCTTATTTCATCATCATGATCATCATCATCATCAAGCTATAATAGTCCACTGCTGGACATAGCCCTCCCCCAAAGAGCGCCATAGCGCCCTGTCTTCAGCTTGCCGCATCCAGCATCTGCCTGCAGTCTTTCGCAGATCGTCATCCCACCTGGTCGGAGGGCGTCCTACACTACCCACAACACTACTGTCATAACTGTCTCTTATTTAAATGTTCGTAAATTTTTAAAAGAAACACTAATGGTAGCCTTCTTTTAATGTAATGTGTTGCTGCCAATTATGTGCCTTTCTTTCTTCTCTTTTCTTTTTTAAAAGACAACAACCGTACTAGAAGTAATTCCTGTGTCCCGAACTTTACAAACATTTAAGCAACGGGTACAAAAAACACCGAGACTCGGAATAACCATTTGTGGATCACACAAATTATTGTCCCGTGTGGGATTCAAATCCGCAACACTCAGTGCAGAGGCGAACTCTTAAACCACTATGCCATTTTAAAGGACTACATCCTTTAATTTTATATATATTATATAAATGCTGTCATTCTGCACCTTCTCACACATTACACAATCTCCACGTAAGTTTCCATTACGCCGTCGAATTCACAATGATCATTACCGAGAATCGTTTGTTCTTATTATCACAGACAATATAATTGCGCAGAATTGATTTTAATTACCATCAGAACATCATCGTTTAGTATTGATTATTAGATTCACGTATGTTTCCGTTGTGAAGTGCGAATATTGAATCGCTGTAGTCATTTGAGGACCGCAATTGGGTCTCTGAGACCTGCACGTTTGGCATAGTGGTTTAAACGGTTGCTTCGCCACTGCCGCCGAGCGGAGTGTTGTGGGTTCGATCCGCGCTTTAAGTCGCTCGCCGTCATTTTATTTCGTTGTATCAAATACAGTCGTATTCTGAAGCACTTTAGGTTGAATTTAAATTGTTACTGAATTAGTCTCTTCGCCGCCATTCCGTCCGTCGGCGCTGACCCTTATTGTTTTGTTTATAATAAGACTTGTTATTATATTGAGGAGAGGTTAAGCAACGTTGTCAAGGTAAAATTTATGGTTGGGTTAAAAATGCTTGTAAAGATGTTGGTTTGTTTTGATGTGAAGGTAAATCAGTGTAGTACATTACAAGGTCTTACTTTAAAGCATTATTGTTGCATTTGCGAATGTGGGACAAATTATTTTATAGCCGTCTCGTTCTCGCACATACATTATTTAAAGACTTGGCAAGAATTGTTATACTTTTGGATAGCACTCATACTCAAAAAGTTACGTTAGAAGAGAACTTGTACCGTAACTTTTTGAGGTTGGGTGTTATTTGTAAACAAAAGTTTATAAATAATACAAGTCATGTCTATTGCGAATTACACAGTTCTTCATTGCATAACTAGATCATTTTACAATAAGAATTTTGCCAAATCACACTACAGTCAGTCAAGGTTCATGCCCCACTTGAAGCACTAAAGTGACTCGACACTTTGATTGATCGGCGATGTGGGTGGTTTAGCCAAATGACCATAGGACAATCACACTTTGCCGTACTAATTAAAACATATAGAAATATATTTTTTTAACATTCAAAACCAGTTTGAAGTAAAAGGCTAGAAGCGTTATTCTCAAACCGGATATGCAAGTTCTCTCTAATATTTTCATACGAATGACGATACATAAAAGTAACGTTAGGTAATTTCTACGATTAGACCGTTGAAGTGATTTATTTGGTGTATTACAAGAGTGCGATAGCCTTAGGTCATTCGGCTCACTACTTTAAGTGAAATTGAACATTTCAACAAGGTATGGCCGACTCGCTGTGTGTTTGCTGTTCGAGTAAATGAAAGGAATCGTTTAGCGCCCGCCAGCGATTATTGGCAATTTCTCGGTGCGACGTCGCCCGGGGCGCCTCGTTTCCCGGGAGCGAGTCGAGTCGAGCCGCGATAGCAGTTTTTGCTCGTCCGCCGACGCCGGCGCTGGCGAGATGTAATCGTGGACTTTCTACAGCTGAGCGGTTGGTCGCCGAGGCGGTTTCACTTTCATGCGGTGGCGGAATGCGGCCGGACCTCCGACCCGCGCCCGCCGTGTCACCACACCCCCCTGCCCCGCGCACGCGACCCTCCTGCACCGCCGACTGCACGCTGCACGCCGACGTCACGGACGCTTGCATATCGACGCCCCGCACCCGATCCTATCATGCCGCGGATTATTCAATAACTCGTGGGCTAACGGTTCTCTCGCACACGAGCCTCGCCCGCCGAGAACCTGTCCCGATTCCGTCAGGCGGTATCGCTAACGTTAATGTATCGCATGCGATCGGTCGCAGGTTAATTTTGATTCTACGAGCGGCCCGAATACCTGAGTTGGATGCCGGCGCCGACTGGCGAGCTATCCGCGCTAATATCTTATTCGTGTCATTAGTGCGAAATGCCAGCCGTTTGGCACCCGCGGCGCCGGCCCCAGCGTTCCTCGCGGCCGATGCACCGCGCCCTGGGCCGCACCAGCTAAATTCGGGCCCGTTGCATCACGCATCACTTTCGGTTTCGTTTGTCACGCGGCTATTTTAGATCGAGTGTCGATTATTAGAACTCTGTTTTTAGACGTAGCGACCCGTTAGCAGTTCGAACCGAGCCGGTAACGTGGCCCACTCGTAAAATGCTCAGGAAACGCGATTAACTATTTTACGATATACGTAACCTCGCATTTCTTATTCAAATAAGACGGCAGTCGCTAAATGAGGATACAATAAGGTTAGAGCTACGTGTCAAAGTCGGCTGCTAGTATGCAGCGAGTCTGTGCGGCGTGCTGCAGTTATCTCGAGTTTGCGGAACGAAACCCGATCCGTATGCAGCGGCACGCGAGCGAGGCCAGCTCGAGCCCTGCGCCCGCGCCGTGTCGCACATATACCTACCATGCCTTATCTACGGACTTAAACAACTATTTTTCCCAACCCGTGAGACGCTTCGTTGCTCCTCACTTTCCCAAGTGCATACTTCGAACATATCCGGTGTAAAAATAGTAGATAGGGAGTCAGAGGTGGGTCGTTAGTGCGTTCCGTGGTCACGCTCCGCGGACGTCCCGTCACGTCCGTGGCCGGCGGTCGTGCCCTTCATTCGCAAGGCCGACAGGCAAATGGTCACCTGCGCCGGGATGGCGGGCGGGCGCGCGACCGCCGGTTGTGCAATCCGCGCGACACCTCGCCGCACGTGGGCGATCGGCTGCCGCTCGAGAACAATCGAGCCTCTCATTCAACACGCCCGCTGGAATGCGGGCTTTTGATATCGTTACAAAACCAACAGTAACGGTGGGCCAATGTCAACACGGCTCCTGTATTGACTTTTAGATTGTCTGTATGGTAATGCGGCTCGCGGCGCGCGGTGTCTGCATCGCGTATTAGCCGCTCGCTTGTGTAGGCGACTAGATTTTCCTCGGGTTGGGCCACTCGGCATAATGTGGCCACGCTGCAGCTACGCAGCGAAAGTCTCGCCGACCTTCGCCGTCTAGATATGGACGGTAATAAGTTACAGATCTCGATATACCTAATTACGAATCGACTAACAAACCGCTCGCTTGACAAGTTGTATGAATTAAACGTTGACTGATTATGATACGCCGCGCCGCTCGTAGCTCTTCGTTATCTCGTGCGGCCGAGTGTTGTGCGGCGGGCGCAATTATCAATACGTTCTTATTACCTCTGTACGAAGGTATCATATTCAATGTTAATATTGGCGTTCACACGAAGATCCTGTGGCGGAATAGCTTATTGATCGCATGCCTAGATTATTGCGGTGATACGATCGCTTTGCGACGACGCTGTTCAGTCTATCGTTGACAATATTTTTAGTAATAACAATCTCGAGTATGCGGCGAGGAGATGGCGTCCCTTATCGGCCGTGTGTCACTCGTTCGTTTTAGAATACGATGTAGTGGAATGTTCAGGCGTGCTTTGTTTTTAACCTACCACGTTGCATGTTGGTTGTAGTAAATAGTTGTATGTAGTATCAAAATATCGATGTTCATCGAAGCGTGTAAAAGTAATTAGTGAAGTTTACAGAACGTGTGGGCGTCGATATGTTAGTCTAGATAGATGTCCCAGTGAGCTCGATAGCTGCGCCGCTCGTCCGTATCTGATGTTGCATGAATCACACGGTTATGAGATTATGTGATGTAACTGTGTTTTTCCAAGTCTAGAAATTCGGCCGTGTCCTTTAAATTTATATCTTATTGCCATGTTTGTTTGGTATAGTAATACTTTCGTTTGCTTTTCGATGTTGCTTAATTTTTTTTTATACACCTCATGTGGCAAACAAGCATACGGCCCACCTGATAGTAAGTGGTCACCGTAGCCTATGGACGCCTGCGACACCAGAGACATCACTTTCGCGTTGCCGACCCCTTCAGGAAAGGAAGTGGGAAGGAGAAGGAGCGTGAAGGGGGCAAGGGGGTGATTGGGCCTCCGGCACTCTCACTCACCGAGCGAAACACAATAGGAATATTGGTATTTCACGTCGATATTCTGTGAGAGAGTAGTCCTTCCCCGGTCGAGCCGGCCCATTCGTGCTGAAATCAGGTAGGCTCTACTACTCTAAAATTTCAAATTGCATATACATAGTACCATACAGAGAAATCCTTAACAAAATAACCAATTAGACTCACTGTGCGGCCGGGGAATCAAATCCGAAACCTCGTGCACAGCCAGTATTATTTCAACAAAATACGAGTACATCAGCGCAATTATGATAACTGCATGCAATGACAATCGATTTATGTTTTGTATCAAATCGATAGTTGTTGATGTGTCAGTTAGTAACAAATGCTTTGTGAATACAAGTGCTGTTATCACGTCTGTTATCATCGGTCGCGAACGCTTTACCCTGGTCGTGTAGAGTGCCGGACTCAGACTAATATTGACGTGCCTCGGTTACATTGTTTGCACGCTTGATGGATGCGGCTCGACGAGATTCTGTTTACACTCCCTTCCATAACCTTGAGCCGAGTTCACTGACTCGTCCGTCATACGCATCTCGCTTGTCTTTAATTGTACACTTCCGGAGTATTTCTATCCAGCGGGACCTACGGCATAGCGTTACGTCGACTCGCCCCCCGCTCACGAATGCCCCTCTATTTATACCCTCTTGCCGTTATATAAACCGCAGCAAGTGATGCATGCGGTAATGTTGAAATGAATTAGATTTTATAGCTAGTTTACTAATTTGGAGGTAATACAAGTGTCAGTTGTGATGTATCCCGCGAGGCGGGCTCGGATCGGCCGTGAGCCCGCTGTTATTCCTACATACCAGGCGAGGATTTATAGCGCGTCGACCGGCGCTGCGTAAATATAATTAGAGAGGCTATTTATCAGCACGGCGGAAGGGCGCTCGCTATCGCTGCCGTAAATCTTAGGCTGCTCCTGACGGCTCAATCCGGCGAAGAAATGGAATGTCACGCTAATCGCGGCGGTGAGGGCCCCGCGCGAATTTGTCCGTCCGCGTCGCCCGCGCAGATCTACACCCCATACGTTACAATCAGCCGGGATTACACGCCGCTTATTTGCGTAGACGGATAGACGAGGCGCGCGGCTGCCGCTCACCAGGATTTAGATTAATTTATGACAGTTCCAACTTATATCGATGCTGCATTCCACTCCGGACGCGTGCAGCCGAATAGCAACGGCCTGCGTGTGTAGTCTGTTTTGGTGTGTCGTGTGTGAAGTGAGCAGCTAGTCCAAGGGCGGCGGCGCGTGCGCACCAGCGCGGGTAATTGGAGCCGTCGCCGGCCGCGCACTGCGCACACGCCGATTAACATCCTACTTGAAAATTAAGTATTTACACTAGCACCTAGTATGTCATACATATTAATGCAGGATTGATTTATAAACTTAGTGCTATGGTTATGTGATTCATACATTTCATAACGTTGAATAATTATTAGGTAACGTTTTAAGGTCGCTCATTAGTCGTTGCTGGCAATTTGTTTTTTTTTACGATTTATTATGTTTTATATAACTTGGTAAACAAAGTTAGGTTGCGCGCGAGTGGCTTGCGAGGTGGTCAGGCGCAACACGAACATTAGCATAAACCGTGGCCGACTCGTGCGCCGCCGCCGCCCTGCGGCACTGCGCCACGGTACATGTGGTACAAGTGGAAAATGCGATACTGCATTATTATATTATTACATATTAAAATCGCGTAAAAAGAAAAAAATAAAGTAGTCCTAAAGACAATTTAATAACATATTTTTTTGACGTATCTGTGAAATTAGCTGAATTATTAACCTTTTATAACCACGTATTATTATATTGTCGGCCTCGATGGCGTAGTGGTTAGTGTAACCGACTGCCACGCCTGAGGTCGCGGGTTCGATTCCCGCACAAGTCAAACATTTGTGTGCATGAACATGGATGTTTGTCTTGGTCTGGGTGTAATATGTAGGTATGTATTTCCAAAAACAGTATATAAGTATGTATGTTTATCCATTGTCTAGTATCCTTAGTATGATAGAATATTATTATATAATTTTAGTTTAATTTTAAATTATAAAGTGTAGGTACCCATTGTCTTCTGTTTACGCGAATGTTATTCATTGAAATTAAACTACTATAGGAGTTCAATAGTAGTAGTGTAACAGTTTCTAAATTATGTAATAAAGTGTCAAATAAACAACGCGCATTAATCCGTATATACCTAGTAGTTTAATTTCAGTGTAGGTACCCACTTATTGACGCTTATTAAGCATTACGTTCCAAAAGTTTATTTGCTTTAGTAAATACCTATAAACAAGGACATTATCATCCAACAAGGTTGCCAAAACCTTTCTCAAAAAATATCGTAATACTTAGTAAATATTTACAGCAATAAGACGAACATCTCACAAGGAAATAAAATTTGCGCAAAGCTAAAATGTTGGACGCGTTCGCGCGGTCAAATCACGTATTCTCAATGTCACCTTGTGTGCCACCGTTTTATGATACCAGTTCACAGCCACACCGTCATTGTGATCTTGCACCAAGCGGATTAAAATATTTCCTTTGTCATACAGTACGCGAATATACCACGAGTCCATGAATATTTAATGGGACACCCGCCTGCCGTGACCTTTATTTTGGCCTTTCCATTTGCCCATTGTTCTTGGTCCAGCCCTTTGTAAAACTTATCTAATGTTTGCTTACTTTGTTTCAGGTATGTAATTCTACCTATTCGACTTGTAAGTATGCTTTTGTGCATGTGTATGTTGGCTAGAATGCCGAGATGTTGGTAGAATGGAGTAGGACTCCTCGCGGAAAATCTTGTTATTATGGATTTCAGTCCGAAGTCCGACGCTTTGAAAATTGGCAAAGACTTTAATTGGGATATCCCCATTTGCATAAGCAGCGTGGAAGCCTATTGTTATCGACTAGGTAGCTCCAGCCCAATTTAAATATGATAATCTGTGAAATAATTACTTTTCAACATTATACATTTATTCGGCCGACAATGAAGACTTTTCGATCCGTACTCTACACACTTGTTACCATTGTCGATGATGATAAAATATCGGATGACAACAAAGATATGACCAAAGCAGCAGCCCGATCTTCACGTATTGATAGCTGAGTAGTAAGTTTTTGTCCACGCCTGTCATACAATTTCAAATGCCTTTGTTGACTTGACGGCTAACAAAAAATATTTTCCATAGCGCTGATGCAATCGATGACCGATCTAAACGATTATCCTTCCGACGGCTGACTCATCCGTGTGCCACAAACCTGTACGGAACTTGAGATATTCTGTTTAAATTAACCTTTTTCTGATGACTAACTAAACCAGAATTTGAATTTGCATTTGTTTAGACTGCTAGTCTGTTGTGTTTCGATCCATCGAAGTATCTTCAAGTCAATGGGTTCAATGTTCTAGGAGTGATGAACTGAAGCAGCCTCTTGGAACGTTGTTAACTTGTCTAAAAAGGCCATTAGGAGGGACTGACGGCGTCGGCCGCATGTCGTCACTCAACTCTTGGTTTTTTGTCGCCAATGACTAGTTATCTTCTTCCTCGTCGTCCGCTTTGATTAACGACTGTAATCCGATCTAGCGCGTTTTCAGTCGCTCCTGCCGTTCGGCCCACATGAATAAATTAATGCAGACGCAGATACACACCTACGCGTCACACTAATACGGACGCTTGTAATAACAACTATTTAATGATGTCGAATACTCTAAATCAATTGTGCTCAAGCAAAAAGCGCACCGACAGTAATAAATCCACTTATAATAATTGCTGTCAATGGACGAGGAAGCGAAAAGAGTTCAATTGGTGATGGAAGCTCAGCGGTTAATACTTGTACTGTAACTGTGGGTCTGTTGATGGAATTGTAATGATTAAATCGCCGGAAATTACATTCAATTATGTACTTGCACGGTTCGGTGATCGATCATTATTGTAAATATCGATGATGATCGCGACAACATCCCCAGAACACTCGATCGCTATCGGCCTTTTGAGAAACGTACGATTCGATAAATTGGTGTTCAGATGCCGTCCGGATAATGTTGTCGGCTAGGAATCCGACCGATGCGCGAGATCAAACAACCCGTGAAACGGAGTGCGCGGATGCCAACACGCCAAATGTGCGACTTCAATGTGTTCTCACACAATAAGCGAGCCTCTCGCTTGTACTTGCGATACGGGCCATAAGCGCGTCTCTTTCTATCGTCAGTTTGTTCGATTTTGGGCGAGTATGGACGATGACAAAGCGTTACTTTCTACGGGGCGCACGCGCAGCGGCAAATGAAGTGTGTCGCGTACGCAGACAGCTGCGCGATACACTCTGCGCTAATGTGCACCGGAAACCATCAATTTAGATAGTGCGCCGGATTGCCTCCGCGAAGCTTCTGCCCGTAGGATGCAACTGTTATACGGAGGAAACTGTGATTTATGACCTTCATTGTTTTGTGACCGAGATCTCTAGCTCTGCATCCTCATTTAATTAAATGATGTCTCGTAACCGACTGCATAAATATTCGAATGTTCATTGAAACCGAACAGCACGTCACTCGGTAACCCAATTACAAAACAGATATTTTTATTTGAATAAATTTCATAATTTATTATGTGTAACATCTGCCATGCATTTCCCCTAATTCAACATCACTTTGTGTCGTCGCCTGAATAGATAATAATCTCTCTCAATGAGGGTGCGTTCCCAGCGAAATCCGAATCGGCTGCTTGATGTTTATAACAACTGTATACACTTTCATAACATTTTATTGTATGTATGTATATAACATTTTCTGATGTATGTATTAACATACATCGGAAAATGTTATGAAAGTGTATATTATCGGTTCAAATACAATTGTTTATCGTAATAGTTCACACGGTAAATTAAACTGCATTCGCAATCGGATTCTGGTATACCATGACTAATAATTGAGTATTTGGTCTCTCGTTGCAACATGCATCGGGAGCTTATTTAGCGGGCCCGTGTTATGGCTATTGGTTAAATTGATACAGCCTCTTGTATGTTATCGGCTACTTTCTCGAGTCGAGCGAGCGGTGTGCGGCTGTCGAAGTATTGTTTATGAAAAGCGGGTCAGAAGAAAGCGATAGAGGGGCGGGAGCGGCTGGTCACTCTGCTATCCCTCGGTGAAGAGGTCACGGCCATTACTAGCAAATGAATCGCTAACCACTCGGACACTGGTGTATCCAACGTTTATCGCTACCGTAAACTGTAACAATGTTTTTGTACGGATCCGTGAACGTTACGATAATGGAGTCGATTTCTCTTTTTGCTCATTTTTGCTGTTGCTAATTGGTTTTGTGTTTGTTGTGGTGGAATTTTTATTTGTACGGACGCCACTTTCAAAATGTGTTGTTGCTACGTGTGTGTGTGTACGTGTGTGTGCACTTGCAGTGTCGCTGGCGTGGCGTTCTCTGTATCGAATCAGGAATGCGTTTGCACATCATGCTCGGAGCGACGGCGGCGACGTATGTACGTCCGCGCGCGACACACTATAGTCTCGCCGGTGATCACTCTTTGTTTAAGTGTTTTCTCGTCTCAAGGTCGTCCAGCCATACTTACTTTTATCTTTACGAGGTTTTATTACTCTTTCCTGTACTTGACACCCTTGTTTAGTGTCGTATTGTGTCCGGGATCCGGGACGACGACGCCGGCTCATCTTTGCTGTCGATCTTTATTGTTTATTGACGGGTCGGTGATAAGTAACTTTCTATATGACGCAAATGTTTAATTGGTCACTAAAGTGTCCATATTGCTCGATCAAGTTTGGTTTAGGATGGAATTTTGTGTGTTGCATACTGATTGTTGTCCTGTATAAACTCTGTATTTATTCTTATCCTGCTGTGCACATCTTATTAATCCCTTGGCAATTATTTGCAGTTAATCGCTTAATTCACAGTTCGATTCCCTAATTCAGACATACTGTTATTGGGATGTTACTGCAAGGCAATTTTTCGTATTAGGTTAAAATATACCCAGTAGACTGCAATATAATAATAATAATTTATTTATTACAGAAATGAGATTTAGGTTAACATTGACTTAGGTTATTATGTGTTCTCATTTATACTCGTAGTTGACAGTATGTATAACCTACAATAAGTATGCTTTACCTTTACCTTTATTTTAATACAAAACCTTTTGACGTGACAACGTCTAATAAATCGATGAACGCCGGCTGCACGCACAAAAAAGGATGACTCATTGTCCCGTTACGCTCATTGTCCCGTTACGCTCATTGTAACGTTACGGGAAATAAATTTTGTTATGACGTTGTCACGTTAAACTATATAATAATAATTTATTTAGCATAAAGGTATTTTACAATAGTTGACATTAAGTATACAGTTCCATTCATTACAGGTTTGTATAAATAGTTATGATTAGCAATTACCATAACTGATGGGTAGAGTACTATTCTCCTAGATAGGCTATTAAGTAGCCTGTGTTTAGGAGTACAGTGCCGGTCCCCTATAGATACATTTTTATTTTTGATGCACGTATCATGTTTAATTATTACAATTAAAATTGTATGTAGAATCGGGCTCTATTTCGTTGAACATAAAACTTAGCGGACAAAAAATAGGCGTTATACAGCTCTGATTATCCCTTTGGGAATATGCAGCCGTGAGTATATAAATATCTTAGGAAGTACACATTTCTCATGATATAAATCACGTCACAACACATAGTATGTTATTCCTGGGGCAAATCGGTATCTGCGCGGGCGCAGGGTCATATATCACGGTGGTGTTGGGCCTCCATAATTGGTGTGCGGTGTTTTGTCCAGGCCCGCGTCGATAAACCATCTCTTCCTCCTTACATGTAACTTAAGCTTAGGATTACAAGATTTAAAGTTCCCTCAAGCTCGAAACATGTAATATATGTTTATTTGTTATTTTGTTTATTATTTTGTTTTGTATTAGTACAGTCAGCTACATAAGTAGGTGAAGATTAATTAAATTTGTAACAGTACTAGTCGTCCCTCGGTAACAATCCTCTTTTTTGATCAAAGGTCCTCTATGTTTCTGTCTGGTCCCCTGACAACGTGTATGCGAAATTTCATGATGATTTGTCAAGCAGTTAGGGTGTGAAAGGGTAACAAACTAACAAACAAACTGACATTCGCATTTATGATATTAGTTAGCATTTAAATAAATAAATCTAGATATAGATATCTTGAAGACTACCTACTCCCGGTTTATAGAAACTCTGTAGGAGGAGAGTTTACTGCATCGATCATCCATAGATTCTAAAAACAAATTACATAATTTTTGTTTCACATAATATTGTCGGCCTCGATGGCGTAGTGGTTAGTATAACCGACTGCCACGCCTGAGGTCGCGGGTTCGATTCCCGCACAAGTCAAACATTTGTGTGCATGAACATGGATGTTTGTCTTGGTCTGGGTATAATATGTATGTTTTTACGAAAAAGAAAAAGTATATAATATGTATGTTTATCCATTGTCTAGTACCCATAGTACAAGCTCTGCTTAGTTTGGGCTAGATGGTGTTGTGTGCATGTGATAGAATATTATATTATATGATAATGTAATTGAGTAGTTTTTATATCGCAATATTACCATTGACCAGCAACCGTCCAAAAACAACATAGAATTGTATATATAATTGTATAATAAAAGGCCTGTGGCCGATAAAAATCGAAATACATAAAATATTTAGTTTGTCTCGTCTTTTGTTGATCACCTTCACATTATTATATGCGAACAACATAAAGTTAAGTAATCAATGTGACTTCTAAAAATCTTTCATCTGTTATGTTGTGTAAAAAAAATATGTATAAATATATTTGTGTGAGGCGAGGTGACTGCTCAAACCACCGCACCATCGCTGCGATCTATTTGTCTCTGAAGCTAGTTAGTGGAGCTATAACTCTTGTAGACATATCTACTAATTACAGCTATTAGCGTTACCTACTGTGTTATTTAATGTTATTGCCGCTTTTCCTTTGAAGTTTTACCTGCACTATTTTATTTAATGCTCCTTGGTCATACCTCTTTTGGTTTCTGCCTACCGTCTCTATCTTAAACTGTCACTTTAACGTCTTATAATACTCCCGTTTTGGACACGAGGTAATTGAGACAATAAATTCAACATTCGGATATTTAGTTCCCTTCCTAATGTTGTTTGTAAAGAACTCACGTGACTTAATTTAAATTGCTTTTTTGCCTGTTGTTTTTTTGCAATAAATATTTAATAGTTTACGGGCACATTTATTAAATCTCGATTAGGCAAGCGAATTAGCTAACCACGTTCGTCCGGCATTGCTGTGCGTGGGGTTGCGCCTACGCACGCCTGATAGATAAATTATATTGACGTGTGCCGTCCGCAATATTTTCGTGTAAAATGGCTGAATCTATCAAATATTTATCATTAAACAACATCATTAAAAAGATTAATGTGTTAATTAAATTATAAAAGGTATTGCAAGATGTTAAAATTGGACGCTAAGCGTATCGTATAACAACCGTTTAATTAGATTACGTCGACGTATAATTTAATTATGTTTACGTTATTCTGAATTTAATTAATTTTAATATTAATTTATGTAACAAGTATGTAGGTATTTATGATACTCATGTCTTAGCTGTTGTTCAAGTGCGGTAATACATAACTTTTGAATTAGAGATTTGGGATTAAAGTTACTTTGATAAAGTGTTATCCAACGTTTTATCAAGATATATTCCAGACTCTGTGCTGTTACTGAAATGAGTTTTAAAAAGAAATTGACGCCATACCCAATAAGACTTTGCTTGACTCGAGTATCGCCTTCTAGACCTCGAACACTGCAGACGCATTCACTACTCGCTACGACACCTAGGCAGGAGGCGCTCATAGCCAGTTGCACTCACTGATCAGTAAACGATTAGCGAGGTTAAGCAACGTTGGGTGCGGTCACTCTATAAATGGGTGACCGCTTAGTGGTATTTCATCTGAGCGTCTCCGTGCTTCGGAGGGCACGTAAAAAGTCGGTACCGGTTGTTGTCAAATTGACAGCAGTCGTTCAGCCATGTCGAAGGCCTACGGGCGGCTTGAACAACTCTTGTCAAGAGGTTGGCCACTAACCACACGAAAAGAAGAAGAACCTAGGCAGTCTTCACTTATCAGCAGATAGGCAGTATACTGATTAGCAATCTCAGTTGCATAAAAATCGCCATGGACTAGCAGACATTACAGTTGCATTACACGTCTCTAAAACGAATCGAGGATTAGGATTTCAATTTTAATAATACATTTTCTTACAATCGTGACTAACTGACACCCTGGGAATGGGATTGTTAGGTGCGTGTATGCACCATTTCTATGCAGAATAGTCTGTGACATGGCATAGAATGTCTTAACGACCATACTTGGCTGTGTTCCCAACCGCCTCGTTCAGCTTCGCGAATTAATACGATATTTAATAGTTAAGTAATACATATTATGCGAAAAATTTAACTGCCTGCTTGGCGCAGTGGTAGTGGATGCGACTGCTGGGCATGAGGTCTCGCGTTCGAATACCGGGTCGGGCCAACAAAAAGTTATTGGGTTTTTCTGTTAAGAATTCTCAGTAGCAGCCCGGAGTTAGGAAGTTGGCGGTGTTAGACAACCCCGTGCCTCGGAAGGCACGTAAAACCGTTGGTCCTGCGCCTGATCTCTCTCCGGTCGTGTCGGAATTCCGTCCCATCGGATCATGAGAGCTAGGGAACAGAGAGTGCACTTGTGTTTGCGCACACACTTGTGCACTATAATATCTCCTGCGCAGATGGCCAGTCTCCGTTAAGACTGGCCGCCGTGGCCGAAATTCAGTCTGGAGGACATTATTATGCGATAGCCTGGTGGGAAACCGTTGGACTGCCTTGCAGAAGTCTTGACTTCAATCCCAAGGATATGTGCGTATTAAATAGTTAATTATCGCTCGCTTTAACGGTGACGGAAAGCATCGTGAGGAAACCTGCATGTCTGAGTAGAGTTGTAGGTGTGTAAACAATGCACTGTTAATTTCTCTGATGTAGGTATTTTTAGAGTCTGAATGTTTTCCGTATGCGTGGTATCTATATATTAATACGTGAAGCAAAAACTTTGTACCCCTTTTTACGAAAATTGCGCGGACGGAGGAGTATGAAATTTGGCACAGTTAAAGTTTATATGGAGAAGCAGGGGCGAATCCTAATATTTTTATAAAATATGCTTTAGAAATACATTAAATTAATTAAAAAACACTACACGCACACAACCACGCATTTGACACACGAAGTCGAATCGCGTTCGTAGTATTTCGACATTGTTCGTCTGACGTCGTACAATTCTTTGTAACTATGGTTACCTATACCTTATTTATATGTAATAGAGGAAAATGGAAAACAAAGTAGCAAGCTTAGGAATTTTGGTCGAATTTTGACCACTAGACGACCGCTAGTCAATATAATAATATTTTAGTTCACCCAATATTCATTCATAATGCAAATTCTTTTATAAAGATGAAGAAGAGAACGATAGAGCATGGTATTCTACCAACACGTTTCGAATCAGGGAAATCATTAGAACTATCTTAATTTCATTGTATATTATTACAAGTGTCTTCTTCTCCTTAGCCTTTATTATTACCAAGTCACTTGGCTTTCTAGTCTAACCGATTTGACTGGATATCAGTTTTTATACGGAGCGGCTGCGACCTGACCTCCGCAACCCGAAAACTAACGATAGCCTAGGGCTAGACCAGTGTCAGGATATTAGAGGGCACTGACTTCCCAATAACGCCATAGATGTTCATGGCAGCCGGGACCGACGGCTTAACGTGCTCTCCGAGGCACGGAGCAGGCGATAATTGTCAATCAATACGCACATAATTTGGAAAAGTCATATAACTACCGAAAGTCAGAGGTGCGCGACGTGGTTCGAACCAGAGACCTGCATTGCAGTCTATTGGTCTCCCTACTGAGCTATCGCTGTATATTACAAGTGTATGCTTAAATAATTTCAAGTAAGTTCGACTGACGAAATTATGACCAGTATAGATGTATTAAACATATACTAGCGGTCGCCTAGTGCTCGAAATTCGACCAAAGTTTGCCTGTAAGATATTGCTGATATAATAATATATATTGACATTATTATGTCATATATGTAACCATAGTTACGCGCTTCGACTGCGTGTGTCAAATGCATGGTTGTGTGCGTGTATTGGTTTTTCATTAATTTAATGTATTTCTAATGCATATTTTATATAAATATTAGCATTCATCACTTCTTCTCTGTATAAACTATAAGTGTGCGAAATTTCATACTCCTCCGTCCGCCCAATTTTCATAAAAAGGGATCCAAAGTTTTCACTTCACGTATCAATATATAGATATACCTTAAATACATATAGATAGGTATAAGAATTATACTTGACCGTGAAAAATTAATCCATCTGAACAGACGTTGTGGTAAGCTCCTTAAGCGAATTGGAGAAGTGGTCGTCATACTTGATATGAGGAAAGATTTGCACGGTATTTGCATATGATACAATTGCTATTATACAAATGTGTCTGTTTGTAAGCCGACTTAATCTTACTAGAGCACTTGACAAAAAATCTACTTTTTCATATAACTTAGCATCGATTCTGTATACTTTCGAAGGTTTAGGCAAATGTATAGCTATACTTCAGATCTTACAAGTGTGTCTGTTTATCCGTTTATGGAAGGCCTCGTCCTAATTTTATGTGCATTTCCTAAGGGCAATTTGAAGAAGAATGTCTTTCTAGTGTATTGCTTTTTAAATGTGAATAAAGTGATGCAATCAATAGTCCCGGCATAGCCAAGTAGATTATTTCCTAATTTGAAACGTCGCTTCACTTTCCAAGTAAAATGATTACAATAATAAGCAGTCGCTGCTAAAAAAGTACACACCATACAGTTGTGTTATCATTTAAAAGCAATACTCGTGTCCCAGAAACTACGTCCAACGCTGCTCTCATTTGTGTTTTACATAATGTTGACTCTTTTTGTACAAATATTTCGTAATCGTAATATGAAGTGTCCCATTATAGAGCACTTACAGGTATATGAGCCGCAATTATCTTTTTATAACGCTCATAACCTCAAAACAGCTCGAAGTACTTACCATGAGCTCCAATCTAAAACTCACCTAGAATCTTAGCATTCAATGGTTCGACTAGGTTATCGTCGCTTTTAGCACGTTTGTTAACCAAACAAGAAAAGAAAAGTTAAATTCACAACAGTACAGTTTAAACTATGTCAGTTCTTGAGAAATAAGTACAACGAAAGTACAAAATTATTCTGCGAAGTTGTTTACTCTTTACGAGTCTCGATGCAAACGGACTCTTGCCAGTGGAAAATTGTTTCTGCTTAGTGGGATGACTTGTCAGTCTCCGTGTGACAACTGTTGGGCTATTCAACACTTGAATTATTGAGACTTAAAAGTGGCTGCTACTGTGGTTCTATGCCCTTTCTGAGTACTCAATAATAATAGGTGAAGAACGTAAACTCTTAACAAGAAACTTTGCTGGTCTTAGATTTACCTCTTCATTGGTACAGTGAGGTGACGATGTTAAAGCCCGAGTGTTTTCTATGAGGTCAGTAACAGCTTAGCGTCTGTAACTATATCGTATACGACCCCAGAGATGTGATAGGCAGCCGATAGTTCCACACGATCTCTTATTGATTGATTGATTGAGAGTTTAAGCTGAATTAGTTTTTTGAGGACTTAATACGACTAGTTAAATAAAAACCGGCCAAGTGCGAGTCGGACTCGCGCACGAAGGGTTCGGTACCACTTAAGTATTAATTTTATTTTAATTTAATAATATATTTTAAGGTGAATAATTAACTCAATATTTTGTGAATATTTCAAGTGTCTGTTGCCGTTATCAATATGAAGCAAAAACGAGCAAAAATATCACGTCTGTTGTATGGGAGCCCCCTTAAATATTTATTTTATTCTGTTTTTTAGTATTTGTTGTTATAGCGGCGACAGAAATACATCATATGTGAAAATTTCAACTGTCTAACTATCACGGTTCATGAGATACAGCCTGGTGACAAACGGACAGACAGACGGACGGACAGCGGAGACTTAGTAATAGGGTCCCGTTTTACCCTTTGAGTACGGAACCCTAAAAAGATCTCCTTTATAGGAGCAATACTCAGGCAATTTTATTTTATTATAGAACTCAGAACTTCCGCGTCTCAGACACGTGTTTTAGCACAAATTAGTTTTTGGTGAGAACTGATGCCACGTGGGTGGCATATTCTGATCGGCGCACTTGCAGAAACGTTTTTTACGCCTTCGTCCAAATATACAGTGATGATTCAGACCTCCTGCGTGGCACAACTAGTGGAGTAAATAAGTGCTGGCCGTGACAAATGTGTTTGATGAGATATGATTAATACTATTTCCATGTTTGTTTTATTGTTCTACGGAAATTACCCGATGACTTGACTAAAACTTTGCCGCAATAGAAACCCTTTGAAAGATGAATCTCGCACTGCAGTTTCTATCATAAAATGTACTATCTCTTGTAATTGTGTCTTTTAACATGCACAGAAAAAGTCTCAAAATTGTTTTTTTTAGGAAAATAAATTTCTTTAATTTTAATTTCCTTCAAATTTTAGAATTTTACCATATACATAATATATATGTATATACAATAATATTTTGAAAATATGCGTAGCTTTTGGCCATAGGTCACCAGCTAGCTGAATAGGGGTCATAGTTCACCACATTGGTCGAACACTGGCAGCCAAACAAAAAACTTATGGAAATTATACTCCTGCAGCTGTGGGTGGTCCTAAAATGATTCCAAAGGGTAGGCAGACAAGGTACGGTGGCTTGCGACCTCAATCAAGATAAGATGAGACCGTAACCAGTTTTTTTGGAGAAATTTGCAAAAACGTGCCCTTCTGAGCAACAAATTGAATTTAAAGATTACCATCTCTACTAATGACGTGCCGGCAAGCAACCTAAGATGGGCGAAAAGATCGAATTCAAAATGTGTCCAAATGACGACTGCCGTTCCAATTTGGTATCTTGGCCACCGGAATCCTATTTGAGCTTTCTGTACTGGAAACCTCTGTACCAAAAATCCGGATCATTATTTCAATGTCAATACCTTCGTCATAATTCTTCCACTTAGTTCTTAAAGACGTAAACACGTTTGTTTTTATTGAAACCTTGAAGCTATTATACGATACATTAGATAAGAGTGATTGGTTAACTGTGGAATGTCATCCATCTTGAACATCTTGCGTAAACATGAGAGGTATTTTTTTAAGACCGTTGATATGATAACATGTAGCTATGTGGAAATAGCAATGTAACTGTCGGCAAGGTAACGAAGATAACAGTAAACTTTAGGAAGGAATATGAAAATTTCCTGTTTTTGTCCAGTATATGTGGAACCCTCATGTCTATTCACGTGTTTACAAATGGGAGGTCAAAACCATTTAACAGATTTATACATAACTAGCTAACTCTCAAAAATAGCACCTTTTCTGGATGAAAGGTACCCTATGCCCTAAATTTCATGATGATCGGTCGAGTAGTTGGGCGTAGAGCGTAACAAACAAATAAACAGACTCACATTCGCATTTATAATATTAATTAGGATTAGAATAATGATGTGATTGACTTGACAAGGTTTTCCACAGCATCCAAAAAATAAAAATAAATTGTAAGATCTAGAGATTCTAGAGCATACTGTATTTTCTATATAAAGTAGTGTTTATTTTACGATCAAGTCGCGTGCTGCGGTGGCGGGGGCGTTTCGTATGCGGGTGCGCATACAGAGCTCATCAAATCTACGGACGCCTAAACACTTATACAATGCTGATCGACATATAGCCAGCGCGTAAAAGACGCTTGTTTTTCGCCAACGCTGAACGCGTGGTGACCACTTCACCTCTGATTTCTTTCAATCATAGAAGTTGCATAATTGCTTAGCGGTTGAACAAAACTTCACCATTATTTATACTTCTGTCAACAAGTAGATATTTATATTTTCCTGCTTCTTTGTTGACAGTTCGAATTTCCTCTTATTGATCAAACCGTTGCTTGGATATGCAATAAATCAATACTAGTAGATACTGTAATTTTGTCCTACCGATATTTCTTTCTAATTATAGTCTTATGAAAAGGATGGAAGGATTTCGGGGCTGTCAAATTAAAAAGGAAGTAAAAGTTTCAAGACATGTGGCAAAATTAAAATTAAATTAATAATGATATTTTGGTAGATTGGGGGCAAGGAATAACATATTACATAGTTAAAAAAATGCTATTTAAAGAAGTCGCACGCTAATGTATGTTTATGATATTAGATTAAACATAAATGTTTTTATACCTTATATGGACGTTTCACCGGTTATTTCCGTTATACGAAATATACAAATGTTCGTTGAAAGTTATTTAAAATGTAAATATTTTTGCAACACAATTCCATGTGTGTGAGTCATCTAACTGGCTGACTTGATGATATAATGACCGTTGAATTTAAAATCCACGATTATTGTGCTATCTGCTTAAATGCGGCAACGCAAAATGATTTTATCAAATTAGTATTTGATAAAACCATTTTGCGAGCATAAACTAGTGTTTATGCTCGCGGCTTCACTCGCATAAAAGTAGGTTAGACTATGGCAAAACAATACTTTTTAAAATATAAAGAAGAGCCTATGTTACTTTGTGATAAAATATAGCTGAATTATGAAAGAATTTTTAAAATCGGTTATGTTGTTTTTGAGTTAAAGAAACAAAAAAATCAAATCTTTCCTCTTTATGATATTGGTAGAGAAATTAGTGTAATTATATTTTCGTTTAATGCAAACTGATCGGTACCAATGTCACATTGGTATTTTGTAGTATTGCGCAGAACGAAAATGCTTAACTGATACGAAAATTTCTTTGAGTTCAACGTAAGTAGAAATTGATATCCGTGAAATTGCTTTTATTACGAACATCAATATATGTTTAAGTAACAAAGAACTCATAGTGCTTTTGGAAGGGAATTCAAGTTGAAAGCAAGAAAGAATTGACGCATAGACGTGCATAAATGCTACAGTCATATATTATATAAGAATCCTTTTTCTCCAAAAACTCGATACTCGATTTCGATACTCGTGAAATAATAACTAAGATGTTGTAGCACTATCGTGTTCGATAAACGCTCTCCAACAATTCGGTTACAACATAAAATTATTTCGTAGCCTGTTCCATATAAGGTAGGAACATTATTGTTCAAGTGCGTGAAATCAACATAACCAATAATCATTGTTCATCGTGAAATTAAATTTAACCTCTGCCGATTTAAATAAACATTTCGATTATTCGCACAGCGTCAACTGCGGAAGCTCATACTGTTAATTAATATCAGTAGATATTCGAATCGTAAAACGGCTAAGTTATTGCCGTTTAACACGGAATTAATGAGGTGACAAGTTCGACCTCCGTGCAGGCTTCTTTGTACCTTTATTTTATACCAAAAGTGACATCAAGTATGTTGGGTTTGCCTATACGCGTTAGACAGTATTAGTATTGTAAAATGTTGGCAGTACTGTTAGTAACAAATTCTAGCGATTTGTAGTCTCAATAATCCTAATCCTAACAAATATTATAAAAGCGAAAATGAGTTTGTTTGTTTGTTACCTTTTCACGCCTAAACCACCGAACTGATCATCCTGAAATTTTGCATAAACGTTGTCAAGTGTATAGAAACGGACATAGGCTACCATTCATCCCGAAAAAAATTACTGTTCCCGAGGACAACAATAATAACTTTCTTATGATAATAGACGGCGCCACGTGTCTTTCGAATCATGATTGAATTATATTATTACAAGCAGAGTACAACTCGAATTGACTGTCAAATTCTAAATTACCGCGAGCGAAGCCGCGGGCAAAAGCTAGCAGTATATAGTTTTGTTGCAGCACGTCTATTTGTTTTATAAGAAAGTTAAATAATTTAAAATAATTTTTTGATACTGCTTATAATAGTAGACATCAACTTATTATTATTTTCACATATAACCGTTGGCAACCCTACACCACAGAGTCAACAGACTAAATCGTTTTTCTCCATTTATAGTATATTTATTTTATTAATATTATATATCTGCTTCCGCCTGGTTCTTTGTCGCATGCGTCACAGTTAATGATGGGTAATGGAAAAATTTCGGAATGAAAAGAAAAGAAAAAATTAAAAATTTCCAATATTTTTCCAATTTTTCAAATATTTTTCAAATATTGGAAAAAAATGGGAAGTCGACCAAGATCAGAAAATAAAACAAGATAACAAATTTTTATTTGTTACTTTTTATCAAAATACAAAAATTTCTCATATTTAGGATTCCGTACCCTACTACTAAGACTGTTATTTATTATTTTTCTTAAAGACTTTTATGATTTCTTGCATAAGATTATACCGTTCATCACCGGTATACCGGTCAAGTTCATGCGAGATAAATTTACAAAACATTAAATTTGAAATTCTAATGTTCTCATTTTCTTCCGCTTTGTACTCTGGTTCTGTCATCACTGCCGCATCACAAAACGGTCTCATATTGCAAATTGCACGAAATGTCCACAAGATATGAAAATTTTAAATGTTAGCTTGACAAAAGAAGCCGATTCGTGCATAAACTTGCCTTCTACTTCTTCCGCTGTGTCTTCAGAAGCAGATTGTTCCGTTAATAAAAAAGACGTCGATAAATTGATCGCCTTAGCAACTACAGTATCAGGATCTCCTATCTCTTGGGTAGAACATGCATTATGGAAAAAGTATTTTCTGCTTTAGCGCCATCCTACACATTGCCAACACGAAAAACTTTAACAACTTACGTGGATAACATTTATGATGAAATGAAAAAGAGTCAAGATATTAATTTGAAATCTCTTTCGATACTGCATCTTCAGCTAGATGGCTGGTCCAATATAAAAAATGAAGGTATTATACATTTTTTAGTCTCCACACCTGCTCCTTTACTCGTAGACTTTGTAAACACGCTTGATAATCGTCATACATCAGAATACTTGACCACAGAGATTTTTAAAGTGATGAATCATATTGGCCCCGAAAAGTTCTTTGTGTTAATAGGTGATAACGCAAATAATGTTCAAAGAGCTCTGTTGAATGTGAAAGAATTATATCCACATATAATCACATTACGTTGCACAGCACATACATTAAATTTATTGGCAGATGACGTTCTAAAGATTAATGTGATTAAAACTATAATGAAAATGATAGTCGATGTAGTAAAAGAAATAAAATACAGTCAAGTACTCTCGTCACTTTTTACGAAAATTTCAATTGAAAAAAACTGCAACAAAAAATTGAAGCTACCTGTTAAAACTATGTAGATGGAGCAGTGTACATGATACGCTGCAAGTGCTGAAATTTGTCAAGCCAGCAATGCAAACGTTGGCGGTGCATGAACGAGCACAGTTGTCGTTAGAAAACAAATCACATTTATTAGATGAAAGATTTTGGACAATGACAAATGAAGTTGCTGCAATTGTAGAACCAATCGCTGTTAGCATCTCCCAACTAGAAGGTAACGATATTTTAATTCAGAAAACAGTTTCAGTGTGGAATACCTTAAAATTAAAAATAACAGAAGTTTTTGCTCACACCAATATTATCAATGAAGAAGAAAAGCAAACTCTGCTTGACAAAGTTGAATCCAGAAAAGGAACAGTTGTAAAACCTATCCATTTTGCTGCATGTTTGCTAGATCCTAAGATCTGTGGTGATAACTTAAGTAGTGAAGAAGATGCTGCAGCAATGAATTTTATCGATGAACTAGCAACGTATTTAAATATTGATAATATAATGGCGGAAGTTTCCGATTTTAAATCAAAATCTAACTTTTGGAGTCAAAGATTTGTGTGGTCGCCAGTAAATAATGTCACCCCCCTTTCTTGGTGGCAAGGCATATGTAAATTTACGAAACTGAGAAAAGTGGCTGAAGTTATCTTCACGGCTCCTGTAACGTCTGCCGCATGTGAACGTTCTTTTAGTACAATAAGTGGAATTCACACAAAGAAGCGTAATAGACTGCTGACGGAGCGAGCTGAAAAAATGGCTTTTATTGCATGTAACTGGAATATGGAAAATAGAAATAATGATGATTTGTATATTCACAATAATCAAGAGGACGATATCAGTCCACCAACTGAAGATTTACTGTTTGTAGATGCAGATAATGTACAAAATGTTGATGACGAATTCTTTTATGATGATCATGATTCAGATTTGGATTCAGATTAATCTTGAGTGACGTAATTATATATGTTTATGTGTAAAATAAACCATTGACCATGAATCTGTATTAAAATATAACTTTGCACATTTGTTTTTTTTTTTAAACAACATGTAAAGCCATTAAATCCTTTGAATTTCAACTTATTATGAACTATATTTTATTAACTATTTCATTTAAACTAATAATTTCGATAAAAAGATATATTTCCATTATTTTCCCAATTTTTCAATTTTTCAGAAAAATAAATTGAAAAATTTCAGAGTTTTGAAATTTTTCGGAAAATTACCCATCACTAGTCACAGTTGATAAGATTATGTCCAATAATACGGCTTAACCATGACATGTGCGCCTGCGCCGCTATTAATTTAGGGCGCCATACTGTGTCACGTGTGTGTATGTCTTTAACCTCTTCTTTATAAATTGTAAGTTGTCCTCTTAATGGTGGCCACTTTTTACAAGGATAATAAAAAGCTTTAATTTACCTGTCAAATTATTTTTTCACAGCTGTTAATTTAGTTCGTTACATTGCTGTTGACGTAAAAATATACGTTAACGACTTGACAACTAATTTGACAGTTTCTTGTTGCCGTTATTATAAAGCGATGGTCACAGCAATTAATTGTTTATAATATAAGATTTGACGGACAAATTATTGAAGTAAAAATTTCTTTAGGCGCGTTCAGCACTTCTTGGGTGAAAAAAAATCATGGAACTCGCGTCATCGTCACCGAACGCTTTCCATTTTTGAATTATTATTGGTTTATAAAGAAGTGTTTATGATCAAGGATTAAAGTTTTCACTTCTATCGGCAGTCCCCAAAGACTGCTCCAATTTTTTTTCATATTGTTTTATCTACTGTGCGAACCTCTTTAGCAGCACATGTTCTAATTGTAATCTAATCTAATCCCCGCTAACCGATATGAAGCAGCCAGAATTGACGTCAACCGACAGGTTAACGCGTTGTGCAAGTATTGTGAGTCGACATTTCAATATATCAACGTAGCTCTCGACGCGGGTGGTGGTGGATATTTATTGCAACCAACAATGTTGCAGTCTCTTGTACAAATTGGATGCCGCGACATCTGGTCGGCCGTCGGAATCACTTACGATAACACCTGAGCCAACACGATTCAAAGCTGTGTATTACGATGTAATAGAGTAGTCGTTGTCAGCGTGGAAGTTCTAACTATGACCAGTTTTATTAGATCTTCTTCTCCCTAGCCTTTATTATTCCCAAGTCACTTGAGGTCGGCTTTCTAGACTAACCGGATTTGATTTGATTGGATATCAGTTGTTACACGGAGCGGCTGCCACCTGATAGGCTGTTTGATGATCTCCGCAACCCGAAGGCTAACGATACCCTAAGGCTAGACTAGTGTCAGGATATTGGAGGGCACTGACTTCCCGATGACGACTGCCATAGATGTTCATGACTCTCCGAGGCACGGAGCAGTCGATAATTGTCAATTATTTCATTAGATCTCTTGGCAGTATAATCGTCTCTATCAATGAGAGCTCAAATAGTTTGGCAGTAGTTTAGATACCGCCGCAAAATCCTTTTCAAAATTCTTCTAAATATTTGTATAATATGATTGTCAAGCAGAGTTTATTGAGATAAATTAGGTATTGGGAGCTGATAGGCTTTTAATTTCACTTTGTTAAGTGTCGTTATTTTGCAGCAAGTGATGTCTATAAAGTATCTTCAGAACAGACATCTGCAAAAGCGCATAGGTAACTATTGTCCTATACAATTAATATTTTATCGTACAAGACTTGTAACAAAACTTCGGATGCAAATTAACATTCCATAAAGATCACCATTGAAGCCATCATATTATGTCGATTGCTAAACACAAGCTTCTTCTATAGCCTTCGTCATCAGTCGATGATGCGCTGGTAGACAGCACAACAGCACCCCATCAATTTTATTTTTATTAGGATCAATTTGGTATTTACATCAATAGAAAGTTTTAACTCAAATTAGCAATATCGACTAAGATAAATAAACAAGATGTATATGCTAATGAATCATTTTTGCCTTTATATTTCACGCACATCATAAATATTAAAAAGATTTGACTACTCACCATTACGAAAACTCATTAATATTTAACATTAACGTTCCTAATAGAAAATACCGCAAGTTAATTGATAATCTAATGGATGTTATGAAGTGTAAGAAAACGTTTGAATAGTTGCTTACTAGTCATAAATTATTGCTTCCATATCTTACGTGCCATTTATCATAATATTGCTCGGCGGTTGCGTTTTATCTCGACCATGGCGAAGCAGGTGGGTGTCTGACTATTTCAATATTAATTGATCTTGCTACGTTGCGGAATCGTTTGTCCTTTTGTTTCTTGTCGATCTCGTCCAAAGTTCGTGTGTTAGGATGAAATCCGAAGTGGCAGGGGGCTGGGCTGTCTCTGGAGTTATGATCGTCCAACTGACAGGTTATTTACAGTAAGATTAGGAGAGCAAAGTAGATCGCCCATTTTGCTTAGATTAATGACGGCAATGTTTGTTTTTTTTTCGTCTGCGGCACAGACAAAAGTGCGATTCGGCTGTCTTCACGTGTATATGTGCTATTTATAATTGCTAAAGAATTCTACATATTATTCTTATTTTAAAGTCAGCACAGTATGAAGTGTCTATAGGATAGCCCTCTACATAAAGCTTATGTCTTTAAAATGGCTTATAAATTGACGAGGAAAGACTGACTAAAAAAGTTTATAAGGTTAGTGTGAATGGAACAGTCGCAAGAGAAAAACCTAGGCGAACGTTTCTCGATCAGATCGGAGGCGTTCTAGACAAAGGCCAGGTTAAGAACTCCTTGAACCGGCGGGCGTGTATGAGGAATGTGATGAAAGTGAATGAAGCCAGAGAAGTGTGTCAGGATCGTAGCAAATGGAAATCCGTAGTCTCTGCCTACCCCTCTGGGAAACAGGCGTGAATCTATGTGTGTATGTATAAATTGTGTGTGTGCGACCTTTGCCTACTCTTTGCAGAGATGTATGTTTATTACTCTTAACATGATTGGATAATTCCTCATTGATGGAAATTAATGAATAATCATTGCCATTTATTGAAATCATAACAGATAATAGTGACGTAATGCGGTGATGTGTGGAAAGCACGAAGAGATTTCGATTTTTACTTTTGCTCGCCTATTGCAAATCCTAATGCTGAAACTTTGCCTTCGCCTTAACCTAGAGAACTTGCCATGATTATGAAAATTGGACGTACTTTCTGAAAAACGTTCCAACCGACACTCGGTTCAAAGTCCAGTTATTATTAGCAAATTAGTCACGGGGTTACTATTTACTAGCTGGAAAAATTTGGTAGCTCTACTATCACTCTAAATATAAAAATCATGACTTAGTACCCCAAACCCACATGTATGAAGAAGCAATACGGGATTAACTTCAATCACGATTATCTCAAAATGTTAACTTTGTGGGTTGGAACGTTTTTCAGCAAGTACGTCCAATTATGATACACAGCCATTTTCCAGAAGCGTAAGAATTTATCTCCGTATCAGTTAATTCCGGTATGTTGGTGTAATATTTTTAATGAAAGTTTTCCATAATGCAAGGTAGTGGTACAATGTTTACGCTGAGCAGAATTTAGACAGTGCTATTGTTGGTACGTTAGTCGTTTGTAAGTATTCACCGTGGGAACAAACGTCTCATTATGTGTACGAAACGGTATGTATCTTTAACCTAATGATGTATAGTTTACGTTGCAACTTTGCTAGTTAACTTCGAATGGAGTAGGTAAAACATTATGCTTGATTAATTGTGTATGTTCTGGGAAATAGGTTAGGTAGCAAATGTATTAACAAGAATATTAAATATAATGATATATGTATTTATTACAGAAATATGGCATTGTGCAATGGCACCGTCAACTCCAGCATAAATGAAAGGCTTTATATAGAACTAGCTGTTACCTGCGACTTCGTCCGCGTAGATTTTAACTAAAAAGTGTTTGTCTCCGCGGAACCGTTTTTTTTTCTACAATCAACGTAGCCTAAGTTACTCCTTATAACATCAGCTATCTGCCAGTGAACGTCCCGTCAAAATAGATTCAGCCGTTTCGGAGATTAGCCGGAACAAACAGACAGACAAAATTTTTAAAAATGGGTTTTTTCGTACAGGTACCTTATATACTTTCATATGCATTAGATAAAAAGCTGTTATTTTATCATTACAAACAGACACTTCAATTTTATTTATTTCTATAGATGTATAGATAGAAATTCTGAGTCTGGAAATAATTTCAATGTTAGTGAAATACCTGCAATACATATATCTTAAGATTGTTCTTTTGTACTTACTGAAATAATTATCTCTTTTTACTTTCGTAAATTGACAGGAGTGTGTTTATTATGGATCATGTATGTTCAGCAGATAATCAACGATTGAAAATATAAGGCAAAATCACGTGTATTCACTACACAGTCAAGTGATTGACAATCTGCCTTCACAGTTCTTGCCGAGTTGTAGTATTGTTTTAGTGTAATGGACCAGAAGCCCCATAGTTATCGGTAACCGAAACTGCGTAGGCATCGACCACTCAACAACCACCTACCGCCATCTCCTAACGTCATGTTATCGCAATGACCAGTCACTTGTAACTTTAATTCGACGTTACCGCCCAGTGTTTACGTATACAGTTATTCGACACACATTACCTTGGAGTCTTTTGACGCTGCAAACTAGCCGCTGTAGTGCTCTCGACCCCACGACCTTTATTCAAAGTGCCAGGGATCAATCCACCAGGCTAACTAGACCTCTGAAGCTCAAACACGGTGTATAGACGCTCGAAGGTGTAATAGGTTTAGTGTGAGTGGTCGGTGTGAGGGTTGCCGTTAGAACCAGAGGTCATCGGCAGGTGCGGATGTCTTGACGAGCGAGCTTTTCCTATTTTGGTTAAAGAAATGAGCGTGTCTCGTTACCGCTGTCTCGTGTTCCCATGGTTAGTCGCTGTTGTTCAGTATGGCGTCGAGTAATTCTTTTGTGGTTAGTGTTGTGTTTACGGTGTTCGGTTTTGTAGTATCTAACAGGATAAATTTATTTTGAGCTGTTATGTCATGGTGGAATCTAACAGTATGTAATGTCTGTAATGAGTGTTTACTGTTTACTTTGTTTGTAAATGCAACATCCTTTGTTCTATATTCTTAGTTATCATTGTATGTGTTTATAATGGGATAACAAGATTTATAAGGTGCTTTTGGATAACAAGAGGTCCATTAAAGGAAAATGGTCCAATATGCAAAGCAAAATAGAATTTAAAAAATAGGACAGTGTAATTTTTTTATATATCTTTGAATTTTGTTTTGAGTGCCACAATAGTCAGTAGTAAAACTATTGAAATTAAACTACTATATACGGATTTTATCGCGTTGTTTATTTGACACTTTATTACATAATTGAGAAACTGTTACACTACTATTACTATTAAACTTTACTAACTTTTAAGCTAATTAAATTATTGAAACTATTAAAACTATAAAACTATTTATATTTATGTTTACACGTTCCCCGACGTTTCGGTTGCTTTTCAGCAGCCATGGTCACGGGGAGACTCAAATTCTAAATATAAATAGTTTTAATAGTTTCAATAATTTAATTAGCTTAAAAATTAGTAAAGTTTAATAGTAATAGTAGTGCAACAGTTTCTAAATTATGTAATAAAGTGTCAAATAAACAACGCGATAAAATCCGTATATAGTAGTTTAATTTCAATGAATAACACTCGCGTAAACAGAAGACAATATAAAGTAGTAAAACTAATTACGTTTAATAAGTGCCTAAATTATAACCGAAGCTGATTACATAAAACATAACACTATCCTTGTGTATGTATGTTCTAGGAGCCAAGTAGAAGTGTCAATTCACAACCAAGGTTTCCCAGATATGTTTATATCTATTTTAGAAACTGATTACCAGCCAATCCCCTTTTTACATTCCTTGTAAGTTTCTTATTATTCATTCTATTCATAAACTTAATAAGACACGCTTAAATCGTTTTACAATAATGTCCGCCGTTTTCTTTCTCCATTCGAGTGTACGTTTCTTTATGCGGTATATAAAACTCATGTTATAAGTTCAAGTATAAATAATATGCAACAATGGAATGGATGTTTTAAAATATTACCTTTTAATGGAATGGAAACCATGTTGTCTTTTATCAGATTGCTGCAATTACTGCGTGTAAAATTGATCGTCTGACGCGATGACGGAAGAAACTTTTAAAACTTTTAACACGAAAATAGCAGCAATGTGAATTTTAACAGCGTTTACACCACAAATTGATTATTAATAACACTTCCATAAATAAAATTGCCCAAATATGTCCCAGGATGAGCCGCAGCCATTATAATTTGCGTGAGATTGATGTTTTTCGTCAGATATTGTTGGTTGTAATTAACATTTTTACTGTCATTGCTTTATAATGGGGAATTATGGGTTTTTTAAAAGGCATGGTCGTTGCTTCGGGGCAATGAATGCAAGAGGATATGTCACGTATATCACGAAAAGGACTTTGTTTTTGCCTAACTTAGGGCCAATTGCAAAGTATGTTTAGCCCTAAATAGATTTAACACATCGTGCTGTCGCAGTCATCCGTGTGAAGGTGACTGAGATGCCACGATGTTTTAAATCTATTTAGTGCTAAACGTATTTTGTGAGTTGTCGTGCAAGTGATCCTTAGTGTCCAGCAGTGGCGTTTTTTAGTATCAATCAATCAATCAGCTCACCGCAGTCCACTGCAAATAATTTTTTAGTATACAAACGAGTTTTAGCTGCTACTCAAGTCTTACAGGCCTCAGTCTGCTATCGTTTTATATACAGTACAGTTTTAACCTATTGAGTCGCGGCGGCACACCGGCGACCAAAACAGCAAGGTTTTAATTAGATCAGTCATTCTTAGAATGGACTAGTTAATTCATATAAAACGTGGATATTCAATATAAGATTTATCAGTAACCAAATTGAATAATCTGGCAAAACATTCTGAATGACTCAAGAAGATACTTATAAATACGAGAATGATATCCGAACAACACGATATTTCTCGGCTACTAGCTATCGATATACCGAGGTGCTCGGTACCTAATATTAATATTCTATCACATGCACACAACACCATCTAGCCCAAACTAAGCAGAGCTTGTACTATGGGTACTAGACAATGAATAAACATACATACATTTTATTTTTTTTGGAAATTAATACATATTATACATAGAAACACCCAGACCAATACAAACATCCATGTTCATGCACACAAATGCTTGACTTGTGCGGGAATCGAACCCGCGACCTCAGGCGTGGCATTCGGTTACACTAACCACTAACCACTACGCCAACGAGGCCGACCTAATTAGTAAAAAACTGCTACTCGTCTTCTTTCCCGTGGAATCCTTAAGCTGATTACCTGTAAGGATTCTTTCACGTGAATACATAAAACGTGGATTATACCGTCTGCCCTAATATATAGGATATGGGTTCGTAGAAATACGAGAACCGTTTTTAAGGAAATAGGTGGTATTATAATAATCCGTTCATTTACCTTGCTAATGAATTATAGGCAATATGAATAATTAACTATTGTTCATTGCATACTTTGAACGGTACCTACAGTAGGTGGGCAAATATTATTAACGTAATTATATTTAATTCGCTTTGATTTTGTTGACGTCAATAATTTGAAGGCTAGTATTGCAATCGAAGGTTCCTAGTTATATCAAAGCGTACCTATATATATATATATATATATATATATATATATATATATATATATATATATATATATATATATATATATATATATATATATATATACTAATATTATAAAGCTAAAGAGTTTGTTTGTTTCTTTGGTCGAACGCGTTAATCTCAGAAACTACTGGTCCGAATTGAAAAATTCTTTTAGTGTTGGATAGCTCATTTATCGAGGAAGGCTATATATAACATCACGCTACAACCCACGGGGGCGGCGCAGTAATCATAAACGTAGGCGCAGTAATCTCATCTATATTTTATAATCTGCCTTTGCCTTCGTGTATGCACGTTTTAACCAATCGAGTCGCAGCGGCACATCGGCGGCTAAACACAATCGATTTTCAATTATTTCTGCCATTCTAGTAATTGACAGGTTAATTCTTATAAGACGTGGATATTCGATCTATACTTCTATACTAATATTATAAAGCTGAAGAGTTTGTTTGTTTGAACGCGCTAATCTTAGGAACTGCTGGTTTGATTTGAAAAATTATTTTAGTGTTGGATAGCTCATTTATCGAGGAAAGCTATATATAATATCACGCTATGACCTACGGGGGCGGCGCAGTAATCATAAACGCGGGCACATCTATATTTTATATACCTGCGTTTGCCTTCGTGTATGCACAGTTTTAACCAATTGAGTCGCAGCGTCACCGGCGACTAAACAATATAAGATACGGTGCTTTGTATAGGGTAGTATTTAACTGATCCTCAATTTTTTACCTTTGTTCCACCAAAACTACTAATTGCACACCAAAATATTTTAAAGAGATCAAACTACGTCAGTATCGTCGACGGAGCCCCGCGAAGCGGGGCTTCTATTTCTGGGTGGGTTTAAGAAGGAACCTAACATAACTTAACCCTTCCGAGACGGAATGCAGTGATTTGAGGCGTATAGGTGCTCGTTATGATATATTTTAGTAAGCACATTTAGCTGTACAATTAGTATTTTTGGTGGTCATTATATTTAATCCTCTTTGTATATACGTATAAATCAATAAAAATAAAGGATGTAATATATAGGGAAACGAAATTCAAACCGAGTAGCACTTTCGTAACGGCTCCTGTGGTTTTATGATGTGAATGTATCTGATGAAATCTTTACTATCACTTTAATAAATGATGTCGTAAACAACAGCGAGTATCTGTAGTTTCGTATGTGGTCATTACAAGATAAATATCCTATTAAAATACAATTTACAGGCCATTTAATTTGATGCGTAAGTATTTCTTTTATTAATTATTAATAAAAATTTTATTACCGCTCATGGGTATTTACATAATTTGTTGTAACTGTAGAATATTTATATCATGAGGATATTGGATAGTTATCTATCCCTTAGTGAAATAATATTATGAGGGATCGATTGCATCTTTGGTTATTCTAGCTGTATGTATGTAATCCTAACTAATATTATAAAAGCGAAAATGAGTTTGTTTGTTTGTTACCTTTTCACGCCTAAACCACTGAACCGATCATCCTGAAATTTTGCATATACATTGTCAGGTGTACAGAAACGGACATAGACAACCTCGCATCCTGAAAAAAATTACTGTTCCCTAGGAAAACAACAAAAACGTGCTTATGATAATAGATGGCGCCACGTTTCTTTCGAATCATGATTTAATTATATTATTACAAGCGGAGTACAACCCGAATTGATTGTCAAATTCTAAATTAACGTGAGCGAAGCCGCGAGCAAAAGCTAGTAACAAATAAAGTCCTTTCCTCCTTATCCTTACAACAATGGTCTCCGACCCGTCCTAAAAACGAGTCATCAGAATTTCAGATATATCTGCCTATATTGTGAAAGCCATGAGCTTCTGAGAAAACAAAATAAAAAAGTAGTACTCATTGCTGCAATCAACGCTTGTTTATTCACATACCTATACTAAATGACAAGAAGGCAATCATATTATGTGTGACAGTAAAGCAATAGTTCGTGAACGTGTTGAAAACTTATCGTGTCAACAGTTCTGCAAGTTGCAGCCAGATTTTGGAGTAGCATTCGGCCATTTTGAGAGAGTTTGCACGGCCGCGTAGAAATCGACTCTTATCCAAATACAAAACCACTAGTACTTCGCAAGTCAAGGTCATCAGTTCCGTATTAATTAGGTTCAAAATCTATCATCCGACCTCTAGCCGGCTACTGTACCGTTCACCGTCTGCGACACGGAGTCGGTCGCGGTTCTAATACGATAATTCGTTAATAGCTATTCACCGACAATTATATAAGGCCGTCACGTACAATGTCCTCACCAAACAATTAAGATAAATACTGTTATAAGAGACGCCAACTAGCTGGAACTAGTTGGTGATATTATTATCGTATGTGGTGGTCAGTCAGTACAGACCGCTGACACTTCGACCCAGTGGGATCTTTTGTATCGACACTCTCCGAATAACGACTGCCATAGATGTTCATGGCAGCCGGGACCGACAGCTTAACGTGCTCTCCGAGGCACGGAGCAGGCGATAAATGTCAATCAATACGCACATAATTTCGAAAAGTCATATAACTTCCGAAAGTCAGAGGTGCGCGACGTGGGTTCGAACCCGAGACCCTCTGCATTGCAGTCTGTCGGTCTCCCGACTGAGCTATCGCTGCTCTAGTTGGTGATAACACAATTCTTTTGAAAACTTTGTGAGTAGTAAGTGAGGCATACGCACTTCAATGTGGAGTAATTCCATCCACGAAGGGTCTCAGAAGATTGTACCAAAATTACTTCATGTTGTGTTTCTGTGATAAGTTGTCCAGAACTAAATAAAGAGCCGCTGTGATGTCAGGAATTAGCATCACTACTAGTTGTTCCAAGTAAGAAGATGGATGAGATATGAGTAGTAAGAAGATGGATGAGAAACGATTGCATATAGCAGAGGTGAGAATGTTACGATGGATGTGTGGAGTGACGAGAGTGGACAGAATTAGGAATGAACACGTAAGAGGTAGTCTGAAAGTGGTGCTCTAAGACGCATTCTGAGTAAGGAATTCTTCGGTGGTCACCGTATCACTGTATAATGATGTGTTATCTGGATATTATAATTGTATTATAAATAACATCCTAATCCTAACTTAATATTATAAAAGCGAAAATGAGTTTGTTTGTTTATTTGTTTGTTACCTTTTCACGCCTAAACCACTGAATCTATCATTCTGAAATATTGCATATACATTGTCAGGTGTACAGAAACGGACATAGATACCTTTCATCCCGAAAAAAGATACTGTTCCCGAGGAAAACAACAATAACGTTCTTATGATAATATATGGCGCCACGTGTCTTTCGAATCATGATTGAATTATATTATTACAAGCAGAGTACAACCCGAATGATTGTCAAATTCTAAATTAACGTGGGCGAAGCCGCGGGCAAAAGCTAGTATTATTATATATATTATATTTGTGTTTACCTGGTACTGCTATTAATTTATTTATTAAGGCATATTACAATAACATTTTATTAATTATGGATTAGATATCCATAATTAATAAAATGTTATTGTAATATTATTGTGAATATAGTATAAATTGAATGCAATTCTCAATGTTATATTTTTGTACTTTTGCTTTATGTCTCTTTATATTACTTCTTCTTTTTTAAATTTATATGTATCTTTTAAATTAGGTACCTACATATCTAATAGTGTAGAGCCTCGCTGATTTCAGCATGAATGGGCCGGCTCGTCCGGGGAAGAACTACCCTCTCACAGAATATCGACGTGAAATAGCAGTGTTCCTACTGTTGTGTTTCGTTTGGTGAGTGAGAGTGCCGGAGGCCCAATCTACCTCTTTCCTCCTTCCCGCTCCTTCTCCTTCCCACTTCCTTTCCTAAAGGGTCGGCAACGCGCAAGTGATGGCTCTGGTGTCGCAGGCGCCCATAGGCTACGGTGACCACTTACCATCAGGTGGGCCGGGCCGTATGCTTGTCTGCCACCTTAAATGTATAAAAAAAATAAAAAATTGTGGAAGCTTGTTAATAGCAACATCCATTACACATTGTAACTATATTCTAGAATATTAGTCTGTAAGCTTTCCAATAAAATTAAATAAATAAATAAATGTATGTCATGTCATGGGCGTGCCTCTATTTATCAAGTGTAACTGTAAATATTTCCAGACGTTCTTGGAGGTAAATGATAACAAGTTGTCGTTATTTACTCCATTTGCAATAACAATTAATATTTGTGTCGTTCGTCAAACGTTTTCCTCTTTGATTAGTATTAGTGGCGCGTGTTAGTTCTCCGACCGTTTAGGTTGCGTCACAATGATTTAAAACGCCAGGTGTATGGTAGACTACGCAGTACTGAGACTATTCTGTGCTAGGTTTTATTCCTAGGCTCGGTCACGTAGGTATAGTATAGGGTAATGGAAAAACATTAACCTTTTGAACGCCACGCCATAACGCCCTTGTTCCCAGTCGTCACCACTGGCTTCGTTCCCACTGTGGACAAATAAGAAAAAAAATACCATTTATTGCCAGTGGTGACAAATGGATCATTAAAACCTCAATTGTTGCCAGTGGTGAGATATGGGTCATCAAAATCCCAATTATTGCCACGCCATAACGGCACCTCTATGTCCTGTACGCCAAGCCCGAAAATTTATATATTATAATAAATAGTTTTTTATGATCAAATATTTGAATAACTAATATGCAATTTTGTTTGCTGTGTATAATAGGTAATTGGGGATTGAATTTTTAAGTTGTATCAATAAATAAGTTGTATCAATAAAACACAGAAAAGTAATGATTTAATATGTTTATTTTGTATTTTTCTGTGACCTGTTTTTGTCGAGTATAGACGAGGCGGCGACGTTGGCGCACAGCGCACGCTTGTGCATGTCGATTATAGCCGACGTTGGCTTTCAAAAGGTTAATCGTTCAAATGCAATTTTTGCTCGCAACGACTCCAGGGGTAACATAGACACGATGCGTTTTTCTTTTGTTTTTTTTTTCAATGTACCTCCCGCCCTGGCAATTCCTGTGCAGCAAACATTCAAACAACGGACACAAAGAACACACAGACTCAAAACAACTATTGTTTGATCACGCAATTTTTTGTCCCGGGTTGGGATCGAACCCTTGACAGCATAACTGGCTGTGGCAAGGCTATCACATAAACCTCTACACCATATATAAATGCTTACACAAAAAATACTTTATTTACTTTAAAACCATTAATGAACTTAAAATGATCTGAATGAAGAACTCACCGATTACCTAAAACAAGCAAGCAGTTTACGAAGGTAGCACAGACAAACAAACACGCCCACGCCGCGGGCACAGTTGACGTTTCCCACGGCGCTGTTTGTGCTCATGAAATGTAAAATGAAATGGTGCCCCGTTACTTTGTGCTCGGGTTAGGAACTCTACACATAGTTCAAGCTACGCTATACTAAAACAAAGCAAATATTTTGCGATGTATCCATTTTTTGACACGACACGGAATCCTAGTGCTGAGGTTAGTTTTCTAATAATGACTGTAACTATTATTTTGAACAATAAAGCATTATTTTTATTTGATTGTCTTATAAGATTACTATTGTTGTAAGTTACACATAACTAATAAGTTAATCTTTTCTGTTAGTAGAGTTTACGATAATGGTATTAGTGGTGCACTCGGTCCTGCAACGTTTTGTTCACAAGTAACATGTCTTAGCCCGGTCCTATGTCAAGACAATAACTTAAGAAATGAATCATTTTAACTACGCACATTACATTTTTGACACATCTATACTAAATATTACAAAGAGCAAAAAAATTTCGTAAAAAATTTTCGAAAAATAATTAATTGAAGTAATACGTATAATATTTTCCAACGTATGTTATCTTAGTTTACATAAAAATAACATTACTTTCACTATCTTTACTACCATCTATTTTACTAATCCGATTTTATGAATATAAGTACGTTTTGTTAAATACATACTGCGTCATTTTTTAAACATAGTGTCATTTACTTTCGTATCAAAAGCAAAGCCAGAAGAGTCAGCATATCCATTATTGGTCGTAGCATGATGTTATATAGCCTTCCTCGATAAATAGGCTATCCAACACTAAAATAATTTTTCTATTCGAACCAGTAGTGTCTGAGATTAGCGCGTTCAACCAAACAAACAAACAAACTCTTCAGCTTTATAATATTAGTATAGATTGTAATGCTTACTTAATCATTGGACTAGGTGTAAACTTAATTGGTTAACCATCATTAGCTAATACCGAGAAACTACTCCAAATTCAAAATGTGTTCCATTTTGAAAAATTACCGTTACTGTAATACTGTTAATACTGAATTATAATAACAATATTTTCCAAAATGGAACATACTTAAAATTTGTATAATTTCTTAATACCTTATGCATAATATAATACCTCATAGATATGCAACAGATAGATTATATTGTCGCTGTTGCAGTGTTGCCAGCCTAATTTAAATAAAGTTGACATATTATTGTCGTGGCCCGTGTGTCTCTGGCGGATTTGTGGCGTATTTCACCGTTACACCGCATGCTAATGGTCTAACTGTCTGTCTGTCTCAATTTTGTTTCTAGTTTTACACCAATATCGTGGCACACCTGTTGATTATAAGTACATAATTATATAATTATTTTATTAATAACATATCTGTACCCTGTTTGTAATACTAAAATAATTATAGTACCTATAATACTGGTTTAACTAACCATTTTATCGGTTATATCATATATTTTTACGTGTCATAGAAATTAGATCAGCTGATCGCTTTTAGTGTCAGATTATTTGACTCTGAATCGCTTACAAAACGACAAAATATGTAGATTTTCATTTTTGAGCTTCATACGTTAACAAAAAGGTACCCGCATCATGAATGTGAACTAAAAGATAAGTATTATTAGAATGTATCAAAGATCAACAACTAACCCCGTCAGCGTCGGTTTAGAATAGAGCCATCAGGCAGCCATTAGAATTGCAAACTTGCAGATAATTTACATTGTCGTCTAGTTGCAGCTAGTCTAACTACTGTTTACTTAGACAGGCAAGTCTAGACTCGAAGTTAGCCACGTTTACAACTCTGTCATTCGTCACTTGACATTTTTATACCAGCTATGATTGGTACGTTAAAATATGGACTCTCGAATAGACCAATCAGACACACGATCAAAAAACCAGTCAATTCGGCATATTCCAAATTTAAATTTTGAATAAATGTCATTCCTTATCCAAAATTTTAATTTGGATGGAATTATAAAGACAATTAACGTTTCGTCATCAATATGATATTAATCAGTTAACTGTTTCGAATCCAAGGGTAGATCCGGCTTTATTAAATAGTACAAAAACGGTACATTATCACGACATCCTATCTGAAAGTGCCGAATCGACCTGCAAGACTTGTCATCACCATTCACGACCGGCAACTCCTCACGCTCAAGCTTACTCCAGTAGTGCAATCGTTACATTTAACGAGTAACCGTACTCCTGCCGAAGGTTTAATTAAACCCATCCCGCCAATCGTACCGGATCACCCTTAATCTTAGAACTTCAGGTGCTGCCTATCAAGAGATCGGCGCTCGCGACCGAATTCGGCTCGATACCGTTAATTCGCATCGTGTCGTCTGTCCGGTCCGATTCGATTTATAACCGACGTAATCGGGTCTTACGGTAAAACTGATCTGTTACATATCGCTCTATAAAGCAAAGAACACACGCGAAACACGCACGTTGACTTAAAGCGCCCCTGTTCTGAGCACACTACTCTCGATTAGATTTAAGATGTTGCTTCAGACAGTGTCTTAGAGAGAGCAGAGGTGATTTATTTACGGGTGGTATAGCTGGCGGTAATCTTTCGCTGTCACGTGGTGAGTATGCTTTTTGACATTCTAGAAACAAATGGAATTAATATAATTATTTGGTTAAAAAGAAGCGCAAACACTACTTCAACCAAGCAAATTCCGATAGGATATGCCATTTCTGATCCAGAAATAATATCTCCTAACTAAGTTTTGGGCCATAATCGAGTTTTGCGAAAGACAATTATATTCAGAAGACTTTTCTAAGAACTGCTTTACGATGTAACCGTGTCGTTGTAGTAACTCCTCTGAGTTACTTCACACATATGTCAAATAAATTCGTGTCATTACTTACGCGTGTTGTTGATGCCGGTCGGAGAAAACCCCGCTATAAATTCATGATCATAATCACCTCTATAACAAGCCGAGCAATTGGACATTTTGTTACGTAAACCCCACCATAGTTCACTGTCACGCTATCGCTCCACAGTAAGCGTATGGACGACTCTGCCAGCTCGCATCACATCAACCTTTTTGCCGTTTGTGCAGACAAATATGCGCTTAATGTCGCTCGTTAACCTTTCAGTAAGAACAGATGTAACCCCCCGGCGTCGGCGCATAATTGCGGAAGTAGACTCTGCCTCTACCTGTTTGTGCACTTTTAAAGTGTTATCTTTGTCATCTGTTTTGCTAAATGGCCCTTTAAGGACATTTTTAAGCCCTTTGTTTCTTTCATTGCCTGTATGTCCTTGTGGAGGGACTTATCTCTGTTTTACGGTTGCGTTTATCAGCGTGCTGTTGCGTTTTAAATATCTACACCTATTTTATACTTTGTCTTTCTTTACGCAATTTGTATTTGTGTGTATAACGAAATGTTACTTCGCAATTATGATTCCGCCTACTCTATTACTCGCCAATTAATTAGTCATGCTTTTAGTCCGGGAGCTACAAAACAAGGAACGTGAGCATATATCGCAGCACTAAGCTTAGGTAAACAGTTCACGCACGATTTGCGCGGCGCCGGCGCACGCGCTCCGTCGACCCAATTCTCCGAGTGGAGGCGCGGGCGCAGGCGCGCAGGCGTCACGATGACGGCTGCATTCGCTCTTTACATACATTTTAACAATTAACAATTCAATCTAGTTCATGTTTTATTTATTCCTCCGTTTCCGTATACGTGTGTGAATAAATGAAACATTGCGGCAAATGATTTAAGATCTGCTGAAGATGTTAGGAGAATAATGACCTGATGAGTTGCTAATTGGACAATTTAAATGCGCTTGTGCAGCACACTGTCACGTGGTTTTGTACACGTGAGGGATAGACCTGTGTCTAATGTCGTTGTTATTTAAATCGTTATGAGCAATGTCTTAAAACACCCACGGAAATGTATAACTGAGTCTTAGATACCAATCTTAGATCGGGTGTCGATTCAAATTTATTCCAAATCGATTATTTTCTACACCAAGCAAATCGTTAATATTAATGATTGCGCCATTTATATTTTCGGCATCTTGTCCTATTGCCTAATTGTCACATAATTTAAGAAACATGGAAACATTGACATTGATGTAATTAAAAAGTCATTGAAAATTGGTTAACCCTGCTTTTAAATTGGCCCCTGACGTCTGACGTTGAATAGTGTTGGTTACTCCAAGGGCGAGGAGTTCACGCCAGACATGTGACACGGCGGTCACGATCACATATCGACTCCTGCGCACGATTTGTGCATTCGATTCATTGTGCAATTAAATCGATATAAGTAACCGATGAAAGCGCCAAGGTCGCCATTAATATCTTGTCAATGCATAAAATAATAAAGTACTGCTAACATACAATTAAGTTGCAATATTCTGCAGAGACTATAATTAAATTCTATGTCCCAATTAATTCGATACCGAGGCTCACTAAGTGACGAAATATTGTGGTTTCACGATTCGATTAATAGTATCGATAAGGGACAAACTCGTTATTAGCGTCGTTGAAAATCCTACTTTTGAGTTAAGTCCGCCCGCCACATCGATATATTTACGATCGATGTTTGAATTACCGATTGTGTGAATGACGGGCAAAGATTACGCGGTGACAACGTCTCTCTGTGAATTAAATTTGAATCGATTCACGCATAAAAGGCTAGTTCGTGTCTTGTCTTATTCATGAGGCTGCATAATGATGAGCGGTTTTAGAGCGAAATGAGGAGTGAGTTTGTTTTTTTCCGCTCACTAGAAATCCTTTTGCTATGTTGCAATGTGATTAAAAAAAGTGCAAGTCGCACTCCTTTGTGGTATTTTGATTGATGTACAAGTGACCTTGCAAATTCTTTAAGTCGATTCCATGTAACTAATAAAAAACTTAGCGCATACAGCAGTCTGTTTTCTTCGCCGTGTCTAATCAATCATCACGCCGAGTATTCTAACGCAATGGCTGTCAACAATCATGATGAATATTCTTACACACGATCCAATTCACTCGCATTAATATCGTTATGAAATCGAGCGTATCGACAACTCGATTCAATGCAGCCGTGAACTTAGAAGTAGCCAGTTGACAGTGTACAATGAGCACTATTAAATCATTTGTTATTAATCGAGTACCATGACAGTATAGAATCGAATCGGTTCAATATGCCCGCGAGTCCTTGAACGGAATTAACCTTATGGTTGTGCAATCGATATTGTGCCGAATCGATTCGTCCTATTTGGCTCATCAATCGATCTTATTGCGAAACTGGAGCCCTACGTTGACGATGATGAATCGTAATTATTATTACTCCATTGTGATTGTTCAAGGACATCGTACGCTGATTGATGTCTGAACCAATCAATATATACGTATGTATTTTTCTTAGTCTTAAGTTTTGCTACATATTAGCGCCAATTCTATTGTCACAAAATTCTCTAAACTTAACTAAAAATCACTAAAATTTTGTTTAGTCCTGTCAAACGACAATTTTCGTATTCTGAAATCGTTAAAAGTGACAGGACTAAACTAAATTTTAGTGATTTTTAGTTAAGTTTAGAGAATTTTGTGATAACAGAATTGGCACCATTATATGACTTCCTATCATTCAATTAACTGTTATAGCATATCATATTTAATTCAATTACTAACACGCAAGAAAATATGTCTGTCGAACATTTTTGACCAATTAAGAGTACTAACAAAGAATTTGAGACATGGCCATTTGGCCTATTTATTATACGTTACATATAGTTGTCTGTATGTTTGATCAGCAGTTAATTTGTATTTATTAGCCGCGATTGGCTCGCGGAGTCGCGGGTCAGCCGTCACGACAATTGTACGTACAATTGCTATTGAGCTATTTACCTCGATACTTGATTATTAATTTGTTTTGTCGATGCAATCATAATTAATCGCATTGTTTTCTCACATTATTCGATTGTTCGGTTTCTTAGTTGTGAGATAATCTCGATTATTAGCGATGTAATCGCTACTGCGCAAGAGATTACATTTTTGTAGTGTTGATTGCTTTTCTACGTATGCGTCGATACAGAATCTACTTTTTTTGTGGGAAATCTTCGCTCTTCCTTGTTCAGGCACATTTGCGATGTCAGTAGTTAAAGGGTTTACACGGTCGGTTTTAGTCACCATCCGGTTGCCGCGCGGCTAAAGTCGGATGCTACCCTACTTTGGGGTTTGCGATTTCAGTCACCTGCGCCCTAGCCGAATTGCCATTTAGACAGTCGATTTTCGCCGCGCGGCGTCGTTCGGCTATAGTCACTCATCTAAACCTGCCATTAATAGCATTCATATTATGCTAGTAGTAGGTGGTCGTAGGTGACTGAAATCACAAGCCCCAAAATAGGGTAGCATCTGACTATGGCCGCTCGGCAACTGGCCGTATGACAAATCGACCTGTGTAAACCCGCTTAAGGCAGTGTATATTAGGTAGATGCACATTACATTTTGAATTCGCGTAATAACCTTCGTGTAACAACTAAGAATATAAAAAACCAATGAAAGTTCGGTCCTACCCAGGAATCTATCCCGCAACATCACAATCTGCAGTAACCGTAACCGCAAACTTACGCCACTGGACCAACGAGGCAATTTGCATTGAACATTTGAATAAAACTAACATTGAAATAAATAGGAAACCATGAACTTGTTAGTTTAGAATACAATGTGGCGTTTACAATAATATTCCGTTTAGTAAACAAGGCGGGTCAATGGAAACGTCGCGAGTGACGTATCTCTCGATGATTCGATCCGGCGATTACACCGATTATATCGATTACAGATGCGCGACACGTCGCAACACACAATCGATTTATCGCATCACCAGCTCGACGTCCAACGCTTATTCGGTATTTTCCTAACAGAATATTTATCGCATTACCCGACGATAAGATTGAATACCAAATTTCATTCCGCCCGTATCGGTTTTGCGTATACAAATTTCGATATTGTGTGATGGATTTTGTATTTTAAAGATAAATATTGATGTTATTGTATTGTTGTTACAGGTAAATATGAAACTTCCCGTGATCAATGTCTGGTGTTTCCACAACGGATAGTAGAGGTACCTAATCTTTTTTGTACATGCGCATGCGTCACGATGACAATGTTAATATGTTGTTAAACGAATACGTAATTGTTGACAGTTTAAATTCTTTTAGATAAGCGACTTATGTTACGATTTTAAATAAAACTAACAGTAGAACACTTGTTCACGGTAATGTTATCTAACAGTATTGTAACTCGGCTCTGTTCTTGAAATAATTACCTACAGCCAAGCGGTCTGCGTATACGCGTGAGGGCTGCCACCTACAGTATTTTAATTTCATCCACCTACTTGAGTTTCTTTCTAGTTTAGTGATTGTAAATATTATATCTTTATTTAAAAAAATGTAATTTGTTGTGAATGAAATAGGAAATGTTCAATAAAAATCATGTTATATTTTTTGATTAGTAGATTTCATAAAAAACCAACCTAATTTATTTGAGGCTGAAAAATATTTGCGCCTCGACTGAGACGTACGAAAAGCTTTATTGTTAAATTTAATAGTATAAAAATAGCCGCATTTGGACAAAAACTTTTAATAAAAATACTTTTGTTTACATTTGCCATAATTATTATGTAAGTAGGTACTTCCACTTATTTCAATAAAATATTAACAAGTCGCACGCTTACTGCTTACAAAACCATAACACCGTCCGTTCATTGCTGCGGCGCATTCGCGACTGGTTGGGAACCAAGTGCCTACCGACCTCGACGCGCGCAGGTATGACTCGCGCTCCGACCGATTGTATGAAGATAGAATACTGTTAGATAACATTTACTGTACCGAATAAAGTAACCATTTAGCTGGCATCAGAGATTGTGACATGACTATGGTTCGTGATGCTTTTCTAGTTCTCCACTATAGATTGTGTAGAAATGTTTTTGAGACTGGTGGCTTATACCTATTCAGTGGTGTCACATGCATGCATTGACCGCTTAGCATTGGATAGGCTGCACGTATGCGCCTTTGGCATCTTAGTAGCATAAAAAAGTCATTGCACGTAGTATGTTAAGTCATCATTGGATCCATGGACTGTGACGTAGTTCCATCTTTAAAATAATGTTAAGAAAACTATTGAAATTAAACTACTATATACGAATTTTATAGCGTTGTTTATTTGACACTTTATTACAAAATTTTGAAAACTGTTACACTACTATTAAATTTTACTAATTTTTAAGCTAATTAAATTATTGAAACTATTAAAACTATTTATACTCTTACTATACTATTGTACTATTTATATTTATGTTTACACTTTCCCCGACGTTTCGGTTGGTTTTCAGCAGCCAAGGTCACGGGGAGACTAAGATGGTAGTTGTCTCAATGTTCCAGTGTAGTTATTTCAAAGTATCCGAACATAATTTAATCATGGGTGTTTCTATTTACGCTAACTAAGAAAACTACTTCAGAATTTATTAACACACTGTCAAACCGACTTTGACAGTAATTTCGTGTCTATTATATTTAAGTAATATGAGCACGTGAACTTTAGCCGAACTGACCAATTACTCTCGTCTTGTAACACTGGGCACAATTACGCAATTACGTCAAACTGTCTAGATAATAGGACAAGGTTTTTGACAGGCCGCCTAACTGCCTAAGGTATCGTTCACGATGTTCCACCGAAACTGACTGTTCAACTATTTTTTTACGAAAGATGATCATGATACTTGCTATGTAGGTCGATAGACGGTGAAATAAAATAGTATAATAATCATAAAAAAAGCTAGAAAATCTAGTTTTGTTTATTTGATTAAAACCAGCTGCGTCTACACAGAACTTGTTTTGGAGACTTGTTGACATTAATTAGGTATAGCGTCTCTATGTCTTCTTGTTTGCATATATATACTTAGCTGTTTTTATGGAATAATTTCTGTATCGCTGAGTTAGTTTACAAACATGACTACAACGGTCACTAAGAACAGCTAGACTCTAAATTTTTCCGAAGAAATTGTATGTCAATTGTGGATATCGAATACTCTGTGCGGCAAAGCTCTACCTTTTTATTTCCTCACGATGCAAAGGTTTCAGATGTCCTTTTTGCTGTTTGTCTTCTAAATCTATACTAACATTTTAAAGCTGAAGAGTTTGTTTGTTTGAACGCGCTAATCTCAGGAACTACGGGTTCGATTTGAAAAATTCTTTTAGTGTTGGATAGCCTATTTATTGAGGAAGGCTATATGAGTATAGGCTATATAACATCACGCTACGACCCACGGGGGCGGCGCAGTAACGATAAACGCGGGTGAAACCGTGGGAACATCTAGTAGTACAGTAAAGCTAGCTAAAGAGTGCCATCTTCAGCATCTACGCCTAGCCAAGACAGCGGCGTGAGCGCATCGCGAGTGCTATAATGTATATCTGGGCTGAGTGTCGCAACACCTCGCTGGGGCTAATCACCGTTGTGTGTCAGTTAATTATCACTTGACACACATGCGAGTACGGCTCATTTGTCAATTGGCTTATGAGATTAGCGGAGTAATTGATGGAAATCACGACGTTGAGAACTTCGTAATTAAATGGCTTCAGGTCGCCACAGCTATCGGACGAAGGGATATTGAGAAGACAGGATGCAATTAAATTTAATACTTGATGAATAGTATGGTAGAAATCCGACACAAAAGATCCCACTGGGTCGAAGTGTCGCCGGTCTGCACTGACTGGCCCCCACATAAGATAAGATGGTAGAAATCAGTTTACAACAAGCGTTTTGTATAATAAGATTGGGTATTACGGCATTTTAGTTTGCAGAATTCATATTTAGCACTGTTAAGTGCGTTATCACAAGTGCCCTCGTTGTAAATAGGCCATCCCTACATCACCAAAGAGATTTCATTGCACAACTATATAATTGTGTATTATTTAATATGTTATCACTGCAAAAATTTAACTAACACCTATCACTAACAGCTGTCAAAATCCTCGTTATCACGCAAAGTAAATATTGCAAGACAAAGTGCTTATTTATGACAAAACTCAAACGGGGCCTTCTAAGATATCTACTACTGCAGTTTTATTTACTCCAACATTTATTAGCAAATATTGTATTAATTACTGTGTTCTGGGCTTCCCGGTCAGGAAACAAGCGTCATAAGTATGAATGCTGGCTTGTTTGCACTTCACATATAATCTGTTGAGGATATTTTTAAAGAGTGACGCCATTATACACACAATAAACGCCATATAAGTTTATTTATTACTTTTATATAGTTAAGAGTGTCGACCTTGTATAGTAGTAACTTCAATTTGCACATTATTGAACATGTTATGTCATAAAATTATCTGGTGACGTAGTCAGTCGCAAGCAGCGTTAGATAAGTGGCACGCACTTACACGACCTAATACTGCTGTCGAAATTTTGCATAAGTCTATATATGCTTATGAATTCGCACTCAAATCGAATAAAATCGCTGTCATGTGGTTACATCATAGCTACTTTTTCCGCTCGCTAATTTGAGTGCGTCTTCACAAAAATACGCACTTAATTTCGCGAGCCAATTCGCCAGCGAAAGCTTACGTTACAGCAACAAATCGACTATAATATTTTATGAGCACACAACAATCTTAGTAGCAATTAAGCGGTATCGCGTGGTTGTCGTTAATTTATAATCGATAAAGTTATAAAAATAACTATAACTAAATCGATGTTAGGTAACGGTAGCTGTAATATGTTATCTACAATACGTTCTGGGTTTTTCCGTGGTACATGCAAAATATAGAATAGTAGGTGTTTAGAAATATTGATCCAGTTTAGTGTCATGGATGTTTTGAGTAGACGACTACAGCTTTGGTGATTATTAAGCAACTCATGAGACTTCAGCCAACAAGTCACTATGCCATGTGTGACTCATGATTCTGATGTAGGAGAAACGATTTTGTGGTTCACCAAAGGTTATGCTGAGCGATGGTGTAGTTTGTATATTTTTTTCTGTCTATAAAGTGCTCGGCAACATAGGAGTTAATTCTAACGCAAACGGCGAGAGATTAAAAAAAAATCTAGAAACAATTACTGGCTGTTTTGAATAGTGAACTAACCGTTTCTAAAAAGAACTCTATGTTACCCGCCAAAACGACAAAACGAAACGTTACGTTGAAATAAAATAAAACTAAATATTTAGGTTTTCTTTCGCATCAATGCATTTTATCGACAGACAATGCAACACCAATGATTTATATTGTAACACATTGACATGTTCTATCAAAAACACACAAAGGAAACTGGGTCACTTGTTGTAAACTTCGATAAATGAATACGTTTTATTGTATAATGAGCGGCCAGCTTAGGGTATTAACCCTGCACGATCTTGTAAACATATGAGGCGATATTAGTACTCAGATATGTTTTATCTTTTTTTTATATTGACACGGCCAAGTGATTGTAAGGGACCTGATGGAAAGCCCAAAGACAGTCCAAAGACAGTGATGACGAAGAGAAGACAGATGTTTTCTAGCCGTCGTCAGTGTCAAGCCGGTCTGACCAGACGCTCCTTCACACTACGTTTGAAGGACCCAATGTCGTAGAAGGGAGGGACACATGTGCCGGACCACCATTCCAAAGTTGTATGGTACGGCATAAGATGGAATTACTAAACCTTTTGGTGCGAGACGGGATTGTGCTAACCGTCCATCCGTGGTTGCGAAGACCGGCACGTGTGGTTCTCCAAAGGAAGGGGGAAGCTACTACTTATGTGATAAATAGCGCCCTGTGTCTTTCTAAATACTTACCGTGGTCCACGGATGCTTACAATGCTTAAACCCTGATTTGACAACATTATGGTTCCACGTCATGGCAGGCAAGTGAGGCAAGCTTGCAGACTTGCATTAAGCTTACCTGCCATTAGAAATAAAAAATTGCATTAAAATTATAAGTAGTTAATGAAATGTACTAGAAATATATTAACAACCATTCGTTATCTATATATTAATACGTGAAGCAAAAACTTTGTACCCCTTTTTACCAAAATTATGCGGACGGAGGAGTGTGAAATTTGGCACAGTTAAAGTTTATATGAAGGAGGGGCGAATCCTAATATTTATATAAAATATGCCTTAGAAATACATTAAATTAATGAAAAATCACTACACGCACAGAACCATTTGACACACGCAGTCGAAGCGCGTAACGATGGTTACATATATCAATATATAATGACATAATTATATCAGCAATATCTTACAGGTAATCTTTGGTCGAATTTCGAGCACTAGGCGACCGCTAGTCATAATTGATATACCACAATCCATTAAAATGTGATGTAATCAGTCTTCAATGTTTTAAAGTAGGGATATTTGTTAGTAGTTAATTAATGTATGAAGGTTTTTTGTTAATATTTTAACCCAGAACAGTCCGAATTCCTTCGCAGCAGAAATATGTACATAAAACTCATCTTTAAAAAATATATCTGGCATACATCTGTAAACAACCGATGTACTCAACTTTATACTCGTCATAAATTTCTCATTTTAATCGTTCGTAATATTTGAAAGTTTTCGCAAACAAAAATAAACGGACTGGCGCCGTGTGACGTCACAGCTGTGAATGAACCTCTTGATCTAAAGAAAGGAAACAATCGGTTCTTATTTCGCCATGTTTCTGGTCTAATTTACTTAAGTAAACAATAACATTTTCTAGTCTAATGTAAATAAACAGCACTGTTTATTTTCCATTCACATATTTTTGCGTTACTAGGCCTATAGTTTCTGGGAAAATTTGTAGAACGATAAACATACCGCATTTATTTTGACTAACGCGTTTTCTAGAACAGAAGATAGCGAATAGCCATTTTTAACCGACTTCTAAAAACGAAGTTTCTCAATTCGACCGTATATATATATATATGTATGTACGTCGTCGTTTATGAACCGATTTTGATGATGCTTTTTTTATTAGAAAGGAGATATCCCAAGGGTGGTTCCATTGGCACCAAGTTAGGATCTGATGATGGAATCCCAGGGAAATCGAGGGCAACCCTCAAATGTTATAGGTATTAACAATGTTTTTCATATATTTTCTAAAGCTATTGAGACTTTTGCGTATGGTCATCATCATCTCATGACGCTGAGCTGATGAAGTAAGGTACAACTCTTTAACGGTTAGGAGTTAGGTTGTTACTTGCTATGATCTTGGTCTGTGGTTCTATAATTTTTATGATGGTTTGGGAACTCATAACTTTATTTATAGTCTTAAATCCAAGTACTAACATACAATAAACTCATAAAATACATATCAAAAGCCCAAAAGGTCTTTGGTATAACTGACTGATAATGTAAATATTTTTATTGGAATAATCTCAACGCCGCCGCTCAAGTTTTATCACATAGCCTTAATAAGATATGAAACGATTTAGATTCAATAACATGACCTTTATGTATGTCAACACTTCACTCAAACGTCCTGCATACTTTGGCCCAAATTCAAACCAGTATTTTCGTAGGACATAATGCAGAGGGTCTCGGGTTCGAACCCACGTCGCGCACCTCTGACTTTCGGAAGTTATATGACTTTTCGAAATTATGTGTGTATTGATTGACAATTATCGCCTGTTCCGTGACTGGCCCCCACATAAGATAAGTTCGTAGGACATGATGAATAGTCGTAGATAGAGAGATAGACGGTGTGTAAGAGATAGGTATGGCTGCAGTCAAAGATCATAATATGCTGATGGTAAATAATCACACAAAAATCCAAAGATACTACGAATTTTTAATTAGTTATTTTTTTATCCATAGACACACTATGGCACTTGTATATAATAATACCCATTTCGTAAGTTTGTGTAATTGTTTGTGAACTGTTATTGAGTCCTCTGAACAATTAAGTAAAGAAAAATAAACACACAAAACCCTACTTGCAAAAGACGTATAACTGCTAACAGGCCATAGCCTATCTCGACTGGTTTGACTAACCTTCGGAAGATAACACAGCTAAATAACTTTGTTGTGCTCTTGAAGAGCCTAAGGGTTTCAAACCTCCTGAAGGAGACACTGTGCTTGCAGAAGGGATCATCGCGCCCACTGCTCCGGCAATAAGCCGGAGGGCTAATCACCCTCTTTACCCCTTTCCGCTCCTTCTCCTTTTCACTTTCTTTTCCTTTCCTAAAGGGACGACAACGCGCAAGTGATACCTCGGGTGTTGCAGGCGTCCATAGGCTACGGTGACCACTTATCATCAGGTAGGGTAGTGTATGATTGTTTGCCACAAGCGTAGTATAAAAGAAAATTGGGACAGTCTTTGGGGACTGCCGATAGAAGTGAAAACTTTAATCCTTGATCATAAACACTTCTTAATAAACAAAAATAAAAAAAGGATGTTTCGGATTCCTGACATTCTCTTTGGGGTTATTAAGGTTATTTTCGTTATTTTTTTGCGTAGGACGCTCAATTTCTGAGATATTGTTAATATTCTAAAATAGTTCAAAAATGGAAAGCGTGGAATCGTGACGATGACGCGAGTTCTATGATTTTTGTTCACCCAAGAAGTGTTTAACGCGCCTAAGGAAGTTATCACATGGTTTTTGTTTTATTCGGTTATGCTACCCTGTTTGTATAAGACATGAGCCGTAAGATTGTTTACTGGCACGGTAGTCTGTAAGTAGTAGTGTTACAATGCAGTTTTGACAAGTGAAGTCATAGTACAAAATGAGTGCTAAAATAATGTAGTACTTAGTATTGTATCTCATAAGAGATTCAGTCTCGGCCAGTGGGTGGGTTGGCATGCCGCGCCGGCGCCGGCCCACCTGCCTACTTGTCCAAGATTAATGGGATCAGGACTCATAGACTTGAAAGTTGAAACTTATACACGTGTGTCTAACCGACATTTTCCCTTTACAGAGATTATTTATGCGTTAAAGTGTAAATCTGGGTTTCATTAACGTGTAAAATACCTACTTTATTTTGAAAAGTTTTAGTTTTCTTTAATCATTCTGTCGAAGTAAACTTTATAGAGATTAATAATATTCTATCACATACACACAACACCATCTAGCCCAAACTAAGCAGAGCTTGTACTATGGGTACTAGACAATGGATAAACATACATATATACTTTCTTTTTGTAAATACATACATATTATACATAGAAACACCCAGACCAAGACAAACATCCATGTTCATACACACAAATTGAGCGGGAATCGAACCCGCGACCTCAGGCGTGGCAGTCGGTTACGCTAACCACTACGCCATCGAGGCCATTGAAACAATGAACATAAAGAATACTTACACTCGAGTCAGCAATTTGTTATATATAATAATTTTCTCGACCGAACCTACAATACCACACACCACTGCATCATTAATGCAGATTTATTAGGTAGCAAACTTGAGTGTCTAACCTAATCGGTACACTTGTCAATTTTTATTAAATTACCATAGATATTGAATAGTTCATGCTATTTTACCTACTAAACACTTTAAAACAGGGCTATACAGCTTATTTATACCATGTACTAATAATAAGTTACTTATAAGCATGACCAATCTGCAGAAGTTATCATTACAAAATACCACTAATACTATATGTAGAGAAGCTTAAAAATCCAGCAAAATGTGACATACTTAGATATTTTAGCAATATGACATGCTTGCCATTATTGAAGGAGTATTCCGCTTTCGGCACCAATTTTTTCGGCACCTATGGTTTTGGCACCTAAGCTATTCCACTTTCAGCACCAATAGGTATTTTTGCTTGGTGCTGAATGTGGAATAAAATACCTATTGGTGCTGAAAGTGGAATAGCTTAGGTGCCGAAAGCGGAATACTCCTTATTTAACGCTTATCAGCAGAATAACCAGAAAAAAACTGCTTTCTCATGCGAATTAATCTATCCAAATAACTCGTTTATAAAGTCATAGATTCGATCTTAATCAAATATGAATAATTAATCAATCGTCCATATTCCACGCTGGTCGACAAACACTACGCGTAGTTTTCTAAAGTAAATGTAAACTTAGATTAGAATACATCGGTTTGGCAAACTTTCGACATGTTTCTGTTTCGTTCTTGTTTTATAACTCCCGGGGTCAGATGTCGACGCCGACGTTACGAAACGCCCGGAGATATCTTCGGTGCCACGAAAGTGTCGTGATCTTGAACCTGTTTATTTTTGTTTGGGTTATTATTCGTCACGGCGACAGCTTTCGCGGTGTACAACCGGAAATTCGCCATAAATGTTTCGCCAATGAAAGGTGAATGTCAAGATTTGTTTACGCTCTAATGGGGTCTGCACCCGATATTGAATTCGTTAGAGAAACTTTTATATGTTAATAAACATGTTGTGAGAAAATTACTACTATCTTAGCTTCTTGTTTATTTTAATGCATCCGATAATAGAAATGGATCTTGTTTAAATACCTGTTTATTCGGTAGAAGAGCGTTGTAGTCTAATTTTGTTTGTCGTAATAAATATTGCATATCAGTCGAGTGCATTTACACTTTCTATGCTTAGTTCTGAAGTTATAAACACAAGTGAAGTTATAAAACTTTCCGAATAGATTTCATCGTGATCGGTTTTTATGTACACATGTTCCCGCGGTTTCACCCGCGTTTATCATTACTGCAGCGCCCCTGTGGGTCGTAGCGTGATGTTATATAGCCTATAGCCTTCCTCGATAAATAGGCTGTACAACACTAAAAGATTTTTTCTAATCGAACCAGTAGTTCCTGAGATTGGCGTGTTCAAACAAACAAACTCTTCAGCTTTATAATATTAGTATAAATAAATCATCAGTCAAAAGATCAGTCATCTGATATTTTTTAAGGTAACCGATGACTTAGTCATAAGAAACTTAAAACACTTGGGGTATAAATTGAGAGTCGCACTTTCGAGAGACATGCCTTCAGTTGACAGCATAGCGTCTCCTTCAGGATCTCTTTACATTTTGGTCTCAATATGAGCTTCTTCACGTAGCAACCATTATACTACTATTATTAATAAGTGTAAAGGATATCAGCTGATCAAATCATCGTGTCATACTGAACTGTTGCATACAAGAATAGAATAGAATAGAATATAAATCTTAATTCGCTTGAGACATGGTATACAAAAAAGTTGTTACAAATTTTTAGGGTTCAAACACATGTCGCCCTCAGTGGACATGCGAAAATTTTAAATTTATATAATACTGTTACTAATTTACATAAATCCGTTGTAATGTAATGTCCATTTCTGTACACCTGCCAACGTATATACAAAATTTCAGGATGATCGGTTCAGTGGTTTAGGCGTGAAAAGGTAACAAACAAACAAAGTCATTTTCGCTATTAGTTAGGATAAATGGAAAAATATATAGATGTTATTGATACCTTAGGTTTTGTAATGTATAGAAATAAGTATTATTTATCCTAAGTAATAGCGAAAATGAGTTTGTTTGTTTGTTACCTTTTCACGCCTAAACCACTGAACCGATCATCCTGAAATTTTGCATATACGTTGGCAGGTGTACAGAATCGGACATAGGCTACCTTTCATCCCGAAAAAAATTACTGTTCCCGAGGAAAACAATAATAACGTTCTTATGGTAATAGATGGCGCCACGTGTCTTTCGAATCATGATTGAATTATATTATTACAAGCAGAGTACAACCCGAATTGATTGTCAAATTCTAAATTAACGCGAGCGAAGCCGCGGGCAAAAGCTAGTAGCTAATAAATTATTTAATATTATAAAAACTATATTCTAGGAGCCATGATTTAAGTCTACTTTTAAATTTATGTAAAGGGAGTTCTCTTATCTCTCTAGGTATATGGTTGTAAATTGTGATAATCATCATTCGGCTATTATTTTTATGAAGTGTACAAGTAATAAATGATCACGAAAATAGACTAACGGTGGCAATCAGCAGTTTTGCGAGCAAATCTAATCTAGCAATTGAAATCTTACGTCGTAACACTTAATAGCATAGCATTGCCCAGCGGTTTCCCATGACCACCCTTACGTAACCCGCAGGATGTTACATTGTGCTCAAACGAGATTTTAATGACCGCGGCGGAAATGCACATTAGAAAATGGCGCTTGCACATCGCGTACTGACACTTTCACTGACATTGAAATTATTACTGGCTTGTCTTGCATTTTGGTGGCTTCGATAGTAATTAAAACGTATATTATTAGTGCTAAATACTTTATATAAAGACCCTTTGTTTTCAACCTTTTTGTTAATTCGTCAATACTTTGCGTATTTGAACAAATATTGACAATGCTTGGTCGAAAGAATGTCAACTTTATATTTATAAAAACAAAGTTGATTTTGCTTCAGCGTGTATTTTCGCGTTGGGATTTTTACCAAAGAATTGAATTTTGCGAATGAAAAGTCGTGTTGTGATTGTTGGTTTCTTTTGATGTTATACTGACACAGTTTTGAGGAAATTTGATTGCAGAGGTAGGAATGAGAAGATATTGTACCTATTCATTATTATTTTAATTCATAAGGTTCACCAACAATTTATTACACTGTTACAAGATGTGATACATTCATAAAACTCATTTACTAGCCTAACAATCTCTTACAGGTAAACAAAGCATGCATCATTTTTATATCTAGTTTACAATTACCAATTCAAAGACAAATCAAACAATACAAGAAAAATATGTAGACAAAATTAAAAATAAATAAATAAATAAATACACACATAATAAGGACTGAGGCATTGAAATGTAATTGACAAAAGTTCAAAGCATTGACTCTGGTTGAACATAAAGAGATATTCATAGCTCGTGCTATCCATGTACGCCTTCAAAAAGTTTGCACATCAAAATCAATAACTAAATGGCGAATAGCCAGTTGCACTCACTGACCGGTAAACGATTAGCGAGGTTAAGCAACGTTGGGTGCAGTCAGTCTATAGATGGGTGACCGAGGTATGTCATCTGAGCGTCTCTGTGCTTCGGAGGGCACGTAAAAAAGTCGGTCCCGGTTGTTGTCAAATTGACAGGCCTACGGGCGGCTTGAACAACTCTTGACAACAGGTTGGCCACTAACCACACGAAAAGAAAAAATAAGGATAACTAAATCTTTTATATTTGATTTCGATTCTTGTTAGTGATTGTAATAATTTCAACTTGTCCGCTTAACCATAACGAGACTTGATAAAATCATTGTGTCTGGACACCGAATTTCATTCACTGATGGACGAATTAAGTTTGATTTTGGTGTTTCTGTCATAATTGCTATAACTTCTTTTTTCTTCTTCTTATTTAAAAAGAAGACTACCGTACTATGAATTATTTCTGTGTCGCGAGGGACTTAAAAACATTCAAACAACGGATACAAAGAACACCCAAATTAGAAACAACCATTGTGGATCACGCAAATTTTTGTTCCGTGTGGGATTCGAACCCACAACACTCGGCGCAGTGGAAGGGGAGAGGCGACCACTTAAACCATAATGCCATCCGTGCAGAAAAACGCCTAATTGAAAGAAAGAAGAAAGAAAGAAAAGTAATTTATTAGACACACCAAAAACACAAGATATTAACATACAAACAAGAAGAAAATACAAAAAAAAATAAAGAAAATATTTTGCAATTTTGCAAGCCTTTCCTTTGAACTCTGTTCACCATCATGAAGACTAATATCCAACAAAAACATTATATATTTACATAAAGAACAATAACCTCTTTTGATTGTGTTCCCTATATAATAGAAATAGTCTTGCACTCACATTTTCTGTGTTTGCATTCTTGGCGCAGTGTCGTATTGTTTCAGCTGACATGGAGTTTCGACTAGCTGAGTTGACTGCTATAAGTTCCAGTTACTAGCAAGTTGAGTGCTATTCCTCATATTATCTTATGTCAGTGCAGACCAGCGACATTTCGACCCAGTGTGATCTTTTGTGTCGACACTTTCCCAATAACGACTGCCATAGATGTTCATGGCAGCCGGGACCAATGGCTTAACGTGCTCTCCGAGGCACGGAGCGTGCGATAATTGTCAATCAATACGCACATAATTTCGAAAAGTCATATAACTTCCGAAAGTCAGGTGCGCGACGTGGGTCCGAACCCGGGACCCTCTGCATTGCAGTCTGTTGGTCTCCCCACTGAGCTATCACTGCTCTTACTCCTCATATTACTGCCACTACTTCTAACTTGATCCTATGTGGCGCCATTTCAGGGTAACGAGCGACCCAGCTCGGCTTTGCACGGGCATTACAAAACCTTAACAAATAAACATCAAAACCTTCCTTGTCAATCACTCTGTCTGCTGGTGAAAACCGCACGAAAATCCGTTCAGTCGTTTTTGAGTTTATCGCGAACAGACAGAAGACGCGGTGGGGGACGTTGTTTTATAATTATAATATGTAGCGATTAGGTTTTGTCCGCAGCTTCTCTTGCGTAAATGTAGATTAGGTTAGTACTTTTTCTAGATGAAACATACCCTATGTTCTTTTCTGTTTCTCTGACAACATGTATGCGAAATATGATGATTGAACGAGTAGTTAAGACGTGAAAGCTTAACAAACAAACTCACATTCGCATTTATAATATTAGTAAGGGTACCCTTACTAATATTAACCAACATGATTGTTCCTATTCTCAGTATTCTTTGAGTTTGTTATTCGAATGTTTGTCAAGTCCACCTCGATAAATACAACATTTGTAACAATGTTTTATGTCGTGGTAGCAAGCACCGATTGCTGGCGGTTCCAGCGTGCCACAGTACGGCACGCTCAACTCACCCATACCTCGGTCACTAAAGCAGCTTAACGCTCTCTTGGACTTTAACCCAGAAGTTGATATTTTTGTAACTCACCCATACCTCGGTCACTAAAGCAGCTTAACGCTCTCTTGGACTTTAACCCAGAAGTTGATATTTTTGCGAATGAATGGCAAGTATTATTATTAGAAGGTATGAGGTATATATTTATAATATAATTCGAACATGATATGAAAGACACGTGGCGCCATATATTATTATAAGAACGTTATTATTGTTTTCCTCGAGAACACTAATTTTTTTTGGGATGAAAGGTAGCCTATGTCCGTTTCTGTACACCTATCAAAGTATATGCAAAATTTCAGGATGATCGGTTCAGTGGTTTAGGCGTAAAAAGGTAACAAACAAACAAACTCATTTTCGCTTTTATAATATTAGTTAGGATTATATTATTAAATAGTATAATTGGCGCAAGTCGTTCTATTTGATGTAAATAAATAAATAAATATAAACGTTAGAGTTGTTGGAATTGACTAAAAAAAAAACAAAAATGAATTGGCGGTAATGCAAGTCAACACAAGTTGGCAATGCGTTGATGATTGGGAATCAGGTCACATGCAAGTACGTGACATCGATGTGATGCCGAAGGTACGCCTAAAGATATCATCGATTGATTAACGCTGATGGCGATCATGACGTCATGCAAACACTCCATCTTTGTTTGAATGTGAATATTAGACAATGATAAAAGATTTTTAGAAGTCACATTGATTACTTGACTTGTATGTTGTTCGCATATAATAATGTGAAGGTGATCAACAAAAGACGAGACAAAGTAAATATTTTATGTACTTCGATTTTTTATGGCCACAGACCTTTTATTATACAATTATAGATAAAATTCTATGTTGTCTCGTACGGTTGTTGGTCAATGGTAATATTGCGATATAAAAACTACTTAATTACATTATCATATAATATAATATTCTATCACGTACACAACGCCATCTAGCCCAAACTAAGCAGAGCTTGTACTATGGGTACTAGACAATGGATAAACATACATATTATATACTTTTTCTTTTTCGTAATAACATACATATTATACCCAGACCAAGACAAACATCCATGTTCATGCACACAAATGTTTGAACCCGCGAGCTCAGGCGTGGCAGTCGATTACACTGACCACTACGCCATCGAGGCCGACAATTTAGTTTAAGTATTTTTATTTCAAACACATTTGTCTCTTTACAAATCGTCATTGTCAATGTGTTATTCAATTTAGAGGTTTTTGTTACAACAGGAAAACGAACCAAACATAGAACCACAGTTATTTGTGACGAACAATAAGAAAACATTAACATGAATATAATTTTAAAGTAGGTCTAGAACCTTTAAACATGAATGCAATTTAATTTAAGTGTAATGCATAACACGATTTGAACGCAATGCCGTCAGTTAAAACTGCAATCCGACTATTTCGCGTGGTCACAAATGTGGGTAGTTCTCACACGTGGCGTTGTGCTATGCAAAATGGTCGGGTTATAATTGTTGCGTAATGGTAATCGCTATCGAGATCCATGGGAAAGACTCGATGGAAGTGGGCTGTTGTTTTCAATCGTATAGGCGATACTGTTGTAACGATTTAATATTTGAAAACAACTTCGGATAGCATAACACATTCTATTGAGTCTGCATTCTTGGTTCCTACACTCGAACTCGTTTGTGTGATCCTAACTATTAATATTACAAAAGCGAAAGTGAGTTTGTTTGTTTGTTTACAACACCTAACGCCTAAACCACTAAACCGACCATCCTGAAATTTTGCATATACGTTGTCAGGTGTACAGAAACGGACATAGGCTACATTCCATCCCAAAAAAAAATTGGTTGTCTGTAAAGTCGGTTTACGGACGATAGTTTAAGGTGACAACGTCATAACAAAATTTATTTCCCGTAACGTTACAATGAGCGCAACGGGACAATGAGCGCGTAACGGGACAATGAGTCATCCTTTTTCGTGCGTGCAGCCGGCGTTCATCGATTTATTAGACGTTGTCACGTCAAAATTACTGTTCCCGAGGAAAACAACAATAACGTTCTTATGATAATAGATGGCGCCCCGTGTCTTTCAAATCATGATTTAATAATATATTATTACAAGCACAGTACAACCCGAATTGATTGTCAAATACTAAATTAACGCGAGCGAAGCCGCGGGCAAAAGCTAGTTAGAAATAAACGCCCAACAGTACGAGTAAAACTTAAGGACATTTTGAGATTATTCATATTGTTAAGTGTTTTACTTAATATTAAAACATAGTATAACGTTTTAAAATCTTTCAAAAGATTAAGCTGTCTAACATAATATGTAAAATGTTATTCTTTTATATTTTACATCATATTTTACTAATCTGCGCTGCCCAATCTGAGCTACAACACTCTGGTGTTTTAGCGCAGATTGGGCGAAGTCTAGTCCAGCAGTGGGCAAGTAAAAGTGGATTGATTTATCCTTTAAACTTAAGGCTATTCGATGAAGTACTCTTTTCTTGCACCAGTCCTCATATCCTCGCAGAAACTATCTGTCAGGAATATTTATTCCGGACTTCTATTATTCGGCGTCTTCAACCGTATGATGACAGTTATTATACGGTCGACCCACTGATGCATCCGACAATCCTTCAGGAGTCCAACATTCGAAGACACCGATTTGGTGTCTTCGACCCGGCGTACATTTTGAGTACTATTAAACTTAATAAACTCCATCGCGTTAATAGCCATTTTCCCAGAACTAGGCGGTTTAGAGTGTGTAAAGTCTGCCAACGTGATGGCAGACTTTACACACCTTCGAGAACATTCCGGCACAGTGTCAGGTATGCGGGTAACTTCACGGTATGTAATTAATATCTAACGGTACACTTACAGAACATTAATTGCTTTATTATTGACGGCATTGTCCCGCACGAATTATGAGCTGGTTTCGCCAGACAAACGTTTAGTACGATTCAATTTAATGCTGCGCTTGAGCTGTTTGTCACGAGTTTCCCGTGATATATCATTTATAGTAATTACCTAATATATATATTTAAGTGCCCAGTAATTTTAATGGTTCAATTCTATTGTAAAACATGCAAAGCTCATTTTAATTTTACGATACTATTTCTTGCCGGCAAATAAAATAAGAGCGGTTAATTCCATTAGTTTGCTTCGTCTGGTCGAATTGATAATTACGTACATACATACATAGATTCATGCCTGTTTCTCAGAGGGGTTGGCAGACACTACAGATTTCCATTTGCTACGATCCTGACACTTCTCTGGCTTCATTTACTTTCATAACATTCCTCATACACGCTCGCCAGTTGAAGGTGCTCTTAACCTGCCTTTATCCAGAACGTCTCCGATCTGATCAAGAAACGTTCGCCTAGGTCTTCCCCTTGCGACTGTTCCATTCACACTTTTGACAATGAGAGAACTATTGATAATTAGAGAAGAATAAATACACTTATATTAGAAGTTAGCGTGGATCGAAATCCTCGTTTAGATAATTAAATCTGGAGCACCCAGTCTAAGGAAATCACAGCCCATTAATATTGTATTCCGAGTAATGAGTCCAAGTTGTTTTCAAAGGCCTCTAGGGAAGTACTGTATAGACAGCAGAAGTATTTTCACAGCGATTCCTCTTTTGCAAAATCAACAATACTGAAATGGTATCCTAGATATTACAAACGTACCTAGAGAACGGCAACAGATGACAATTAAGGTCTAGTTCCTAAATTCAAGAAACAGTCGTACTACGTACAGTTCATTTTTGACGCATATTCTATGAAAAAAATAAATATAAATGTAATTGTCTGTAGTTAAAACGATTTTTTTGAATAAGGGACTGCGCTTTAGAATGCATTAAATTTCAGCATGAATGGGCCGGCTCGACCTGGGAAGGACTCTCACTGAATATCGACGTGGAATAGCAGTATTCCTAAACTGTTGTGTTTCGTTTGGTGAGTGAGAGTGCCTGAGGCCCAATCACCCCCTTTCCCTCTTCCAGCTCCTTCTCCTTTCCACTTCCTTTCCCAAAGGGTCGGCAACGCACAAGTGATGCCTCTGGTGTTGCAGGTGTCCACAGGCTACGGTGACCATTTACCATCAGGTGGGCCGTATGCTTGTTTGCCACCTTAGTTGTATAAAAAAAAAAAACAACGGAATTCCAAAAACAAAATATAAACAAAAACTGTAAAGAGTTCGCTTTCAAAGCAAGTACATCGCGACTTTTCTCCACATCCAATTTCGCTTACATCATTGGCACGTGAGCCCTTTCAGACTTAAAAAAATTGCGTAATATGGAAAGTGTTAACAATCCATGGTAGCTTAACGTTCATACAAAAGCAATTATTATTCTTAGCCTTCCGACCGGACACGGTACACCAATAATGTATTGAGGAGATTAATATTTTTTTTTTACGGTCGTCAGTATGGTGGTAATATTTGATGAGAGCTAACGAAAAGTTTTAGATTTCTGTGAGAAGAGAAGACGTCCTCAGTCCTCATCAAGAAGTGTCTTCTGTAACGGACAACGAGTGGTGATTTCTTTACAAAGTTGATAGGTATCTTCTGCCCAAAATAGGCAAACATGAGTTTCCATATTATGGAAATCATTAAAACATAGCCTAAACTTTAATTATATGAATTTTGGTAGGAATCCCCAGATGGAACAAACATTTATGTGATTCACTAATAGTTGTTTCGAGTCAAGGTGTTCTTTGTGGCTTAAAAGTTTGCCTAGCGACACTGGATTTATTGTTTGTGTATAAGCAGTGATAGCTCAGTGGGGAGAGCAACAGACTGCAATGCAGAGGGTCTCGAGTTCGAACTCACGTCGCGCACCTCTGACTTTCGGGATTTATATGAGTTTTCGAAATTATGTGCGTATTGATTGACAATTATTGCCTCGGAGAGCACGATAAGCCTTCGGTCTCGGATGCCATGAACATCTATGGCAGTCGTTATTGGGAAGTCAGTGACCTCTAATATCCTGACACTAGTCTAGCCTTAGGGTATCGTTAGCCTTCGGGTTGCGAAGGTCAGACGGCAGTCGCTCCGTGTAAAAACTGATATCCAGTCAAATCCGGTTAGACTAGAAAGCCGACCCCAAGTGACTTGGGAATAATAAAGGCTAGGGAGAAGGAAAGGTATGACGACTGCTTACCATCAGGTGGAGTGTGGTCATTTTGACGAGCAAAATAAAAAATAAAAAAGACGTAGTATTTTGTTCTTTGTAAGTATTTGCAGGTTGGTATAGGTGACCGCATAAGCCGCTGCGCCGTCCTAGTAGCTGTATGTTTTGCAACAGAAGGAAATTCGTTACGATTTCAATAGGTACCGTTGTTAACAAAGGAAGGAAATTGGTACAATTTATTGTGACGTTGTTCGGTGCCATTATTAGTTATGTGTTATAGCCTCGTTAACGAACATTTTGTCCGTGTTCCGTTCTAAGGGAAAGCTTCAACTTCACTTGCAATAGAAATTGGTACTATAACTTATATTGGTTGCTTATTCATTTTCAACTGTCCGAGTCGAATAGTCTCAGCTTTTGTGGAAGATAGTGCCACAGTTTCTTTGGCCCAAATAGACTAAGGTGTTTTTGTGTCATCTACCATTCACAAAATGTCAGTAAGTGCAATGATTCTGTGACCTGTGACTAGTAGAGGATGAAAGGCACAGACATTATAGGGTAATGTGAGAGTTGAATAAAGCTAGCAAAATGTTATTGTAATAAACTCCAGGGATGCCTGGTTAATTTACCTTTGTACAGGTAGCATGTATACGACAAAAATATATTGTTATTTACCTACTTCTTAACAGCAAATAAAGGTTCACGAATCTAGGCCTCACCATCTCTATTTACGGAAACCTCTCATATCACTGCATCAACAAGACAGTAATCGAATAATTATCTTTATCGATTATAAAAACAACACCAGTCGACTTTGCGGACCACGTCTCCCTGACACATTTCGCTGGTCATTAGCATGTCTGCGCAGGCGCAGCCACCGCTCTCGATTAATACGTTAGATATGATTATGATAGATCGATCTACTTAATTGCCGCGTGCGCCACTTGCCCACTCACAAATTGAGCTTGCTGCATAAACATAAAATTTTAGGCTTAGCGCACACCGATGTACGGTCGGTGAGAGCGAAGAGAAGGATTCTACCCAGCAGCTCAAACGAAGGCGAAAATTCCATTACATTATAACAAGAGATGAAGATCTAAAGAAAGAAAATAAGGAAATGTTTTGTTTCAGTCTTGTTAACACGTTGCAGGGATGTAAATACAAAGATCATAAAGATAAAAATAATTGAAGAAGACAAAGAAAAGGTATTAAATACAACAAAAAGTCTGGAAGCGTTCGACGTCAAATAAACTGTCAAATACAAACTTAACATTGTTTCTAATCATAAAAATCATTCATTACTTTTCTCGCATTTTATTTTTATAAATTTAAAGTAATAAATATATTGATCTAGGTCACAAACTAGTAAGAACGTTTACATTTGCTAGTTCTCTAGGTTTAGGCAAAGGCCTATGAAAATACCTGCATGAAATTCGTGATTACTCTTGTATATAACTAAAGAATAAATTGGAAGATTCATTTAGATGGTTGGCAGTCCACAACTGTGCGTTTTCCAGAAGTGTTTTGCCTTGCACGACTAAACTGTGGAATGAACTGTAGCCTGCGGTATTTCCGGACCAATACAACCTACAAACCTTCAAGAAAAGAGCGTACTCCTTCTTCAAAGGCCGGCAACGCATTTGTAACTCCTGGTGTTGCGGGTGTCTATGGGCGGCGGTAATCGCTTACCATCTGGCGATCCGTTTGCTCGCTTGCCTCCTCCTGACCTCATAAAAAAAGAACAATATTTCCAACACTACAGTGAAAAAGTCCAGAAACTCGCGGCCGCTACTAGGAATAAATCCTGTGTTGCTGGGGTCTTGTCAAACATTCAAACAACGGACACAAAAATACCCTCACTCGGAACAACCATTTGAGGACTGCACAAAGTTTTATCCCGTGTTCGATTCAAACCCGTTTTGGGTTCGAATCCCACACGGGATAAGACTTTTACAACTTGGCGCAGTGGCAAATTAAACATAAACCACTGCGCCAGTCGTGCAGTCATTGATCCATTGACAAATCGCTGGCTTACTATTACAAGGTTCTATGTTATTTTTTTTCAACTCTGGAGAAATGAGGTTTAAAGTTTGCATATCAGTAAAAATAACTTGAAAAGTAACTTAAAACTATTTGCGATTTAATATTGTGAGGTGGTAAGTGCTTCCATCTATTACTATATTAGTCTAAATAAAAAGGAATGACATATAGAACCATGCCATATTCATAACACATTTTTTCAAAAATGTAACCTAGAACCTTGTAATATTGGACCAGCGAGATGTAGAATCTTCTGTCGTACTTTCCACCGATGTGCGCTGTCCCTTAGTGCCAAAGGACATACCAACCGTTTAGCGGTAATAAATTTTATTCGCTTTTATGGGGTCTTTCGCATCGTTTTATTTGTTTGAATATTTTATATGCTATAATTAGTTGCGCTTCGTGTACTCGTTGTTTCAATTAGAGGAATAAAGCAGGCGGTTGGGAAGTAAACGGTCGACGCGATGCTTACGCCATCACAACGACACAAAAGTTTGTACCGAGCTTAACTTTTTCTTTGTGTACATGATTAAAACTAAGATTCCGTGATTTATATGTATACTAGCTTTAGCCCGCGGCTTCGCTCGCGTTAATTTAGAATTTGACAATCAATTCGGGTTGTACTCTGCTTGTAATAATATATAATAATATAATTCAATCATGATTCGAAAGACACGTGGCGCCATCTATTATCATAAGAACGTTATTATTGTTTTCCTCGGGAACAGTAATTTTTTTTCGGGATGAAAGGTAGCCTATGCCCGTTTCTGTGCACCTGATAATGTATATGCAAAATTTCAAGATGATCGGTTCAGTGGTTTAAGCGTGAAAAGGTAACAAACAAACAAACTCATTTTCGCTTTTATAATATAAGTTAGGATTTTAAAAAGGTTAATCAACGATGTGTGAAAATCAAACTCATGACAGGTGATTTGATTGGCTATTGCTAATTCATTTAGCCACTCCACGCGTTCGGCGTCTCTGCATCTACCGGTCCTCTTTTATCTTTCTGGACGAAGTTGAGGTTGTATGAGCAGCCAAAAAATTTTCACCTCGGTCACTTACGCACAATGGCCCAATTGTAGCGCTAAGTGCGGATAACACACGTCCAAACTGTCTCTGGCTTTGTAAAAATATTTTGTGTAAACCTGCCTGTTAAAAAAGAAACCTAACTTAGCTGTCGTATTATATATTTCTGTTTACTACTCCAAGGATAACCAGGCTTCGTGTTATGTTAAAATTAGCTTCATTAAAATTCAATGAAGCATTGTGTGAGTCGATAATTATTTTATATAATAAAGTTGTTAACTAACAATATGGACTGTTTTGGACCGCAATCTGTCAGGCGAGAATGATTAACATCCTTTTTATTTACTTACAATGGACACTATATACTTATATACAATTTCAGAATGAATGGCGTAAGCAGAGCTAGACTTCCAGGTGCCTTTTATAGCAATTCTTGATTTTGCTCACGGCTTTGCTTGTGTGAGGTTAGGTTAGGTTAGGTTTTTCTGGATCCAGCCGGCGGATAGTGCATCAAGCATTTTTCCTGGGTACGAAAAAAAAAAAGATTTTTCTGGATGGGGATGGTGATTGCTAACGCGACCCCATCCCGCTCAACCCCGTCGACGGAGAGACTGCTCACCCCAAGTTTTTAGTGTGTATACCTTCAGGGGCGGAGAGTCTCACATAACCACCCTCCGCCCCTCTCCCCCCTGGGGAGGGGGCATCCATAAAGGATTTTCCTAGGTAAAAAAAAAGGTTTTCTGGATGAAAGGTACTCTTTGTCCCCTTCCGTCCCTCGACAACGTGTGTGCGAGATTTCATGATGGTCGGTCGAGTCGTTAAGGTGTGAAAGCAAAACAAACAAACTCACAATTGCATTTATAATATTAGTTGAATTTAGAATGAATGGCATAACAAGCAGAGATAGACATCCAGGTGTCTTATAGAAATATATGAAAAATCTATGCTATCACAATGTGTTAATATATTAATTTAAATGAATTTACTCTCTTGATTCCATCGGGACAACATATGGGATAAAAATCATTAGATACATGTAATAATCCAGGAAAAAGTCTAACTGTATAAATGTGTAATAAACATCCAAACATCTTTACAAATTTAATTTATTAGTAGAATTGCGTGATTAAAACATTGACATGGTTACAAGTGTATCATAAACTATTTAATGGTTTTCTCCACTTTTTTCTGCTACTGAAAATATAATACTGACATGGAATCGAACCCACGATCTCAAGACCAACAAATGTGCCATTATACTAATGACGCCAATACGGCACAAATTATAATACATATGACTTTAACTTATATAAAACTATATGTAAAAACGCAGGGCCTCTATGAAATGCCCCATAAGGTTCAGTTTGCAAACAGCTGCCAGAATAAAATAACAATAAAATCTAAATTAATTCATCAGTCATCTTGAATATGCATAAAGCTTTCTGAATTTCCAAAATCATAATCACGCAGAAAGTATCACAATTAAGTCCAAACTTAATTCGCTATCTACCGCTACATCTAATAATGCATAATAATAGCAGATAAAGTTAATTTGTTGAATCACTAAAGAAATTGGGACAAGCTTACATAAGAAAAGAAAATATAAACATATTAGTGTTAATGTCGACGGTATTGTACCTTAGAGGTCTGTGTCCACTGAAGAGAACGTGCCAATACTACGAAATTTATGTTCTAAAGCGAGCAGATATTTAAATTATCTCAGAAAAGGAGTACGTTTATATGTCGAGCGTAAAGAGAAAATATAACAACAACATAATAACAACACAATATAAGTCAACATAATATTAATAATCTAATATGGTATTATTTCTTAATACAAATGATTCAACTTCTAACATGTGAGCTTTAAATGCGTCTAATCCACAATTTAAGCCCTTATTAATAACTAGCTATTGCCCGCGGCTTCGCTCACGTTAATTTAGAATTTGACAATCAATTCGTGTTGTACTCTGCTTGTAATAATATCATTAAATCATGATTCGAAAGACACGTGGCGCCATCTATTATCACAAGAACGTTATTGTTGTTTTCCTCGGGAACAGTATTTTTTTTCGGGATGAATGGTAGCCTATGTCCGTTTCTGTACACCTGACAACGTATATGCAAAATTTCAGAATGATCGGTTCCGTGGTTTAGGCGTGAAAAGGTAACAAACAAACAAACTCATTTCGCTTTTATAATATTAGTTAGGATTAGGATTAATCACAGTACAGTAAAATTTAAACTATGCACCAAAAAACAGCAAATAATGTTGTTTTTTGGTGCATATTATTTCTTATCAATCAAGACATGCTATATCACGCCTTTTAAATAGCCAGCAGCTAAAGTTGTGTGTACTGAAAACTCAGTCACAAATCAAAACGTTCGTCAACCCTATCACACGTTACGTCTCAATGGACGTTCAGCTTAATGCATCAGAGCAGTCAGATTCGTCGTGACCCTAATTACTGTAGTCTAAAAAGATAAAAGAGCGGCCAATACCGTCGAGTCTTGTTACTTAACGACTCAATCATGTAATATTCTACAGTACACCCGAAAATCTATACTAATATAAAGCTGAAGAGTTTGTGTTTGTTTGAACGCCTTAATCTCAGAAACTACTGGTCCGAATGGAAAAAAATCTTTTAGTGTCGGATAGCTCATTTATCGAGGAAGGCTATAAGCTATATAACATCACGGTACGACCAATAGTAGCGGAGCATCAATAAAAAATGTTGCAATAACAGGACAAATTCTCTTATGTGATGCAGGCGAAGTTGCGCGGGTCAGCTAGTCGCGTATGATGTTGGTTTTATTACCGCAAAAAGCTTTGTTGCACAACGTATAACGGCCAGTTTGGTTAACACCACTGCATACGTATATTTTTATTACAGTCTTGTGAGAATATGGTAATTGTGCTCCCACTTATTATGGGTAATCATAGGTTGGCAACACTGTTGCACTTTTATCGCGGTTGCATATTTGTTTTGGACGTTTCAATAACACTTAATGAATTGTAGATTGTGTCTCATATTTCTCGAGTTATTCGAATAACTAGTGATAATAATAATAACTAATATTATAAAAGCGAAAATGAGTTTGTGTGTCTGTTTGTTACCTTTTCACGCCTAAACCACTGAACCGATCATCCTGAAATTTTGCATATACGTTGACAGGTGTACAGAAACGGACATAGGCTACCTTTCATCCCGAAAAAAAATACTGTTCCCGAGGAAAACAATAATAACGTTCTTATGATAATAGATGGCGTGTCTTTCGAATCATGATTGAATTATATTATTACAAGCAGAGTACAACCCGAATTGATTGTCAAATTCTAAATTAACGCGAACGAAGCTGCGGGCAAAAGCTAGTAACATTATAAATTCATTTCATACGTTTTTCTCAATAAGTCTACTACGTATGTGCCGCTAAGTTGGCTAGCCTTATGCTTAAGTAACATAATAATGTCCTCCAGACCGAATTTCGGTCACGGCGGCCAATCTTAACGGAGACTGGCCATCTGCACAGGAGATATTATAGTGCACAAGTGTATGCGCAAACACAATTGTACTCTCTGTTCCCTAACTCTCATGATCCGATGGGACGGTAATCCGACACGACCGGAGAGAGATCAGGCGCAGGACCAACGGCTTTACGTGCTTTCCGAGACACAGCGGTCTAACACCCCCAACTTCCTATCTTCGGGCTCGTATTGAGATTTCTTAACAGAAAAACCCAATAACTTTTTGTTGGCCCGACCCGAGACTCGAACCCGAGACCTGAAGCACAGCAGTCGCATTCACTACCGCTGCGCCACGGAGGCAGTTAAGTAACATACACGTTATCCATATATCGACCAGAACACGCAGTTCTATTCGCAGTTTTTCTTCAAGAAAAATGCCATTATCGACTACCGATAATTAACGATAACTGCGACGGTTAGTTGCACTCTAATTGTGGGTTACTGCATCGTGTTACATCACACGTTACGACACATGTTACACGCTTAACGCAGCGCTAACACACGCCCTGTCAACTGCATATGAAGATTTCATACGCCCGTTGTTACAGCGTTAAATAGGGCGTGAAGACGTAAGTACAATTAAATCGATTATTTTTTATTGCAGATTCGAATAGTGCAAGTAAAGAGACACAAGGTCAATTATTTCCGTTGTGATTTGAAAAAAAAATAAAAGCTTTATACCAAAAATATAATTTGGCATTTGAGTTTGATATTTGTTAAAACCAATTTATAAATAAAGCAGCCCTATATTAAATTGTCCCACTGCTGGGCACGGGTCTCTTCTCAGTGTGAAAAAGGTTAGGTCATAGTCCACCACGCTGGCCCAGTGCGGGCTGGCAGACTTCACATATCTCTGAGAACATTATTGAGAACTCTTAAATATCCTGGTTTCCTCACGATGTTTTCCTTCACCGTTAAAGCAAGCGATAATTAACTATTTAATACGCACATTACTTCGAAAAGTCAGAGATGCGCGCCTTGGAATCGAACTCTAGGCTTTTGCGTGGCAATCTAACGCAAAACAATTTAAATACTTAAAATTTGATACAAGCTTGTGACCACGGCCTCGCCGGTGTAACCTGGTCGAAACGTCAAGCCTAAAAAAGGTAAACATTATGCATGATCGCGTTAATACCCGTTACATATCTTTATATATATAATTCTTCTGTACGTGTGTTAACAGTGAAATCCTCCTAGCTTAACTATAAGTCTTAAGAAAATCCTAATATTAATAACACAGTAATACTTACCCATCTTTTCTGTATCAAATAGCAGAATTAGCGCATTACGTCGCAATAAAATCCCCCCCAGGGCAGTTTTACCCTGGGAGGAAATTAAAAAAAATACGGCTGGACTGATTTGAATGAAACTTTTTGTGTTTGTTCAAGTGGATTCGAGGATGGTTTAGATATGTTTTTTTTTCTCTCTCTCTCTTTTTTACAGGGCAACGTCTGTCGGGACAGCTAGTTATATATATATATCATGCAACGCGAAAGTTTAAAAGTTATTATTGATAAAAACACTTGATTTTACTGACTGTCTTCGTTTCACGAAATTAAACAAAGGTTAAAAGCACTTCCTATTATAAACATTTCAGATCAAACTGACTTTTTTGCTCTCCTCTAAAGTTAGTATTCTTCTTACGCCTCTATTCCACTGGGAGTGAGATAATATATTCTTGAGTTAGTTTTAACTGTGTCTTAACATGTTTGTTACTGGTAATTTGCGCGTAAAGTAGGTCTGTATGAGTAACCATAACTAATTGTAATGGCCCCTGTTTAGGGATGTCGATTTTATTCAGATAGATTTGCAAAGACCTCGGCTGATGCATTAGTTGTGCTGAACGACTTGCTAGATTGCGATTAGTATTCGTTTAGAAATGCCGTGTCTAATTCGCTAAATAGCTACTAAGGTCTCTGATGTCGATTGTTCAAAACGGAATAGTATTTTAAACTATTTGTTGTTAAGTTTAGAGCCAGTTTAGGAAGGCAAGCGGAACTTTTGGGCTGTTACAGAGATCACTGTATATTCTGTTTTCTTTCTTTTGAAAGATTATTCGCATACTAGAAATAATTCCTGTGTTCTTAACAAACATTTAAACAACGGACACAAATTATTACACGGAACGACTATTGCAGATCACACAAGTTTTTGTCTGTAGTGGGGATAGAAGCCACAATGCAAATTGGCGCAAGGGCAGCGAGGCAACCACTTAAACCTTTAAACCACTAGGGTATCTGTGCAGTCATATATAATCCTAACTAATATTATGAATGCGAGTGTGATTTTGTTACGCTTTCACCCATGAACTACTGACCATCATGACATTTAGCATACATGTTGTCAACGGTAAGTTTCTGTACATTGACAATTTCTTCTCCATAGCCTTTATTATTCCCAAGTCACTTGGCTTTCTAGTCTAACCGGATTTGACTGGATATCAGTTTTTACACGAAGCGACTGCCATCTGACCTCCGCAACCCGAAGGCTAACGATACCCTAAGGCTAGACCAGTGTCAGGATATTAGAGGGCACTGACTTCCCAATAACGACTGCCATAATTGTTCATGGCAGCCGGAACCCAAGGCTTAACGTGCTCTCCGAGGCACGGAGCAGGCGATAATTATCAATCAATACGCACATAATTTCGAAAAGTCATATAAATTCCGAAAGTCAGAAGTGCGCGACGTGAGTTCGAACCCGAAACCCTCTGCATTGCAGTCTGTTGGTCTCCCCATTGAGCTATCGCTGTTTTCTGTATTTTGACGTGTATGCAAAATTTCGCGCGAAATAGGATATAACGTGCCTAGTACCCAGTAGTACCGATTATCCAGAAAAAGTACTATTCGTGGAGAAAGCTCTCACTCATTTTGATTGGAGCATTGGGTCATTTAACAAATGGGGTTAATTATAAGGCATAATACAATATGTATATGTAAAACACACCGCCGAATTGCTGTGCCATCAGCCCTAATAAGAAGTGACGTTCCCGTTGTTTCCTCTTGCGTCTGACGGTAGTCGGGCGACAAATTGTCGGCGGACGCCGTTTCGGTCGCACAATTGCTCCTTAACGGGTCGTTCTCCAGATTTATTCGCCTACACGTAAGTTAAGAGTGCTATTCACGGTGCGCGTTTCGTTTAAATCACTGCGACACGCCATTTGTCGAGCACTCGTCAAAATTCTTGTATATAATTTTCGTTGGTACGTTTCCGTGTTGCGGGGAAAAGTCGGATGGTAGTTTTTTGTTGGCAGTGGGAACTGGGTTTGTTGATTATTCGGTGTAGCTGTGGAATGTGGACAGTCTTTGCTTTTTGTTGGTTTGTTTAGCTGTACTTTATAGTTCACGTCTTCATAAGCATTTAGTTCTTTTGTGATATACTACTACTGCAGTTTTGAGCGAAGAGTTCTATAGACGTTTAAAAAGACAAAGCGATACTCAAATTAAGATGAACTATGCTTTTTTGTGTTGCTCGTCAAAATGACGTATGATAAAATTAGTTGAAGTTAGTCCAATTAGATGATGTCATTCAGAAAGTATAATTGAACGTACAATAAAACAGCTTGTTATTAATAATAACCATTTATTTCGCGTGCCATAGACGCATAGACAAACCAGCACAACTGTATTTTTTTTTAAATATATTGGTACAAAAATATAAGTACGTTAATGGCTGCAATAGTATTAAACTGTGACGCAGCTATTAGCGCTCAAATCTGAGAACATGGTGGAAATTAACAAAAAAGAAAACTAAAATAACAGAAATTAAATTAATGCTACAGGACACAATAAAAAATTTAAAAAATAATGATTATGTCATATAAACGTAATTATAATAAACCAGTACCCATAATAATATGAAATCGCCATAAACTCGACAATAAAGCCGCTATCATTAATTTTACGTACGTTGCCACCTATGATTAAATTATGTTCGGGTACTTTCAAATAACTACACTGGAACATTGAGACAACTAGCATTTTAGTCTCCCCGTGACAATGGCTGCTGAAAAGTAACTGAAACGTCGGGGAAAGTGTAAACATAAATATAAATAGTATAATAGTAATAGTATTAATAGTTTTAACAGTTTCAATAATTTAATTAGCTTCAAAATTAGTAAAGTTTAATAGTCATAGTAGTGTAACAGTTTTTAAAATGTTGTAATAAAGTGTCAAATAAACAACGCGATAAAATCCGTATATAGTTGTTTAATTTCAATGAATAACATTCGCGTAAACAGAAGACAATATTATGATCTTAAGACGTTGCTAGTGTCACGCGACATATTCCACGTAACCTGAATGTCCCTCTTTACACGTAGTAGGTCGGTTTATGGGCGCGCTAACGACTGAACACCAGTAACACGATCCGAGGTGTGAACTTACGACCGACTCCCGAGAATATCGTTTGTTATTAACCGACTTCTCAATACATGGAACTGCTTGCCTTGCCTAATCTGCTCGTTTAACACAAGCCACGCAGTTGTTAGGCAACGGTGCTCAGCTATAGCAAAACACACCATCGAAACAAAAAAATTTTGGGTAGGAGTCGTATCGTATAATCTCAATCTTATATAGGACTTTAATACAAATAAAATGACTTAGATACATGGAAATAATCTCCCTTTATTTCTCTCTAAAAAGCCAATTGCATCAATCTGCACTAGGCATAATTCCTGTATTGGGCCTTTACAAACATTCATAATTATAACAGATACAAAGAACATCCAGAGTATTACTCAATCACACAAATTTTTGTTCCGTATGGGATTCGAACCCACATCGACCGGCACACTCGAAACAGATTCCATATACGTACAATTTCAGTCCTGTTGCCTCGTAATCAATTTTGTCGAATATTCGGTTCGGTTTTGCTTGAACGATTTGCTAGACATTCAGAAAAATAATCCAATTCGGAAAACTCTTATTAATTTTATCACAAACGCTATACAGTTGTTTAAAATTATTATAATAAAATACACAAACTAGGTACTATGCCAAGTATTTTTTATTTTCTTTATTTTTCTTTTCATCTTTTTATCTTTTTCCCGCACTAAGAATAATTCCTTTGTCGCGGAGGCTTCTACAAACATTCAAATTACGGACACAAAGGATATCCAGATTCGGAACAACCATTTGTGGATCACACAGATTTATATCCCATGTAGGATTAGAACCCAGAACACTCGCGAAGTGGCACCACCACTTAAACTATAACGTCATCTGTGCAGTCAATATATAGTCAAAGAGCAATGTGAATGTACCTCTACTTTGCATAAACTTTCAAATAGAAAGAGCAAGACGAAACGTAATGCCTTAGTAGTAAAATTAAAACATAATTCCTTAGTATTCCATTGGCAATATCGGATATTTTATTGTTATTATATCTGAGTGGAGGTATCTAGCAGTGCGGCAGTGCGGCGCAGTCGCGGGGAACATTAGCATGGTCGTGGGGCCGAGCCGCAACAATGGCTGCGCGGCGCCGGCGCACCGAGAGATGCCCACAGCGTCCACCGATAACGTGCGCTCCAATACACTGCTCTCTATACAGGATGCTTCTAACTAAACTAACTCGTTATCTATTACCGGTTTTTGAAGTGAAAACTTTTTTAGGCGCTTAGCACTTCTTGGGTGAACAAAAATCATAGAACTCGCGTCATCGTCACGCTGCCACGCTTTCCAGTTTTGAATTATTTTAGAATATTAACAATATCTCAGAATTGGTGCATCCTACGGCAAAAAAGGAAATATTGACCCCCTTAATATGCCCTAAGAGAGTATCAGGAACTAGCATCCGAACCGCCGCTTTTTTAATTTTTTATAAAGTGAAACTTCTTTAGGCGCGTTGAGCACTTCCTGGGTAAACAAAAATCATGGAACTCGCGTCATCGTCACCGAACACTTTCCATTGTTGAATTATTTTTGGTTTATAATTTGGTTTATAAAGAAGTGTTTATGATCAAGGATTAAAGTTTTCACTTCTATCGGCAGTCCTCAAAGACTGCCCCAATTTTTTATTTGAGTACGATGTTGTTTAGTTGCAATGTTTCAAGTCCAATATTTATTAGAAGGCTAACTAACTTATTGCTGTAAAACAGGAGGGGTACAGTCGGTTAAAAATCTTTAAAAAGGTTTACTCCACTACAGTTGAGGTTCATTTGAATATCATGAAACAACTGCAGCGGTTTGCAATGTTCACATTTTATTTATTTATTTTGGAATTTGAGAGCAGATATCCCAATATATTCCGATGTTGTCTTGGTTGGTATTCCGCCACTTATGAGGGTAAATCTATTAAATATACATTAATGCAAAATCGCTACGCTACATGTGCTTAAGTTGAAGTAAACAAGCTTGCGAATTCTCACACAATATTAAAATTAACATATAAAATACTTCTAAATATATGTATGGTCATGTTTAGAAACAAATTAATACGTTTGAATATTATTTAAATATAGAATCTAAATTGCTAAGATTCCAAATTTAAAACGCTTCAAATATTCCGTTATAGATCAGGTGAAAATTCAAAATTAGAAGCAGAAAATTTCATCGTCGTTAGATTTTTTTCTAGCACAAATCATTCCCATAGCGGCCTGTATCATGAAGTCGGTGGCGTGCGCCGGCGCCGACTCTTCTAATAATAGTCGCATTCCATTCCCTCGCCCTGGAAGGGCTCACCTCAACGCGCACCTGCCGTACAACACTTTCCTTTTTCATTTGCCAAATGCTTTCGCTACTCCCCTGATTTTGAATTAATGACTTTTATCGTTATTTGCATAGTTTATAGCAGCGATAGAAGTTATTGTAATGTTCGTAAATAAACAGTGCTATTAATATAACCATCTTTTTAAAAAGGTCTTTCTCTGCACTCGGTAAGTTGAAGATACTTTTTTTAAAGGACACAAACATTTAGGATTTATATACGAAATTATCGAACATTTTGTTTCCCTCTAATTGTACTCAATTTATTTTTGAAAGCGTTGCGATGGTAACCTTCGCCAGATGTTTCTTCCAAGTTAATACAGAGTTATCGACCGTAAAGAAGCAAGGGCAACGTTTCTAGAAGTGTAGGGGCGATGTATCAGGCTATTAGGGCGACTAGGGAGCGTGTCAGATCGCTGGCGCGGAACAGAGGGCGTGCGCCTGCGCAGGGCAACGTGAGAACACCATTAGATATTATGTTTATGATCATCGCCATTATGGAACACGTTTTGTTTTTCCTGTAGACGGGAATAAAATGCTAAGATTATTCTGTTTTTTATGTCATTATGCCTGTGAAAATTCCAGTGTTTACAACAAAAAGGCATGCATTCTTAATTTCATTTTAATATATCTATTGGGGTTTTGCTGTGTCGCGTCGGTTAATTAGCGAACAAATGTTATTACACTGCGAAAACTAATTTATGAGCAAAGAAGTCATAGAAATATTATCTTCGACGACATATGGTCATACGAAAATAGTACTTACATTCATGTAATTTTAGAAGATCGTAGCTAGATACTTCTTTGTAGTGCTTAAGGTGTTATTTATGCCGATGTTTCACTTTGTTGCTTGCTCTAGCAACTTAGTAATGGCTTTAGTAAGTAATAATAATAATTATTATTAAATTTATTGTGTCAAATAATTCGTTTTACAGGAAGTTATGTTCGGAATCTTCTTTTAAGCAAATAATGTTTGTAGTAGAAAACTCCGCTCCTCCATATTTTACATAGTGTGATAATTAACACAATACTTTGAAATGATGAAATTAACTCTAGGATACATTATAATAAATACAAACTTATACTTTAAAATGTGTGTGGTGTATGTGTGTATATATAGATCATTCCGCGTGTTGTAACAATGTTTCTGTGTCCTCATATGTAAGTGGTTTTATCCACTTAATTAATGTTTCTTTGCAGTCATAAATGCTTTAATAATACCTCTGCTATTGAAACCGTCCATAGGCCAAGATAGCTTCTCACCATTACGTAGTCAAGTTTTGTTTGCCAGCTTAGTAGTATATAAATATACGATATTTCGTCTTCTGAAAATATAACTATCTGAATTGATGTAACAGAAAACGGGTATTAACACGATCATGCTAAGTAACATATCTCTTTGAATCCCTTGACGTTTCGGTCAGGTCACTTTGGGCGTGTTCACAAGCAGACTAACGCGGCAATGTCAGATGTTTGTAAACCTACCTTCACATTTTAGTTTTTCATCTACCTCCCTATCCTTTCTTATTTTTTTTCAATGACTTGTTGATATGTCCCTCTGCTGGCCAAAAGCCTCTCCCTTGGACTTCCAAATCTCTCTTAGATATCCCCTGCCAGTCCCATTCAAAGGCGTCCAGGTAGTCCCGCCATCTTCGTTTAGGTCGGCACGTCGCCGATACTATCAAGATATTTGTTAAACTAGCTGACCCGCGCAACCTCTGCTTCGCATAAGAGAATTTTTGCAACATTTTTCATTGCTGCTCCGCTCCTATTGGACGTAGCGTGATGTTATATAGCCTATAGCCTTCCTCGATAAATGGGCTATCCAATACTAAAATAATTTTTCAATTCGAACCAGTAGTTCCTGAGAGAAATCTAGGACTAAGGATTACTTTATCTTCTTTAATCTTTCTTATCTTATATCCTTGAGGCCTTCAACTAACTAGTAACCAGTCCAGTCTAATAACGCTATAGGGTGTCCTATGCCATGTATAATTCAGTAGGCTTATCTAGCAATGAAACATCTACCTTATTCACTCGTTCCGCTTACATTGTTGCACGGGTCTTAGCTACCTGTTTTTATGTCCGCGCATAAAGCCGTAATGGTGGAGGCCCGCCCTTATTCTGATTGTCTCCTTTATATATGGTTGTCTTGTGACGTTCAATCTTGCGGCTTTCCGTCGTAACCCTACGTCATCGAAGATTTATAGTCATAAGTACCGTTTCGTCTAATATACATCGTCTCACGTCTATGTTTCCGAAGACTCCACTGCTCTTAGACCACACGACTGCTTACCATCAGGTGGAGTGTGGTCATTTTGACGAGCAAAATTTAAAAAAACTAAAAAAAGATTTGTTACATGCACATTTCGCCAGATATCAATCGTTCATTTGTAAACTAAGTGTACATAGATTAGGACTTTAATTCTTACTTCCTTACTATATTATGTGTTTATATATCCTTACTAATATTATAAATTCGAAAGTAACTCTGTCTGTCTGTCTGTCTGTTACCTTTTCACGCTCAATCCGCTGAACCGATTTTGACGAAATTTGGAATGGAGATAGCCTGAAACCCTGGGAAGGACATAGGCTATATAACATCACGCTACGGCTCACGGGAGCGTCGCAGTAACCACAAATACCACTGATGCGAATGAGACTGCAGACACAGCTAGTATTTTATAAGATTGCTTAAAATTTGGCGGCCTGTTACAGCCATGGCAAATTACTGATAAATGATTATGGATCTTACGTTATTGGAGTCGAGTATATTGCCGTTTACGGGGCAAAGTTCCAAATTCCGTGCTGCTTCTAAATTTCTTCAGGAAACCCTTTGAATTACTTGGAAATCATACCCGAAATACAGACCTATGTAGTAAAGAGTGGCTATGAGTTCTTGCCCGTTCTTCTCATGAGCCCTACACCCTTGCTTTGCTGAACGTAGCAGTAAATGCAAATTCACAGAAAAAAAAAGTGTAACTTTGACATTCATAAGTGTTACCTTGTAACCTAACTTGAATAAACTTATTTTTAATTGATTGATTGATAGTGGTTTTCGGTAATGATGTAATATGATGATATTTAAATATATTTATGAAACAAACGGCGACACCACAACGTTTTCTTTCGCCTCTCGGAAAATAAACTAGCATAATAATTAAAGTGAAATATGAGCTTAATCACGATCGACGTAATCGGACCTAAACGTCGGGAAATGGACAGCATTTCACATAATTTACACAATTTACGTGTTATCAACAATTATTGTAATATTATGTGTGGTGTTACAAGACGCCGTGGTACTAGACGTACTGTAAACATTGACTCTTATCGTGTGTCATTGAATTGCTGAGGACTGAGGAATTTAAATAAAGTGTGAACAGCGCGACTCGCCGCCATGTTTACTAATAAAATACGCGTCATCTCGTCACACGCTATCGTTTTTCCTTCGGCTTTGTTTCAATCTGTGGTAATAGATTACCTTGCGCGTCTACCTGCGCTTGCGCACCAGCAGATTATTAAGTATTTCTGTTGGAAAATTCTTAGTGACAGCATGGAATTTGAAACTATGGTACATACATGATAAGCTCGCCATTAATCTATACTAATATTATAAAGCTAAAAAGTTTGTCTGTTTGTTTGAACGCGCTAATTTTAGGAATTACTGGCTCGAATTGAAAAATTATTTTGGTGTTGGCTAGCCTATTTATCGAGGAAGGCTATAGGCTATATAACATCACGCTACGACCCACGGCAGCGGCGCAGTTACCATAAACGCGAGTGAAAACGCGGGCACATCTAGTTTTAAGATATTTGGCTGCATACTTAGAATAATTGCCCAGGTCACCTGGCACATCGACAAAAAACCACCTAGTCTAAAAAAAAAATCAACGGGTTGCACTCCGGGAGTGCCGGCAGAAGTGAAAACTTGAATATTATATTCTACCACATATACACAACACCATCTAGCCCAAATTTTAACGTTGTGCATTTTTGATATTTTGGAATGGTTAGAGAATAATTTTGCACGAATTGCTTTAATTATCAGTATAAAAGTACTATCATTTATGTGGTAAAATACAATATTCATTTATTGCGCTATTGTATACAAACATGACAATTCTCCCTCCGTCTTACGAATTTTCGATCAGGTCACGTGTCCTGACGCGAGTTTAACATTTTTTACCTATCACAAAAAAGTGCACAACGCCGCTAAAGAAGTTTCCACTTCAAAAAGTCTACGGACCACACTAGTTATAAGTTAAACCTGTTTAGCATATGATAACCCTCACTTACGATGAACTTCAACGTGTCTTGCCATACATTTATTACTCATCAAAGTTGCCGTTACATGCGCTGTAAGAAAATACAGAGCGAGATGTCCAAGATGACCGCTTCCATCGCCAGAGATATTCACACTTGTACTTAGGATGAGGGCTAGTAACCCTCGGTTTCTGAATTGAGAAATAACACGTTGAGAATGACTCAAGTAGTCTCTGCCTACTCCTCTGGGAACCAGGCATGAATCTATGTATGTATGTTTGTATGTATGTTAATTGTTTTAATAATAATAATAATACTTAATAATGTTTAATGTCACTCATAAAATTTTACAAAATGCTCTTAATCCAGACAAAATAAGAGGTTGTCGTTGACGGCTGTGCTAGTTTGAATTGTGTTACAGCCGTCAGCGCCCTCCACGGATAAATAAAATAGTAAGTTAAGGGGACACCGCGAAACGCGACGCCCGTACTCATTGACACTCATTGTGTATCAATCGTTAAAGAGCGGTCATAAGGTCTAAAATTGCGATGCGCCCGCAATGATCGAGAGCGCTTAGAAATTGTTTGTTAAAATCTTAAAATATTATTTAAAAACTAGATGTTCCCGCGGTTTCACCCGCGTTTATCGTTACTGCGCTACCCCCGTGGGTCGTAGCGTGATATTATATAACCTATAGCCTTTCTCGATAAATAGGTTATCTAACACTAAAAGAATTTTTCAAATCGAACCAGTAGTAATCACGCAGAATAAACCAGGAGAAACATCGTTAGTACTATGTCTGTAATGGGTAATTATTTTGCTGCGATGTTATTTTAAAACTGCGATATCTCCTAAGATATTCATTGAAATCGAATGATGTACAGGGCAATTTTGTTTTAAATTCAATACTTGTGATGAATAACGTATTTATTTGGATAAGGATTAATATCATGTTTATAAAAATACCTTCGCAAATAATGCATTATTTTAGAACAAATTTGGTTAGCATAAAAATGGTTATAGTGAGCCAACCTTAAAAGATAGACATATGCTGTCGCGGACTTTTTTTTAGACCTTTTAAAGAGGAACAATTCTGTCATACATGATTTTTGCGAAACTTTAACTGTTTACGCAGCGCACGCAGCGGAAGCTCTCAAAAGGAAAAAATATCCTCCGATTTTGAAACATTCTTCATCGGTGCTCCGCTCCTATTGATCTTAGCGTGATGATATATAGCCTATAGCCTTCCTCGATAAATGGGCTATCTAACACTTAAAGAATTTTTCAAATCGGACCAGTAGTTCCTGAGATTAGCGCGTTCAAGCAAACAAACAAACAAACTTTTCAGCTTTATAATATTAGTATAGATGATTAGTTTTAGTTATGGAAATAATGAGCTAGCAAATTACTAATATTGATGTTCCGAAAATATTTGAGTAATTCCTAAGCATAATGATAGTGTAACTTCCTTGTCATTTTAAAAATAGTAATTTTTCAGAGGTGTTTTCGAAAATAATTATGATCGAGCCAAAGTCACAATATCGTGTTTTTGAGCTAGGAAATCGTCTTCTCATAGTCCTATAATATTCGATGAAAGTTAGTGCATTTTTTCAGTGTATCCTCTTAATAATTTCAACGCACACACGACCTTTACAATAACATCTCATGTAGCATACAGTTCATTATTAACTGATTAGAAATGTAAACAACGTGTAAGAGTCTCACGTGCTGTTCTATATTGAATAGAAGTCCACGTGTTGTTTACTTTTATTCATTGTGTTTACATTTTACATACACACTGAGCTATGTTCAGCATGTCGATTCATTATAGATTTACTTTATTTTAAGTGTAGATAAAATCTTGTTATCCCGATTCCTACCAAGAACAATTCGCCATCTTTGTTACATAATAGGGGGCTAGTCGCTACTTGCCCCCTATTATGGTTTTGCATCGCTATGCAACTATATATCGAATATTCATTATATCGATCCTAAAAATATCGATATCTTTATCGATATCTAACCATGATCGATACGGTATAATCATATCGACAAGAAATTAAATATCAATATCGAAATATTTAAAATAATATTTGGTAATCTTTATTATATACTGGCTTTTGCCCGCGGCTACGCTCGCGTTAATTTAGAATTTGACAATCAATTAGGGTCGTACTCTGCTTGTAATAATATAATTCAATCATGATTGGAAAGACACATGGCGCCATCTATTATCATAAGAACGTTATTGTTGTTTTCCTCGGGAACAGTATTTTTTTTGGGATGAAAGATAGCCTATGTCCGTTTTGTGTACACCTGAAAACGTATATATGCAAAATTTTAGGTTGATCGGTTCAGTGGTTTAGGCGTGAAAAGGTAACAAACAAACAAACTCACTTTCGCTTTTATAATAGTTAGGATAGGGTTAGAATTAAATCCTATATATTATAGTACTTACCTATATCTTTTTAAACTTCTCACCAAGTTTGAACTACGAAAAGTTCAAAACAAAACTTTCTCGGCAATCCGGCAAAATATAAAAGTCATTACATGTCTCCCAACTCCATTGATACTACAGATCTTTATAGCTTGGCGGCATTAATTAGCAACATTGAATATGCGCGACAGCTGGTGGTGCGCGTGCCGGAAGACCGACTTCCGTCGCTCTGGGCGCCCTGGGACTTTCCAACGGGACTCTGGGGAGACGGCGAACGCGTTCTTATTATACATATTGTTAGCTCCAACCATATATACTGCAATACCTGTAGGTATAAAGCTGTGTCAACGGAAAAGAAAAATGTCTTCCAGTTTTAAACTGAGTTGGTTTAAAAATTGAAAGACATTTTTGCTTTTAAATCTGCGTAGGACTACGGCCAGTTCAACCTGGTAACGTCAACCGTTCCAAATAGGTTCGTTAATATCTAGATTGCTTATTACTATGGGAAGGAACTTGTTAGGTTGTTAAACATTGGCAAAATGTTTTGTACTGTTCCTTATTCCAGGCTAGGTATTGAATATTTTATGTGTTACCTTTGCAACGTCAATACCACTAATACTAATGTCAAAATAAAACGCTTATATTTAAACAGCTAGTAAACACAAGACAAAGAAATAAATTAAAGAGCTATTGTTCCACTTTAGCTTGAGACATAATGACTTCGCCTATTAAAACTCCGTCAAATATTTTCAACACAGATAATAAACGATATTGTAATATTAATTATCGGAAAAACACACATTGCGCCACACTTACTGTTCCTTCCACAAAAGGCTCAACAAACAGATAAGGTACAAGGAGCCTGCGCACACGCAAATGGCGTACGTCGTTATCTAAACGCGCCAATCGTTTACAATGTTACGAGTACACAGTTAGGACGCAATTATCACCTACGACACCTGTTCTATCTATGCTAACAACCACGATAAATCACTGCTGATACACCAGATATCTTAGATCATATCTCGGGTGGTCACGCGCTAACCATATTCGTACGATGTGGGGTCCAATTACCGAACATCTGAGAGACGGTTACCCCACCACTTATTCATACCTTTATGGGGAAACTGAAACATCCTGAACGCACTTAGATCTTGTCTCGTAAGGAAGTCCACTCGACGTGATAAACAACCATTTGAATATCCCGATAACGCTCTCCAGCAACATTGAAATCGAACTCATACTTATTCATGGCCGCGTATAAATAATGCCATTCAGTCTTATAATTCACAAGTGATCAAAGTATGTCTTATTTTAATCACATTTGCGAATTAATCTTAACCACTGTCACCGTCGAAGGTCAACCGTTTAAGGAGATGGTTAATTAAAGCTAGCTCGCTCTGTCTCGTGTATGTACTCGATTTCCTCGTTAAACGATTTGATTTACGCATCATGGGCATCCTTGGCCGATGAGGTGTTAAACCGTGACCTTACGCAAATGGCGTCGCCCGCTGATTCACCAATAATTTCGTCGTTTTGTTTTTATACAATAGACGCGGCCATATGCGGGCGGCTGCAGGCGGAGCTTTGTTTGGGCAATCAGTCAACGACCGGCTTCGCGGTTTCCCGACGCATTCCTTAGGTGCTCGTCACCGGGAAGATTCATGCAAACGATATGCAAAGCTTGCCGTTAGGATCGCGCCCTCGAGCGCCCCGCCTCTACTCAATTCGAACGATTTTTTCGCGACGATAGCGCGCCGATTGCCACTGACCGGTCGGCTGTTGCTCGCCTCGCTAAATGTGTTCCCATTTATAAACATGCTCTCGGGAATGGCTGCTTCGGATCAACACGTTTCCGTAAAAATATGACGCAATTATAAATTTCTACGGCAAATTGATAATGTTCACACGAACGGGCGCGAGATGCGTTAATTGGTGCGCAATCCGCATTCTAAGTGAATTAATGGACGCTCGGTGACTCTCGTTCGCCGCCATTTCAGTAATTTAATTTTTCGCTCAGTTAACATACGACGAGTCGACGGTCGTTTTTTGTGTTTACAAATTAAGGTAATTACCGTAATACCCCTGTCACAACCTTTTAAGTTCAACGCACGCATTATGCGTTTCGACGTGTTCTTCGGCTAGAACTGGATTTTGGTTCTTATTGCTTGGACATTAAGGTGTTAGCTGAATATTTTGGAATTCCGCGTGAAATATTGTTGTAGTGCGCCCTTGAACACTCAGTTCCGGGCTATTTTAATGTCGTTTTATATTAAAATATGCAACGCACACCGGCCCATATAATTGCGCGTAACCATGTTGCAAATCACGACATTGTGCTACGCTTCAGCGAACTTCACAAATTTTCGGAGCCGACGTGCCTAGTTTTTGTCAAATTGTGATCAAGAAATGTTTAAGTGATAGAGCCCCATAATTATAAATCAAATAGTATAAACCGGAGTGATAGAAAGCTAAGTATTTTATCCTGTATTTACAACGTCTTAAACCGCGTAAAACTCACGGGTAAAATTATGGGTATTACTGCGAGTTTATCTGAACGGAAACACGCTTCATATCGGCGCAGGAGACGTATTTATGAGTGGTTATTCTAAGGTTGTTTGGAGTTCCCAGCGCGGCTCGCAGCGTTCAAACATAACGCCGTATGTGACGGTGCTATCGCACTTAATCTCCCATCTTACGGCCGCGACTATCTCGCCGACGAGGCCTTCTATCTGATACAACCACGCTTCCCCTGTACATGGGTAATAATCTTTTATGCGACGTGATGAAGTTATTTACCCTTCGATTGCCCCATCGACATCAGATATCGGCTCCAGGTTCCCAGCCGCCACTTTGTAAACTCGCTGGCAGTTTCATTTTGTTTGTTAGTGAGCTCCCGGGCCACCTAACAGGATGGACATAAATAGTAGCAGTAGAATGCATCAATAGCGTTAACTGAGGATCGAGTAAGGCGCGGGCGCGTCACAGGTGAGGGTCACAGTGTCCAAGTTCAGTCGACAATGTCGTGTTGACGGCTGACCCCGGGTGCAGACGCCGTCAATTTCGGCGCGGCGGTCGCGGTCGTGTCGTAATGCGATTACAATGATGCCCGATTCGCAAATCGGCAGTGACCTAGTTCGGAAGCCGGTGGGCGGAGAGGCCCGCTGGCTTTCTCGAACATTTTGTCAAATAGATCATCTTGGCCGTTGAATAATCATGTGACAGACGCTAAACGCTCCAGTTTGTCCGGTGTGATTTAACATTACCGTTAGCTCGTTTGCTCTTGTGATTGAATTTCTTTACCGTTTTTCGATTATTTTGTTTCGGTGCGTAATGCGAGGTTGTGCAACCGAATCGGCGTGTAATTGTGAGGGGGTCATTGTTTGTAACGGGACGGGCGGGTGCAGCGCGTGCTGCGAGATGAATTCCATTAGACGGGTGAGGTGCGCACACAGGTCGTTTACACCGACTGACGGCGCGAACAGCCAAATCTGCTGAAACTAATGTAAAAACACACATTATTATATAACAAGCTTTACAATATATTACGTCTGAGTGCTCGCCTTCACACGATAAAGATAACTTAACTGCAGATGTTTGTTTGGATGCGACTGGCGATTACGCGTTCATTGAATGTGAACTCGCATCTCAAACATCGACCGTATTCTCAAACAAAAATAGAAGTGTTGATGATTAATCAAGTATGTAATATAAGATTTCGTATTCTGTTCGTGCGTGGCAGTCCGTCATTTCGCCAGGCTGTTCCTCGAAAGCGAAGTGTCCCACTTGGTGCTAGGCCCTCGGCACCGCCGGATGCGACAGCCACGTCATACTAACTGTTGATTTTCACTTTTATAATGCACCTCAGCCGTATGCAATATTAATATTCAGTTTATACGTGTTGCCGGTACCTTGTTCTTAGAACCCTACTGCACATCAAGTGATTTGAGGCTTGCACTAAGTAAAAGAGAAAATTCTTGATAGTATCATGGACTTTGGGACTGAAGTACTAAAGTCAACAGCCTCCATACAAGGCGTATTTTTATCACGTCTCGTCGCAAGCAAGAGTATAATGCAACAGTGTTCATCTGCCCCAATTAAGGTGGAGTGATAGCACGAACAATAAATTAGGCTTGGGGTACCGTAATTATCTTATCAGTGTGAGGCTAGACAATGCACCCGCTGAGATGCGCGTGCGCACGGCGCGGGCGTTATCGCGACCACCCGCGGCCGCCGCGCACCGGCGTCGACAAAACATACAACATTATTATGGGGACGTGAATCAGCGAACAGGAGAACTGCACACGCAACACCATAGTTCTGAGAACAAACGGAACCTCTACGTCGTGTGATCGAACTAATGAAAAAACCCATCGACGCGATCGTACCTTCTAAAGCTAGCTAGCAGGAATCCTGTCTTCTCATAACCAGCAGAGCGGCCATCGCGCCACCTTCCATGAAGCCGTTAACGATCCCGGCGACACCTCGTCTAATGGGCCTATGCGCACTTAACTATGCAAATGATTGCGTGGACTCGGCGCGCCCGGCCGCTTCTCAAACAACCTCGCTCAATTATTCATTATCCTCTTTTAAATATTAACCCTGACGTAATCCCTCTGTCATCCGTATAAGTTCAATGCCGTTTCAATGGTCCCTTCGAGAAATTATTTACCCTTTGCACCTGTCATATATGGGAATGTAGACCTTTAGAATTGCAAAATCGATGTGTGGTAAAGACAACACGAGTGGAAAAAGAATGTGTACCGAGATGAGCGGCAAAGAATACTTTAATGATTCGAGTAACCCATTGATAGACTTGCTATTGATTAAATAGTGGGATAACCATAATTGCCGATAATGGCTTATGCCCCTATTCATAATTTACGAATTATACCTATAACTTTCTCTCTAACCAAGCCTGTGAGCAGATGCTGCCGATATGTTCCGATTAAACGCAATTATCGTTCCGCAGTTTCGGTATCGCGTCATTATTTTATCTCGGGTCTCCTAATAACGTCTCGTTATGGGAAACTCTAGTTTGTGGCCAATAAAATAATTGAATATCAGTGCATTGATCGGTACGAGAACTAGCTCTTATCTGGAGCGTAATAAATCGGTGCTGCCGATCGCGATCCAAGTGCGGCCAGGCGCCTGATTAATGAGTGAACATTTTTTAATTAACGATCTGGCCGCAGCGAGGAATTATTGGTCCGCCGAGGGCACCGAGTGTGCGCACGCGCTTCGACAGCGCGCATAGCTCTCGACGGAGGAGCTCACCTATTATAAACTCTGGCTGAGGAGTTAATTGTGTGTTTACTGTGTTTAACTATTCCTCGTTCGATAACCGCCGAGGGGCGGTCCCGTCGTGATCCAAGTTTTCCCGCGTTATGCAACAAGCCTTTTGTTGCTTTGTTGCGTTCTCTTCACATGATTCGCTTCTATACGATATGTATCGGTTTTGGATGCAACGTTGTTATTTTTGTCGTACGTTGCACGAATCATTTACGACATCCCCGTCACGATCGTTGACGTAATATCAGTTGCCACGCTCCGATGACACGTTATGTGTGTTTTGTCGGTATTTTCTTGTTCTTACCGAGCTATTCATGACATTAATTAACCTCTCGTGTTATGAGGAACATTAACGATATTTGATATAGTAACTATACTATTATGTTCACACATAAAAAATATATTGTTTGTTCTTATAGCTGAGCATATTGCTTGAGATACGGGTTCTGACACAGTTTAAGCATTGGATACTAAACAAAAAGCACTTTAATACATGTCGTCGTGCATGTAAATCAGAAAATCATAAATAACCCATTTAACTATTTTATATTACATTTAAAAAACACTATTGCCGCACTAGTAATTATTTCTGTATCACGAAGAACTTTGCAAACAATGAACACTAAAATCAACCAAACTCGGTGCAACCACTTATTTTTATTTATTTATTTATTAATAAGGATCTCCAACAAAGAATATACACAAAATTGCACAGTCCCGTGAAGGAATTGAACTCATAACATGGCGTCAGCGGCAGTACAGAAGCGAACACCTAAATCATCACAGCATACGTGAAGTCAATTTATATGTATATATAATATTTGGCTTATATATACACAATATTGTCTTCTGTTTACACGAATGTTATTCATTAAAATTAAACTACTATATACAGATTCTATCGCGTTGTTTATTTGACACTTTATTACATAATTTAGAAACTGTTACACTACTATTACTATTAAATTATACTAATAACACCGATTCCTACCAAGGATGCTTCGCGAGGCTATTGAAATCAAAAAAACATCTCAATTTCAGTAGAGAAGATGGTTGAAATGTACCACCAGATTGGGATCCAGTAATTCAAATAGTCAAACCCAAGAAGAAGCAAACCACAGCTAGACTTCATGATACTTTGAGCTCATTCTGCGTAAATAGAAATACCAATGATTAAATTATGTTCGGGTACTTTGAAATAACTACACTGGAACATTGAGACAACTACCATCTTAGTCTCCCCGTGACCATGGCTGCTGAAAAGCAACCGAAACGTCGAGGAAAGTGTAAACATAAATATTAATAGTTTTAATAGTTTCAATAATTTAATTAGCTTAAAAATTAGTAAAGTTTAATAGTAATAGTAGTGTAACAGTTTCTAAATTATGTAATAAAGTGTCAAATAAACAACGCGATAAAATCCGTATATAGTAGTTTAATTTCAATTATATATACACAATTATATATATAATAGTCTTATTCCCTTCTACGTGTATCCTAAGGTAAGTATAATATCAATAACGTGACCCCAGTGTCGGGCGTCGTTATTCTAACTTAATGTCAGCTCGTCAGCAAGCATTCAGTCTCGACATTTGCCAGTGGGAACCCGACAACTACGTACACACCGTTTGACCTGAACCTTCGACGTGAACGACGAGGGCCGGCCGAAGCCACCATTGTTATATGCCATAAAGCTTTCTGCACGCATCAATTGGAAACCTCGGAGTATAGTTCGTTAGCGAACCATTGAATGGTCTCGCATACCGGCGGTATTTCACACGTATTGTTAGGACGAGATGAGCGCAAATTGTCTTCAGATAATATAGACATTGATGTGCAAAACTTGTTCTTCTCGTCCAAGCAAATTTTTGAAGTGAAAACTTCTTTAGCGGCGTTGTGCACTTTTTTGTGATGGGTAAAAAATGTTAAACTCGCGTCAGGACACGTGACCTGATCGAAAATTCGTAAGACGGAGGGAGAATTGTCATGTTTGTGTACGATAGCGCAATAACTGAATATTGTATTTTACCACATAAATGATAGTAATTTTATACTGATATAATTAAAGCAATTCGTGCAAAATTATTCCCTAACCATTCCGAAATATCAAAAATGCACAACGTTAATATTCAAGTTTTCACTTCTGCCGGCACTCGCGGCGTGCAACCCGTTGATTTTTTGCCACTATTATGTTGACATACGAACCGACTAATCAACGTTTACTGTTGTGTTTGTGAGCTTGCAACCTTCGTGCTATGGTGTCGTCGTGTCGACTTGAAAGAAAGAAAGAAAAATATTTTATTTGCATCTCCATACATACATAATTTTAAAAAACAATAATAAATACAATTAAGCCGAAAACGGTACAAGGAGATCAAATTAGGCCACTGTGTCAGCTATTGTTGCAGTATATACTGCAACGCTGGTATTCTCGCAGGCCTACTAACAATAAATTTATTAATACACATCAATGCATATGAAATCAAAATGAAAACAAAAAATGGGATAAAAATAATAAATATAAACTTACTACGCTGCAAGCGCAAGGCACAAAGTAGACTAGACTTCTGCTGACAGTACAGTACCTCAAGAGGATCTGGAAAGCCGAGCTATTGGTAACACGTACATATATGGTATCAGTATATATCCTAAGGAAGAAAGAAGAAGAAAGGAAGTCGTGTATATCCACATTTCATCTTCTATGGAGGACCAAGTAATAGGAGCCACAATTCCAGACACCGTGCTGTTACGGATGAAATTTCTTGACAGAAAAGCCCTGATCTCATATATGTATAGCCGCTTGTTCAGTCTCACTGCTTCACTGAAGCAGTACAAACTTTTACTCCCCCAGTATTCAAAATTAAAGCAGAAATGCCGATGTGCCCAACCTCGTTTAAAGTAGTCGTATTGACAAGCAAACTCTAGCTGTGTAATGCAATCCACAATCTCAGTTATTGAAAGCAGAAATTACTTCATAGCGAAAGGAACGTGTTAGCTTATTACGCCGTTTAATAAACAAAAATTTTCAATTAGTATCGACACAGACGCTTATCTAATCACGAAAACGTGACACGCATTTAGAAATATAGTGAATCGATTGCGAAAGGATATTATGAATCAATGTTCGATTAAAAAGGCCACCTTGAACCGTTTATGCTAGTTCGCGTCCAATTGTTACTCAACTATGTGCTCTGAGCGGCCGTCAGTTCGCTACTGATTCGTTTCATACGTAATTGAATTATAGAAACACATATAAATGTCATAGAAACTAAATGAAACATATTGCATCTGTCTTGCGCTTGCGCAATTCGCAGCCACTCATACATAATATTCCTCTTTGTTTTTCTTCTTAGTCTGTTGCGTTCGCATAGCAATTACATTGTGGTGTGTAAAAAACAATATACAGGGTGTTAGGCACACGGTTGTCCAAATGAAATAGAGATCTGGTTTGGGCTATTGCCAACGTCTTGGACTCAGGCAAATTAAATGTTATTATTTTTTTTTAATCATGCAAAGGCGAACTTTGTTCTGTTTTTAGCTCTTTCCGAAACTTTGACCTGTTATAATTTTTTTACAAGGTGTCATTAGGAAATAATAATTTTATGAAATGTAGCAATAGTTAACTAAAATAAAAATATCATTATGACAGCTAAACCCATATTCGTTTAACATTTTTACAGTTTTAGTCCAAATTTCCGAACGTCTATTTTAAAAAATTTTAAAAATCATATCGCCGATGCTGTGAGACAAATTTAATTTGCCTGAGTCCAACGCGTTGGCAATAGCTCAAAACAGATCTCTATGTCATTTGGACAACCGTGTGCCTTACATCCTGTATAACATAACGATGTTTTGGCTTACTTTGTGCGTTGTTTATGATTGTATGAAAACATTTATCATTTTGATAGTATCTAATGCTGGTACAAGAATGTGTTGCAATGTTACTCGTTTTGTTTTTGCCTGTCCATGGTAACGTCTTTATTGCTTAGTGTATTTGGAGATACTTTTATGATGGATGAACTTCTACCATCAATACCAGTATAAAGAAAATCTATGTACGCCGTGTGTCTTTACTCTTGATAGCCTTAAGCATATAGCTAAGGGTTCATATCCATAGTAAGCTAGCACGTACTAAGGGAAGATCTTATTGCCATTTACGAGCAAGAACCCAACGCTCGTGCCAGGTGGTATTATTTTTTTTTTATACAACTAAGATGGCAAGCAAGCATACGGCCCACCTGATGGTAAGTGGTCACCGTAGCCTATGGACGCCTGCAACACCAGAGCCATCACTTGCGCGTTGCCGACCCTTTAGGAAAGAACGTGGGAAGGAAAGAGAGCGGGATGGGGGAAAGGGGGTGATTGGGCCTCCGGTACTCTCACTCACCGAACGAAACACAACAGTAGGACTACTGCTATTCCACGTCGATATTTTGTGAGAGGGTAGTCCTTCCCCGGTCGATAAGATGTTTTGTCAAAACTTCTTATTAACAGCTGTCCGATCTGAGAATAACTCTTATTGCTACCATATTATTATGGATACAGATACCACCGTTACGTGTAAATATTATGATCATAATGTGGTCCACTCTACTGCTGTAACTATGTGTCAATCGTATTGTATGTGTGTATGTTTGTTTATATGACATTGAACTTAACGCGATGTTTCTTTTTCCAGGTAAGCGTGTTGTTGTGGAAGTGTCACCGGTGCGTCTACTCGGTATGTGACAGCCGTTATGAGTGCCAGTGAAACATGGCCGCTCGTTAGACATTCACGGAGGGCGCGCGCGCGTTCGTGCCGGCATCAATATGCGCCCGCGCACCTCACGGACACGATTTGACGAATGAATCACACCATTTTCTTCGTACTTGCTTTGCTCACGTGACGTCACGATTTCAGTGTCGCACGCCCAACCACCAAATTAAATTATAATAATTATACATTTCCGCTTGCATAGTTGTTTTTATCTCGCAAGCAATCAACGCCAAGAACTCCTCGGCCCCGATGGCGTAGTGGTCAGTGTAACCGACTGCCACGCCTGAGGTCGCGGGTTCGATTCCCGCACAAGTCAAACATGTGTGCATGAACATGGATGTTTGTCTTGGTCTGGGTGTTTCATGTATTTCCAAAAAAAGTATATATGTATGTTTATCCATTGTCTAGTACCCATAGTACATACTCTGCTCAGTTTGGGCTAGATGGTGATGTGTGTATGTGGTAGAATATTATATTATATTATTATAATGTTGAGTTAAATTGTTTTTATTGTAATCTTATAACAACCATGAGCTATTGTTCCGAAGCGTAATATATTATAATAAAAAACTTTATTATATCGACTTATAATACGCGTGATATGCGCGTACCGTAAACTTTAATATCAACAATGCTAACATAATGAGCCGCTGGAAAACCTCTTCTACTCGTATTGTTACAGATGTTTTATATAATGCACTCGGTTATTATTTCTAGTGCATGTGTTAACTACTTTGTCACGTGTTGCAGCGTTCGTGATCCGCGGTCGTGATCGCTCGGTCATGCATCTAATGCCTTTTCCAGTTATATTTTGGTATTTCTCTCATAACATTTATAGAAACAGTCAAATCATTTAATATTCGAGGTCAAACCGTATCGGCCGCATTGTAATATGAATTATAGGCATACATTGTCTACTATGTTTATCGCTGTACCAATAAATAGCGTGGCCCGATGATAATAAACTCTAACGTATGGAAGTATACATCATGTGCAGCGGGTTCGATCGTCGCGTGTAGGAGAGGGACGGAGTTAGCGATGGAGCTGTTAGCTTTATGGCCAATCGGTCAGATGACGACGGAGTCATTTAGTTCGTAGCATCTTTTACGACGAGCGCTCGCCATTGTGTCGCTCGCGCACAACCCTCGACCATCACCCGCCGCGCCGCCGGTACGTACGCGCAGGCGAACAATGGCCCGCAAAGCCGCTCACTTTTGTTACAGGAATTGTAAATGTCAAGGTACGATTACGCTGTGCCCGGCTTCGGAATGCAATATTGTCTAGAATGGTTAGGCATTAAACGCGTGCCTCGCAATGATAGCATCCGCGGCTCCGATGCCACGCCAGATACTCGCCGCATCGAACCGGCCCTCACTTCCATCATTATGCTTACCACGCCCTTATCTCGCGCGAGCATCGGACACATATCGGTGAAAAACGGCCCGAGCCGACGCGAAATTGAGACGGCGTAGCGGTCCCACCGCAGGGCACGCCCGCAACTGGGTCGCTGCGATTACAGCGTTTCCTCGACGTTGTTAGCCGTCCACTCGGCGTACACCGTGGTTTGCGGTGAACGCGCAGTCCTGCGCTTCGCACCTTGTCGCTGCGCTACACAACGGTGTTTCCACAGATATTCACGTTACACATCCGCGGTCGTCGCTCACATTTGAACGGACACTCGTAACTCGAGCCAGTATTCCGAGTAACTCTCTCCTTTTACCGCACAGATAGAAATGCAGAGCGGAACGTTTCCTGGTGCGCTCCCGGTGATCGTCCGCGCCGCACTTTTGTTTCTATTGTGTCGGCCGGCGCGTGCGCTGCGATTCGGTCGCGCTGGAGTTCAGAGGGCAATCGCCGTTCCGGCGTCGGCTTCTCACAATGGAAGCGAGAGTTGGCTCCCGTAAGTGCAGCTTCCGCAGATCGCTATCGTGCACTTGGACCTCCGACACGTCCGCACGTCGCTTCCGAAGTACGCCACCTCTCTCTCGTTATACGCTCAGATAACGAACTAAATGCTCTCTTTATAGTTTATAAACAACCTTAAAAGGAATCGTTGAAATATTTTTTAAGTCAGAAGTGATGTTTATATTTGGTTTGTACATCCTGTAACCAGCAATGTTAAGTATAAACTTGCGGTTTACGTTTCCTTGAACAGGATCGAAGTGTACTTACCCTAAATGTATTTCGAATTCCTGAACGTTGCATCATTCCCGCAGTGACGTAAGTTAGCGATTTTAGCCGCAAATATCGAAATGGCCAAAATGATCACCAAGAACGTTCGTTTGTCCTCGATTCTGGGCTCTGTCATTAAGTTGTTTATACCACGTCCACATGGGGAGGCCCATGTATGGAATGAGCAGCAATAAACTCAGCTAACGAGACACGTCTTTGTCGTGGGTGACCACCTCGTTGCCAAGTTTTCGACGGAAAACAACGGATGTCACGTTGGAGGCCGTGATAATGATCTTTACCATATTCGCGGAGGTCGGCGGAATTTTGCATTTGTTTTTGTTTTAAATACCCTTGATAACATATATTAATATCAGTAGATCGGATCGTAAACAACGAGAATAGTGTTTGCGCCGCACACTTGCCCAATTTTATTCTGATCTCGAGGTTAATGCGCCCGATACAGAGTATTGGCCAAAACATTATCATTGTCAAGATGTCAAAATATTAAATTGAGTTATCATCGTACAAGACTGGTGCGCAATTGTAAAAGTTGCATATCTAGTTCCAATATAGAAATACATATATTCATCTGGGTTACCGCAAGATTCCGTGATATTTCAAGTCGGGAGCGCCCCGAGCGGAGTTGCATTACATTAGAGCAAGTCGACCACCCCGCCAGGGATCAACTATAGTTTGAAATTGAGAGGCCATTTATCGTGTTCTCTCTAAAGACTGCAATGCGTGACTGACGTCTGCCATTTATAAGAAATCAGCCTTTGATATAAACACCAATCAAGTTATTTATATCAAAGCTATCAATGTTCTTGCTTTCATAATTGATTGAGTCGACGTTTCTTCGGCTAGTTCCCAACGTTCTCATTCATTTGTTTTATTTTTATATCAATTAGAGCAACACAGTCTTATTCAATACACGAATCTGTTTAATTCATGTTCGTGAGCGTATATCATGTCTGCTTTTAGAATTATTTTAAAGCTTCAGTAATACAAAAAGTGAGCTTATTTCAACAGCATTGCAAAAAAATCTAGTAAGACATTGAGCATCATAAAACAAAAACATTTTAGAAAAGGAAAGTGTATTAGACTTCAATAATTAAGTTGGTCCATTTCATCTTATCTTTGGATAAATTAAAGCAAAGTATTTGCCGCATGACGGGTACTAACTTACAGCAGTCTAATCATCGCCCATTAGGAACGCCTTACTCAAACAATGCCCGTGGACCAATTGGTACTTAAGCATCTATACTTATGCCAGACTCAACGAGGCGTAACTGAGCAAACATTTTACATGCATCACCACTAATCTGCGCGAAAATTCGCCACCAACCGCCGAGTTCCGTTGAACGAAGTTGCATCACCAAAATCTTTTCACCGAAGACAATTGTGCCGACCGACCGGTGATTATTTTAAGTGTCGGATATTTGCATGAGCATGTCCGACCCCCTAACCGAGAGCATTGTTCACCACTGTTGAATGGCTAATAATAACTGAACAACTGAGCCTTCAGCCACTTTCGTAAGTGGAACGGTTGTTTAGAAACTCGACGAATTATTTTAAGGTTTTCGAGTAGTTGCAGCGGTACATTGTTGCATGATTTTGCTACTTGATGTTGACTATGGTTGTTTGGTGATTCGGTAAATGGTTTTAACAAATTAAGCGATCTTAAAGTTTATTTATGAGGCTATCTAGTGGATTCTCAAAGCATCTGAAGTCTTTCTTAACCCTAGTCATTTAAATATTTTCACTTTCATATTATTATGGCATTATCACGGACAGTATCACGTGAGACTATGGTTTTCCCATTGACACTTGACCAGTAAAGGTTTTGCTACATAAGATTCAAAGTCACATGTCAACGCCTCACGTTTGACAGTTGGCGACTTAATCGGTATGCCTTTTTTTTATACAACTAATGTGGCAAACAAGCATACGGCCCACCTGATGGTGAGTGGTCACCGTAGCCTATGGACGCCTGCGACACCAGAGGCATCACTTGCGCGTTGCCGACCCTTTAGGAAAGGAGAAGGAGCGGGATGGGGTGATTGGGCCTCCGGCACTCTCACTCACCGAACGAAACACAACAGTAGGAATACTGGTATTTCACGTCGATATTCTGTGAGAGAGTTCTTCCCCGGTCGAGCCGGCCCATTCATGCTGAAATCAGCGAGGCTCTACTAAGCCTATTAAGTAAGCAGCTAATACAGTTAATTGTAGCCGCTCGGCACACATCAAAATGGTACAGACAGAAGAGGCTAGTTAATGATAATAATGTATCATTGAGAATTTTGAAGCAACCTTGGCAGACCGGATGCTCAATTTCGGTTAAAGTCACATCCTCAAGTACCATGACGCTACGAAGGTCCGTGTTGCGCCCTCGCGTACACACACACACACACACGTGTGTACAAGGGAGCGGGCTGTCAGTGACCCTCGCAGTTGCGCGGTCCAGCGCCCATTAATTATTCTATTACAGCAATGGCACTCGTGATCGCTGCGCGCGCGTACTCCTTTGATCAGCCCATGCGCTTCAATTCACTACATTACTCTTCACACGAACTGCATAAAATCGTCCAGCCTCACTCCGTGTTGTCAGAAAATATATATAATTTTCTTTTTTTAACATTAAGAACGTTTTTATCTCGATTGTAAAAGACGCTTGATGTATCTCCCTCTTATTTTATGACGTACATAAATTCCCGTAGATAATATTTTCGTACGAACGCCAGCTAGGCATTATAGGCGTGTTTCTGCTATCTTGCAATTTTGCATTCCTGTTTAAATCATGTTTTTTTGGTTAATTTGCCCCGAGTCCATTATAGTGTAATATTATAAAATTTTATACTCAGTTAGACATAGTATTAATGCAGAAGCACTAAGGCTTATGATGAAGGATTGGATTTAGGAAAAATATTACTGTCAATAAATTCTCAGTACAAAATTCGATCTGAGGTATTTTCAAGGTTGTGACTATATAGAATAGAAAGACTTAGAACACCAGTCTACGTATAACCATACGCAGGCATATTGATATACCATTGTTAGTCTTCAAAACGGACATCCTAAATCAATTACTTTCACATCACTAATGACTATGTTTTTAATCGCTTGTTTAAAACACGTTATAATACGTAATTACGAAGCGTTCCAATTCGGCTCACACATGATTTACTAGCGTTTAATAAAATAATGCGCATGCGCATGCGGCCGCTAATGACACCCAAATGGGTACGTGACCCGCGGTGATTCGTGACGTATGCGCCTGACTGACGGAACCATTAGAAAATTAATGGTGGTCTCTATACGGACGTGGTGAATAGAAAACAACACTCTGTGTATGTACGAGGATGTTGCCAGCTTATATGTTCATTTCGGAAGTACTGTGACGTCATAACGTCGCTTTTCTGTTTTATAGGTCTTGATCTTGAATGTAAATATGAGTACTCACGTGGTACCATTTGCAGCATGGCTTGGATGATGCAGAATGCTGCACTTCATCATAAATGCTGCATATCGAATAGGCACATATTTGATCTGCTGAACAGAATAGAAAATATTGTGAATTTTGTGCTCAGTTGATTTATAAATCAACTGAGCACAAAATTCACAATATTTTCTATTCTGTTCATTCTTGGCACAAAATATAAATATTTTGTGCCAAGAATATTATTTTACATATTTTGGTTTAAAAATAAAAATGAGTACTTATGTGTCTTTTAATAAAAAATTAAAATGCACGATGAAACATACACACGTAAATTATAGTGAACTTAATGATTATTTAAAATCAATATGTACATAGGTACTTAGGAGATAACCTAACGAATTTGGGCTTTAAGTAGGAACAGTATTAATTTTAAAAATCTTATTTGATGGAGTAAAATAACACAAATAAAGAAGGAAACATAAAAACGCTAATCGCTTATACTGGCAACACAAACATTGTGAAAGGCGGCGCGCGGCGTCGTGCTGCGTGTTCCTCCGTCAGCCTGCGCACGCGCACACGCCTCTCTGCCCCAATTCACTAAGTGCTTGCCGCAACGACAAATGGGGATCAGCTTCATACTGATACTACAATTTATTACCCCTTAAACTGCCTCCTCAAATAATATATCTGTTTATTGATAGTAAAATAGAACGTTCGCGAAATCGTTTCAGCTCTTAATTCATAAATAAATCACTGTTAATTTATAGGCGATAAATCGTTGCAACTAAGGCGTCTTTTATACGGCACTGAGGAAGGTAAAGTTTAGTACACAGCAATTGGAAGAATACTGAAAAGCATTTGCTTCTCTTCTCCCTAGCCTTTATTATTCCCAAGTCACTTGGGGTCGGCTTTCTAGTCTAATCGGATTTGACTGGATATCAGTTTTTACACGGAGCGACTGCCATCTGACCGCCGCAACCCGAAGGCTAACGATACCCTAAGGCTAGACCACTGCTAGGATATTAGAGGGCACTAAATTCCCAATAACGACTGCCATAGATGTTCATGGCAGCCGGGACCGACGGCTTAACGTGCTCTCCGAGGCACTGGGCAGGCGATAATTGTCAATCAATACGCACATAATTTCGAAAAGTCATATAACTTCCGAAAGTCAGAGGTGCGTGACGTGGGTCCGAACCCAAGACCTTCTGCATTGCAGTCTGTCGGTCACCCGACTGAGCTATCGCTGCTTTTTAATTTATAGTAAAGCATTGGTTAAAGGTATTGACTTAACATTTTGTCGAGCTGATATATCAGTCATGTGTCAGCTATGTTTTTGATGGTTTTGATGTAACGGTCCAGAAAATATTTAAATTACATGGCAAGCGTACAACTGAATCATTGCTCCCGTGACAATAAGAATTTGATTATTTTTTTGGGATGAAAATTAACTCCTAGGTTTACCGTGTCGAACAAAGCGTTGGCTGGTTGCAAATTTCTGGAGACGAAATTCTCAGTACCAATACAGTGTCCTGATAGACGACATTAGGTGAACCTAGTTACGTAGACCCCATTACTTATGACATAACTGGGGAGATGTGGGTATCTACATCCAGCCAGCTATGTTATTATACAATGACTAGATGTGCCCGCGGTTTCACCCGTGTTTATAGTTACTGCGCCGTTCCCGTGGGTCGTAGCGTGATGTTATATAGCCTATATTCTTCCTCGATAAATATTCAAGGCTATCAAACACTAAAATAATTTTTCAATTCGAACCAGTAGTTCCTGAGATTAGCTCGTTCAAACAAACAAACTCTTCAGCTTTATAATATTAGTATATATAAATATTCCTCGAGGACGTTAAGTATATATCTATATCGAACAAGGTTTACAACTTATTGTTATGTTAAATACGAACACAATAGATACTGCGAATATTTTCCAGGAGCTCTTTAGAATAACAAAGATGAACGGCTAATGAGAGTGAAAACTATTATTTAAATGTAATATGCAACACTTTTTTTTCAAGTGACGCCTTCGTGACCGTATTCTGAATTAAGAAGAAGAAAATTTTGCATATAAGTTGTCAGGGGTACAGAATAGGACATAGAGTACATTTTCCGAAAACGTACTGTTAGTAATATAACCTAATCTTACCTACATCTATTCGAGCGAAGCCGCGGGCAAAATTTAGTGTTTGAAGTGAAAACTTCTTTAGGCGCGTTGAGCAATGCTTGGGTGAACAAAAATCATGGAACTCGCGTCATCGTCACCGAACGCTTTCCATTTTTGAATTATTTTTGGTTTATAAAGAAGTGTTTATGATCAAGGATTAAAGTTTTCACTTCTATCGGCAGTCCCCAAAAACTGTTTTTATAAATTGTTGTGTTGACCATCTCGGGAATCGAACCTGGATCCGTGTAATGGCAGTTGCACCAACATATCTCCAAACCACTGGAGTGGCAAGGCAGTCTCTATCAATTAAGTGTACGAAACTGGGTTAGAGAACACAATGTAGCCATAAAACAGTTGCACCACACTATTTACCATTGGCGATCGTTTATCTGGCGCCTGCGCAAGTAAGTGGTTACCGCAACGATTAGCGCAGGCGCACTTATTGCGATACATACATCTAGTTCTAATTGTCTTAATGAGACGCATCCTCTTTGTTCACGTCCCGGTGTAAGCGAACTATATATTGTGTTCCCATCAATTGACTTGTGTTTAACGAATCAATTAGTACAAATGGAAATAATGTGGTTATTGTTTGGTTGGAAATGTAGTAAGCTTGTACGTATGGCACAGTGGAGTGAGACATACCCATATAAGGAGACTGACATACCCATGGGCAAAAAGTCTTTAAAAAATAGAAAAAGAAAAGAAAAAAATGACGCAGTGCCAGCGAGTGTTGTGGATTTTAACCTTACGTTGGACGAGTCTTAGTGTCATCCGCAGATACTTGTAAGACTGTGTGTGCTTTGTTTCTGTTCTGTCAATGTTCTAAATATTCTCGCAGTATAACTTTTGCTTTTAGATATATGGCAATAATTCGTTTTAATAAAGCAGGCAATTTTTTTAATGGCTGTCTCGCACTAGTATTGATGCCTGTGTGGCGTCTGGGTGGAATTTATAAATATTCAAGTAACGGACGCAAAGAACACCTAGACTCTAAACAGCTATTATGAATGACGTAATCGATGACGTAGCGGTTAGTGTAACCGACTGCCACGCCTGAGGTCGCGGTTTTGATTCCCGCACAAGTCAAACATTTGTGTGCATGGACATGGATGTTTGTTTTGGTCTGGGTGTTTCTATGTATAATATGTATGTATTTACAAAAAAAAGTATATATGTATGTTTGGCCATTGTCTAGTACCCATATGTACTATGGGTACTAGACAATGGCCAAACAGCTCTGCTTAATTTGGGTTAGATGGTGTTGTGTGTATGTGATAGAATATTATATTAATAATATTTTGTCACGTTTGGGGATCGAACCTACAACACACGGCGCAGTAATCATCTAGCGACCACTTAATCCACTCAAGTTAAAAATCAAGAATTACCGTTTATAAATAAATACGAAAAAAAAGAGAAGAATCTTACGTAACAACGAAATGTTTATTATTATTTTAACAGTGCACCATCTCCAAACTGTCAAATTCAATTTACGCAATTGAAGAACCAAAACACGTAAGCTGACTCATTGTGGACTAAAAAAAGAAGAACATTAAATCACCGATAAACTCGGTATTATGCGATTTAAAAGCAGTTCACTCACCCCTAAAATCGCCAACGAAGACACGGGACACGTAACAAAGAAGACCGGCACTAACGGACAACACTTGTGTAAAAAATTCTAAGCTCCACTATAGAAACCTGATTACGAAAACATCTGCCGAAATTATTACTTCAACTGTGTGCAAAGGAATTATATAATATTTTCATACAAATATTGCATTGTGCTCCAAGTAAATTGAGATGAGAGTTCTCTTTAGATAAAATGCAATGGGATTGGAGCTTTTATTAAAAGACATACCAGTGACTGAGTATGTAGGTTAGCAGTTTATGAGACTGGAAGTTCGCTAACAACTACTAATCGATTTTAAAGTGTCTATTTTACGTCCTTACATATCAGGAGTTACATATGTTATCCGGCCATTGAATGTTAAAAGAAATAATAAATATAAATGAACTTGAAGTTTTACGTAGAAGGCCGTTTGTTTCTATCATAGATGTTACTTTACTTCTCCACTTTCGCCTATGTGAGAGGAAAAAGTAATCTAGATATTACTTTCCCTCTTACATGTGCTAATTTGCCCCTCATGAAAGGACCTACTTCTATTTATTTTCTTTTTTAGAAAAGACAACTCTCGCGCTTGGAATAATTCATTTGTCGCGATGGACTTTCAACGGACACAAAGGACATCCAGATTAGGTAAAACTATTTGTGGATCCGAAATGTTTTGTCCCGTGTGGGGATCGAACCTACAACACTCGGCGCTGTGGCAGTGGTGAGGCGACCACTTAGGACATTACATTGCTCTATGACCTTGAAGATCTGTGCTTTGCAGTCCCGACTTCCCGAGTAAGCCACCCGGGCGTAGCGGGGCTGCTGGGCGGGGACTTTTGTTATGATTTGAGTTATTGTTGATGATTACAACATTTTACAACAATTAAGTGAAAATAAACAATAGACAATACATTAAATAGCGTATTACATGTTTTTTAGTATAAATTTCATACAGAATATCTCAGCCGTTATATAGAAAATTTAATATTTAGTTTTAAAACGACCTATTTTCTCAATTTTTTTGGTAACATTTGGACAACTTAATTACAAATTTAATCAATATGATGTTTTCACCATATAATCTAGTTTACTTGTATATATTTTCATCTACAAACTTATTTAAACCGAGCGTGGTTTTAAGGTTTGAGCGATGCAATCCCCTTAAACCATTATGCCACCCGTGCAGTCCATCTAATAATCTTTGGTATCTGCAGACTTCATAATAAACTACCTCGCTAGTCTATTCCAGAAACATACCAAAGCCGAAACATGTACGTTAAAATGTCAATATAAGTGCAGCTGTCCTCATACCGGCGAAGGTGCGTGCTCAACCAGCCCAAACACACAATAGAATATTCCGCTCGCTATTACAATACAATAACAAGGTCGCAATAGTCCCAATTTGCTCTTAAGAGGAAACACAAGAGCCGTTTTTCAACACAAACGTAGTCCCCTGTTTTCTCCCTGGATAATGTCAGTAGAGCAATATTTTTTTCCAAAATATGTAGGGCTCTATTGGCATGTCCCTATGTTTTCCTTCTTTTCATAAATTCATTATTAAAAGAGACATGAGCCTTCAAAAACCTCAAAAATTGACCGAATTTTCCGCTGTGTTCAAACATCAAGAAAACAAATTTGACTAGACTTTATAAAAAAAGGAAAACATAGGAACACGGCCTAAGTCTTTCTTTAATTTTTAATGATAAAAGTAGTTAAATCGGTCAAGTTTTAGAGAAGGAATCAGGGGACTACGAAACGTTGAATTTGTGTACTTGTAATAGGTATTTGTGTACTTGTAATAGGTATTTGTGTACTTGTAATAGGTATTTGTGTACTTGTAATAGGTATTTTCAGTCCAAGCTGCAGTTGTCTCCATCGCGTTCATAATACTGTACATGGCACTGCGCGACAGCAATAGATTTTACAAATACCTATTTTTCAATTTTCTCGCCTTTAGTGTTTCCTCTTAAACATAACACTACCAAATGTTAAACGACATCGGTACCTAGTAACTCTCCATGTCTGTTTCATTTTTAACATTACCGGGTTATATACTATAAGTTGGATTGACATCTGAATGTGTACAGTGGCGGTGACCGATGCCCGATGTATACGCGTTCAATATGCGCATGCGCACGTCTTGTAATTAGGCGTGTCAATGTCACTAGGCAACTGTGTGGGCTTCAATAGACAAGAACGATCTATAGTTTTATTTATTTTTTGCTTGTAGATAGGACATTATTAATATTTAATGAACAGAGACCCGGGGTACCATCGTACTTTGTCGCAAAGTCTTCTCAAAAGTAATTTATTGTTTGAATGACAAAGGGTATGAATAACGAGCTGATGTGGACATGCTGACGGGTTGTCGAACTTTGTAAATTAATTGTCTTAGTCTTATGAATATCAATGAGTCTGTGTGCCTTGTTATAGGATTATCTATCTCGTTAAATATGTATTATATTTTTTATCGTGTGGGAAAAAATGTGTGATGCCCAAGATTACATAGGTCTATCGATTGGCAAAGTTAAGTAACATTGCTGCGCTCGGATAATCGAAGTGTAATCGATAAGAATAGTTACGACCCTTATAATTATGTGGTCGCCGTTAGTCTCATAGCCTGCTTTGATTACGAATCATTTGGATAGTAATCATGCCTGATAGATAATTTTTTATAGAATTGCTTAGTGTAATATTTAATGCTAGATTTTGTCTGCAACTTCGCTAGCGTAAATGTAAGTTAGTTTAATAACAGTACTTTTTCCTGAATGAAAGGTACCCTATGTCCTTTTCTGTTCCCCTGGCAATGTTTAGGTTGTGAAATTTCGTGATGATCGGTCGAGTAGTTAAGGCGTGAAAGCGTAACAAACAAACTCACATTCGCATTTATAATCTACTATACTAATACTAATATTATATAGCTGAAGAGTTTGTTTGTTTGAACGCGCTAATCTCAGGAACTACTAGTTCGAATTGAAAAATTATTTTATTGTTAGATAGCCTATTTATCGAGGAAGGCTATAGGCTATATAACATCACGCTACGACCAATAGGAGCGGAGCAGCAATGAAAAATGTTGCAAAAACGGGGAAAAATCTCTTATATGAAGCAGACGAAATTGCGCGGGTTAGCTAGTATTAAATAGATAGTATTATTTGGTTGGCATAATGCTGAACCCAATACACATTTAAATATGGTCGCTGACTGCAGTAATACGAGCTTATACCTACCTAAAGAAGTAGACAAGTGTATCTATATATTAATTACGTGAAGCGAAAACTTTGGATCCCTTTTTACGAAAATTGGGCGGACGGAGGAGTATGAAATTTCGCACACTTGTAGTTTATACAGAGAAGAAGTGACGAATGATAATATTTTTAAAAATATGCATTTGAAATATATTAAATTAATGAAAAAACACTACACGCACACAACCATGCATTTGACACACGCAGTCGAAGCGCGTAACTACGGTTACATATCTTACAGGCAAAATTTGGTCGAATTTCGAGCACTAGGCGACCGCTAGTTCTACTAATTTGCTAACTTTCTTTTGGTCCTACCTAATAGAGACAATCCAAATACCGTCTAACATGCCCATTTCTAAAGTGTGCTAATAATAATGCCCAACATACAGACCTAATAACACTTTGTCTGGCCCAGGCATTCTATATTTAACCTCGCGATAGGCCTTAAGAGGAAACACTAAGGGCGAGAGAATTGAAAAATAGGTATTTGTAAAATCTATTGTTGTCGCGCAGTGCTGTGTACAGTATCATGAGTGCGATAAAGACAACTGCAGCTTGGACCGAAAATAAGTATTATATATATATATATATATATAATTCTTGCTCTATTGGCATTATCCAGGGAGGAAACAGGGGACTACGTTTGTATGGAAAAACGACCCTTGTGTTTCCTCTTAAGCTAAGCATAATCCTAACTAATATTATAAAAGCGAAAATGAGTTTGTTTGTTTGTTACCTTTTCACGCCTAAACCACTGAACCGATCATCCTAAAATTTTGCATATACGTTGACAGGTGTACAGTAACGTACATAGGCTACCTTTCATCCCGAAAAAAATTACTGTTTCCGAGGAAAACAACAAAAACGTTCTTATGATAATAGATGGCGTCGTATCTTTCGAATCATGATTGAATTATATTATTACAAGCAGAGTACAACCCGAATTGATTGTCAAATTCTAAATGAACGCGAGTGAAGCCGCGGGCAAAAGCTAGTAAAATTATAATATAATGTTTTGTTTTGAACAAATGTCGAGAAGACATATAATATGTATGTATGTGAGCTAGTGACTACACGACGATGTACTATGTACGCTGGCAGTTAACAGTTACGCGTCGCGGTGTTTTTACACAACTTGTCGTAAAATGTAAATGTACCTCACGTGTCGCGTGTCCCACTGACACCTATCTATCTATCACCGGCGGCTGTGTCAAGATCATGCTCTTGCGCACCCAAATATTTTGCAAATCGCCCGCATCTGTTACCAAACGATTGTATGAACTGTGCATTGTAATGTTAGATAATTAGTACGGAATACGATAAATACATAATATTGCATTTCGCTCGTGTGTCTAGGGGACTAGACAGCATTCTATCACATTACTAGATGTTCCCGCGGTTTCACCCGCGTTTATCGTTACTGAGCCGCCCCCGTGGTTCGTAGCGTGATGTCATATAGTCTATAGCCTTCCTCGATAAATAGGCTATCCAACACTAAAAGAATTTTCAAATCGAATCAGTAGTTCCTTAGATTAGCGCGTTCAAACAAACAAGATTGAAATTAAATTACTATAATATATACGGATTTTATCGCGTTGTTTATTTGACACTTTATTACAAAATTTTGAAAGCTGTTACATTACTATTACTATTAAACTTTACTAATTAAATATACACCCATGATTAAATGTTCGGGTACTTTGAAATAACTACACTGGAACATTGAGACAACTATCATCTTAGTCTCCCCGTGACCATGGCTGCTGAAAAGCAACCGAAACGTCGGCGAATGTGTAAATATAAATATAAATATAAATAGTATAATAGTATAGATTACTATACTCTACTCTTCTATACAAAAGATCTCACTGGGTCGAAGTGTCGCCGGTCTGAACTGACTGGCCTCCACATAAGATATGATAGTAATAGTATAAATAGTTTTAATAGTTTCAATAATTTAATTAGCTTAAAAATTAGTAAAGTTTAATAGTAATAGTAGTGTAACAGTTTTCAAAATTTTGTATTAAAGTGTCAAATAAAAAACGCGATAAAATCCGTATATAGTAGTTTAATTTCAATGAATAACATTCGCGTAAACAGAAGACAATATTAAACAAACAAAATCTTCAGCTTTATAATATTAGTATAGATTGAAGGATATCTTTTGTGGTTACTAGCGAAAATATGTTTTGTTTTACGAGACTAAGTGCTTGTTCCAGCACCTTCAAATAGCATTTATCTTTAAAAGTTTCACCATCTCTCTTCGTTAACCTAACAAGAGTGAGATAGCATGCGATTTATCTTTCGGATAACTTTTACTTGTTAGTTGTGGGACTGGCCATAAGGTACAGGCATATGGCCGGTAGCCAAACCTGCAAAAACTAATGGCTAAAGTCACAAACTAAAAAAATAAACTGTCATTATTTATATAGCGCCTGCGTTAGAAACCGTAGCTTTCGCTGGAACAACACAGGCAATACTTCCTTAGAAAGATGTTTAAGTCCCGTGCCTAGAATAATAAGCAACATCAAAAATTTTCAAAAGGTCTCTAATTTTCTAAAAGATATGCTAAAATTTCTAGATATATTCAAAAGACAACCATATTCTTGAATCAATAAATTGTGTATACAGGAAGAAATTCCGAAATCCACAAGTTAAATCAACATAAAATTGAGCTGTATTAAATGATACAAATCAGTGCGAATTCATCAACCGTTCCGAGATTGCTAACACTCATAAATAACGTTTTATAGTTGTCACAAGCAATAGCCAGATCCATTTCTCAGTTAGTTGTACGATAATATCGTGGTGTTCCAATAGCTCGGATCGGGTTCCTCTTGCTATTTAAACCCAATAAGGAAGTGCTCGCATGGGAGGTAAACTCAGGAAGGATGTGCGAAGAGTCTACACATTTTCGTTTTTTGTTATCCTCCTTGAAAGCGATTTAGGATGATCGACGAAACTAACTTGTTTAAGCACATCATTCCTAAGCTAGGAATAATTTTTGTACCCCAAGGAACTTTATAAAAATTCAAAGGAAGAGGCCATCTAGACTCAGGACAACTGTTTGCTTCGCACAATTTTTTGTTCCGTGTAGAGTAATTTTGCGGTGGAGTCAGTTGCGAGGCGATCATTAAAATAACGTTCAAAACCGTGCAGTTTGATTAGAACTATCCTAATTGTTATTTTAAGTTTTCCATGTAGATGGTTATCGATTTTGTTGTTTCCTGCAAAGTGAAATTGTCTCCTAAATCTACAGTAAGCTGATTAAAAATAGCACTGCATTGTTTCATTCGTTCTTCAACTGAATATGGTTTTTAGATCTTTGGAAAGAGGCGGTCTGTTGTCAGTAGACCAGACATCTTAGTCTACACGGACAGTGCCGGCACTCCATTTTACAAGGTTACTGGTTCCCCTCATATAAATAAGCTTTCTTGAAATTGTCTCTATAAAGAGTCACTCAGATTGAACAACCCTGCGCTCAACACTGGCACACGGCTCTCTAAGGACTTTCAACGAATGCCTTGACCCAAATGCTGGAACATAACCGCTTATGTTTTGATAGCCTCACACGCGAATGGGCGTACTAAGAAATACTGAACGTAATAAGTTATCAGATGTAACACGACGGTCCTTGCCTTAACGGGGTCGGCAGACTTGTGGCTGTAACACAACTAGTCGATTCTAAAAATAAATTAATTTATACTCAATAAATCTCTGTGATTATGAAGGAAAGTGTCGCTTGCTTTACTTGCGAATGCAAGTAAAACCTGTTGAGTGTCGTGTAGTTGTGGCGTGGAGATTTACAGATTATTATGGTGATTGAAACGATTTTGAAGTTTCCCTCTTGCGATCTGTCAAGAGTATCAAAGCCTATTTTAGTTAGTTGACACGGTAACATCTTAATGTTTCAATCACTACCTACATATTATAAAAAAGTCCTCCGCCGCATTTGTATGTCTGTCTGTGTCTCTTCGCGATAAACTCAAAAACTACTGAACGAATTTTCATGCGGTTTTCACCAATAGACAGAATGATTCATGAGGAAGGTTTAGGTGTATAATTTGTTAAGGTTACCGTTGTGTAGTCGGGCCGGGTCGCTAGTAGTATATATTGTAATCTATCGGACACATTACACCCATTTCTGTATCTACTGAGTTTTCTCACAGAAAACTTTACTCACTCTGATCTCAGTCAACTACTTACGCCACTGGGTCATCAAGATGGGTTAAAGCCGCGAAGGTCTATTCAAAATGGGTTATAATAAGGAACCGCGCGGTAATTTGATTTTGCAATCAATCTATACTAATACTATAAAGATGAAGAGTTTGTTTGTTTGTTTGAACGCGCTAATCTCAGGAACTACTGGTTCGATTTGAAAAATTATTTTAGTGTTGAATAGCCTATTTATCGAGGAAGGCTATAGGCTATATAACATCACGCTACGACCCACGGAGGCGGCGCTGTAACGATAAACGCAGGTGAAACCGCGGGAACATCTAGTATCGAATAAATATCTTCCAATAATATACCCATCCAGGTCAAGATCAGCTCTTAATTGCTATCATTATTAGTTTTTTATTGCATATCGTAGTATTAACTGTATTATTACAGTTAATATGAGGTGTATACTATACTTATGTATGTAGTTATAGATGTGCGGTTTGTATTTCGACCCAGATGTAGATATATATATCTACAATTATAATTTATATATATATATCTTACGTATGTATTTTTTTTTCTTTTATTTTTTGAATGTGGAAGATGTTAAAGAGTAGCTGATGTACGTCCGGGCGTCACTCGGGGTACCACATAACATCAGGGTTGGTTTGAGGTATTAACCGCAAACCAACAATAAACCTGAGTGGTAACCTCGTTTTTCATTATGTATGTACTTTTTTTCTTTTTTGCTTTTTGCTGTGTTATAATATTTGTCTGTATTTTGTGTACGTATATTTTGAAAAATAAAATTACTTACTTACTTACTTACTTACTTACTTACTAGATATGTATTTTTTGTATGTTAGTGTATTGTTTTTGTAACTAGATGCATGCCTATATATGTATGTTATTTGTTCTTTTGCTTGGAGCACGTTTACGGAAGTATAAGTCCGCTTCTTTTAACAGACTTCAAAAAAGGCAGCGGTTCTAAATTCGACTGTATGTTTTTTTTTGGGATTAAATATAATGACCACCAAAACTAGTAATTGCGCAGCAAAATATGCTTACTAAAATATATCATAATAACGAGCACCTATTCGCCTCAAATCACTGCATTCCGTCTCAGAAGGGTTAGGTTATGTTAGGTTCCTTCTTAAACCCAGCCAAAAATAGGAGCCCCGCTTGGCGGGGCTCCGTCGACTTATTTTGATCTCTTTGAATATCTTTTGCTGTGCAATTTGGTGATCATTTACTATTGTTGACTGTTATTTATTTATTTTTTTATTTATTTAGATTCATTTACAATATTTTTACAGGAACAACTCCCAAGACAATATTGTAAGCTTATAACTAATTAAGAATAATGAATGATTGTATATAATTACTAATTACTTAATACGAATTAAAAATATATTATAAATATATATGAAAAATGAAATGAAAATGAAAAAATTGTTTATTGTTTTATAAATACAGTAGTTTCAAGTAGTGGTTGGAGCCTCCTTTTAAGCAAATAAAGCCTGTAGTAGGAGACTCCACTCTTCCAAAACAGATTCATTTAAAATTATAGCTACACAATATAGAAAATTATTGATCTACAAAGGATAGAATATAAAAAGAGGAATATATGCTTAGGTGTGTGTGTGTATGTGTATGTGTGTGTGTGAATGTATATGTGTGTGTGTGTTTGTGGATGAGTGTGTGAGTGAGTGTTGAATATTAATTATTTATATGCCAGAAATAATGCAAGTTTGCGCTACTTCTGTGAATTTCGGCAGTCTACAGTTATAAATATCTATATATGTAGCCATTACGTTAATAATTCGTATGGCGCGCGACAAGGGAGCAAATTTAAGTAAGTTGGTCCTCGCCACCGGGACGCTGAGTGTGACTGGGCGGTGGTTTTACTATATCTGGTGATAAGTTAAACATAAGCCTTTTATTGTATGTATGTTACGCGATCATTCCGCCAATTATGAATCGATTTTGATGATTATTTTTTTGTTTGGTAGATCATACTTAAGAGGTGGTCCCATAGAAATTTTATCGAAATTGATTTAGAGGTTTTTGAGAAAATCAACAAAATATGTTATACTCAGATCTACTTTCTTCCTAACGGCGCTGTCATTTAAGCAGCGCGTTTAGTAGTCCTACCCATATTATATATAAGGATCAATAAACATAAAAATACACTTACTTCCTACTAAAAATTGAAAAACAAGATTAATTAAAATTAAAAACAACAACAGACTTCAAAACCACTTTTTACTTTTTAGTTTAAGTTGATACCTACTTATACGTATAGCTTTGTGGTCAGTTTTTTTTTTTTTTTTTAGAAATTACTTAATAATTTATCAAGATGGTCGTCCATCCGTAAAATATATAGCGCAGAAAGTAACTTAACCGGGTTAATTAATCGTTTATAAAAGGCTACCAATCTCTGTAGTAATTTTGAGATATGTGTAGTCATATCTCCGCCTGATATACATATTAAAAATAACACACAATAGGATTTTATCGTACATTATCTTGTTATTTTTTAATAACAGTTTAATCGCAACTGGCACAGCTATTTATAGCTAAGAAAATCGAATATTCATCGAACGAAACAATAGATGACAATGGAATTTCCCAACCGGTTGGTAAGTGAGAACTACGCAGATTGTCAAACAGGCTAGCCTCGAATCTTGTCACGCTCGAATGCGAATTTGATAATTTTTCAACGGTTTCTCGTTATGATTCCGCTGCCGGCCAGTCGGTGAGTCACTAAGGTTACTGTACGTAAGGAGTGCCTCTTTACGTTCCGGTCACATTTTAAACAAACAAAAACGTAAATTACAATCCACCGTTGTGTTTGACTATGAATTACTTGAGTCAAGACCATGAAGTAACGCGAAAAGTACCTGATAGAAGTGTCGTCTTTGGAACATAAGGGTTTTAGTTTCGCTAAAAATGCATTGTATACAGGTTGACTGGTTAAACATTGTACATACTTAAGGACATGATGACGTAACGTATAAAAAAGAAATAAAAATAAAATCTGTATAACCTGCAAAGAAAATCTTAATGAAAATTTGTATGAAATATCTATAAAATGTGGACACTGCGCACACAGCTGTTGAGGCTAATGACCTTTGATAAGAAGAGGACCGGCGGGGGTGCAAATTCGGAAGAGTGCGGGGTGCGGTAGCTGGGGGCGGGGGCGGAGGTTTTGTTTAGCTTTGGTATATGCGCAAGAGTGTCCGCACATTAAGTTTTTATTGGATAACTAGGTCAAATTTTAAGTACCTATTTTTTTTAGATATTCTGGTCCAGAATCGAGTACTGAATATCCTCCTTCATAGGTCGTTTTTTACCAATCAGCCTGTATAATAAAATGGTATAAGCGACTGATACTACACTACTAGCCTAGATATAGACCGCGGGTTTGCTTGACCCTACGATTAAAAGTTAAAAAGGAACCTTAATAAGATTATTATACGAATACATTAAAACTTCTTTTCTAAAATTCCTTATCCTATGTTTTTTTTTCGGTAGCACTGACAACGTGTATGCAAAATTTCATAAAAATCGGTCGAGACATTCGCATTTGTAAATCACTTAGGTTATAGCCAAATAAATTCGTCAGTTATGGTCACGTGTGCATAAATGTGGCTCGCGCATAACAGTGGATCGCCACTGCTAAAGGTCTATATCTCTTGTTTAAGACCATACTTGACAATTAATGCAGTGCCCGTCTTCTACTAGACGTACAAGAAACCATCCGATATGTTCACTGTTTGAACAGTTGTGAGCGTTTTCATTGTCTCATACGATAACAAGATTCCAATGCTATGAACAATAGTTCATATTTAGAGGTGCTTACAGATACATTATACTGTTTTATACATAGTTTTCTATCGTATCTGCGTATTTAATTCGTGAATCTATACTAACTAGCTGTCGCCAAGTAGTCAAAATTCGACCATAATTGATTAAAATTTTATGTTTAGGTTTAAAGGTCTTTATTATCACCAAGACAACTCGTCACTTATGTGATAACATAACTAATAAAGAAAAAAGTTAATATCCGTCGTCGCATTCACTGTATAAACTAAACAAATTCACAAACAATTCCGAGGGCAGGCCAAGCCACATTGCGCAAAACTATAGACATAATGTTAGATTTGATTTGATTTGATTTGACCCATTTCATAATTTGATAGTAATTACGGTTTTATTGTCTATAACTATACCCTTATAATCACATTTCATTTAGATTTCGTCAAGGCTATACAAGTTAATTTACTTATGTTTTTCAAAACAAATGATTATACTGTTTCATTGAAGACATTCCTGAGCTTGCTACTTTGTTTTTTTTTATTACATATGGATATGTAAATATATTATAACACAAATAGTATAATAATATATCATTTCAACCCACCCAAAGATTGCCTGTTAGATATTGCTGATATATGTAATTACATATTGATATATGTAACCATAGTTATGAAGAATAGTACTACATCAGCCGAACAAAGCCGAAATACTACGAACGCGATTTGACTGCGTGTGTCAAATTCATGGTTGTGTGAGTGTAGTGTTTTTTGATTAATTTAATGTATTTCTAATGCATATCTTTATATATATAATTCTTCTGTACGTGTGTTGACAGTGAACTCCTAAACGGTTGGACCGATTTGAATGAAACTTTTTGTGTGTGTTCAAGTGGATTCGAGGTTTAGATATATTTTTTATCTCTTTTGTACAGGACAACGTCTGTCGGGACAGCTAGTTTTATATTTTCGTAAAAAGAGGTACAAAGTTTTTGCTTCAGGTATATGCTAGTACTTTTAAATTTTCGGCAGGTTGCTTTTTTAAGCATAATTATGCATGCATGCTTAGTCTAACGTCTATCTAATATGTCGCGGTGACTGCTTGTACCATTACGCCACCGCTGCACCGGTGTAAACTAGTTGTCGTAAGGTAACATCAGTTTCAAAGCAATATCGTATATCATGGCGATAATTACTTTCTAATAACTGTTATCAGTAATATAGATAGCTGTCACAGCTCACAGCGCCGACTAAGTTCGTACAAATATACACACTTCATTTTATTGCATCTCTTTCAGCTAACGTTTATAGAAAGAGATGGAATCTTTTTAAATTAGTACATTTGAATTTCTCTCACGCAAAGTTTTATCTTTTTATATTAACGAACATCTTTTAATATGCTCTCTCATAAAAGATATCGAAGTAAGTCGAATTGATTACTCATTTGACTTAGTGACAAGAAATTGGAATTTTATTTATTTAGTTATTTAAAACTTTATGCACAAAATAGTACATCGGCGGACTTAATGTCATGGGCATTATCTACCAGTCAACCATTTGGTGATGCAGAGATAAAAAGTAGTAGGTGCATACATTAGCATGAAATATACATTTACATATACTAAACATGTTATAGGATTTTCTGTTAGGAGTCTGGTAAAGTGCTCGATGGACGACAATAGGTTTGCAGATCTAAAATCTTACCTAGCGAAATCTAGGTGTTACACATGTCTGTCTTTAGATATATGTAGCCATGATTTTATGTGCATATACAGCAGAATGGACAGCAGCATCGAATACCGTTCGCTCGTACAAAAAGTCGAGTTGATATAACAGTTAGCGCTCCGAGGTGATAACTGGCCGGTTGCTAACTCCACTGACTCACTGTGACACGCATTTGCATACTTTTTTCTTCTGTGAACATTTTTAGCACGTCCATGTTAGACACAATGGCGTTTTACAACTTTTTTTCACTTAAACAGTTCAAAGACTAAATACGGTCTTAGCAGAATCGCAACGCACGATCCAACAAAAGGTTATTATCGCATATTTGCCGTCGTTCCCACGCCGGTCAGGTCATCGAAACTCGATCACAGCCGGCCTATTGTGTATAATATACCATACCTCAGTAAAACCAAGTGCGGTTTTCTTTACAATACTTTCATACTGCACGGATGGCTTAGTGGTTAAGGTCGTCGACTCGCCACTGCCGCTGCGCCCAGTGTTGTGGGTCCGAATCCCAATCCCAAAACTTTGTGTAATATTGTCTTCTGTTTACGCGAATGTTATTCATTGAAATTAAACAACTATATACGGATTTTATCGCGTTGTTTATTTGATACTTTATTACAACATTTTAAAAACTGTTACACTACTATTACTATTAAACTAAACAAATTTTTAAGCTAATTAGATTATTAAAATTGAAATAGTAGTAGAGCCTCGCTGATTTCAGCATGAATGGGCCGGCTCGATTGGGAAAGGACTACCCTCTCACAGAATATCGATGTGAAATACCAGTATTCCTACTGTTGTGTTTCGTTCGGTGAGTGATAGTGCCGGAGGCTCAATCACCCTCTTTCCCCCTTCACGTTCCTTCTCCTTCCCACTTCCTTTCCTAAAGGGTCGGCAACGCGCAAGTGATGTCTCTGGTGTTGCAGGCGTCCATAGGCTACGGTGACCACTTACCATCAGGTGGGCCCCGTATGCTTGTTTGCCACATTGCATAAAAAAAAGAAAATATGTTTACGCTTTCCCCGACGTTTCGGTTGCTTTTCAGCAGCCATGGTCACGGGGAGACTAAGATGATAACTTTGCGTGATCCGCTAATGGTTGTTCTGACTCTGGGTGTACTTTGCGTCCGTTGTTTGTCTGTAAAGTCACGACAAAGGAATTACAACTAGTGCGATAGTTGTATTTTTAAAAACAAACACATTTCGGTTAGCATACGCCAATCGCCCACTGATTTGCGACAACGCGATAAGGGAAGCAATTTGGTGCGACCCAAATACGAGCGATATACGCTCCGATACGGCGTGGTATTGCGACGTCAGATAAATCTGTGTGCGTTGCCGTAATTGTAACACAATATAATATTAATTTGGTGCACGCCAACGCCGTGAGAGCGAGTGGGCGATCCGGGGATACTCGAGGGCTATTCACTCTTTCGACATATTTGATAGTCCGTCGATACGATCGGATGCTAATTATCGACAAGTTTATGGTGACTGCTTCAGTGGCGGTCGTGTGAAACTTTTGTGCGTGCAGTCTCCGATTCAATTGTTGGTTCGGGCAAGGTGTAATTTGATGTAACCGGTCTAGATATTTCTGTCTAGATATTCGCAATAACAGTACAGAGTTAAAAGTACACTTGGCACTCTAGCACTGTGCCCAGTGCCTCCGTGGCGCAGCGGTAGTGAATGCGACTGCTGTGCATGAGGTCTCGGGTTCGAGTCCCGGGTCGGGCCAACAAAATTTTATTGAGTTTTCTCTTAAGAAATCTCAATAGCAGCCCGGAGTTAAGAAGTTGGCGGTGTTGACTTCCCCGTGCCTCGGAAAGCACGTAAAGCTGTTGGTCCTGCGCCTGATCTCTCTCCGGTCGTGTCAGATTATCCGTCCTATAGGGTCATGAGAGTTAGGGAACAGAGAGTGTAATTGTGTTTGCTCACACACTTTTGCACTATAATGATGGCCAGTCTTCGTTAAAACTGGCCGCCGTGACCAAAATTCGGTCTGGAGAACATTACTGTGCCCAGTAAACTGTTAATTCTGTGCTGAGAACACAGCGAAAAGTTCGACCTGTTATTACATAGGATCTAAAACCATTTGTGGCAAGATGTGGGTGTGATACACGTTTGCCTACCCCTCTGGGGAGACGTAAGACTTTAAATCAGAGGTTCTGAGACCTTTTTCTCATGTAGACCACTTTAAAAATTTTGCTAGTACCGGTGGACCCCCTGCAGCTACAAACACATTCATATTGTTCATGCAATAAAAAAATTTGATGAAATCTCTATGGGCTGAACTTTTTTTTAGGCGTTCTCTACCCGTAAAATCGGACCACTGGTACTGAATATGGAATATGCCAGTTTTTACAAGTAACAGTCGCTTAGCTTGTTAAAATATTATCTGCCATATTATTTGATAGGTGAGGTCAAGCCAACATTTTAGTTCTTCACTATCGAAAGCAAATAAATTTTCGTGGACCCCCATTTTTGTTACGCCAACGTAGACCCCTGGGGTTCACCTGGACCACTTTGGGAACTACTGTTTAAATGTATGTATTATGTGGTCTCTTTCAGCCTTATGTACTAATCTTGTACACACTTAACCAGCTCTACAGTATGTTCAATCATGGGCAGGTTTACTACATGCCTTATTTAAGTTGCCTCAATTGTTTCCGTGATCCGTAAATCACTAGATACAAGAGTTTCACGTTGTTTAAGTGCTTTTGCGCTTGCACAAACCGGTGTCGTGCTTCGCGCTGGCGCAACGTATTGTCTCCTGCGCGCATCTAGAGCGTCGATTCGCGACAGCGCGCTAACGCCTGCCGACGATTACGCAAACACACAAAACACTGAAATCATACGAGGGTATCGCCGTCCCGATCCGTGTCACACAGATTTCTTGGCTTCGTTAGCTGGTCCCGTATGATTAAAGTCATGCTCAGTCTAAATAATTGGCGTCATGCGCACGCTCCACATTTACTAGCGGCGGGTGTGTCGCAATATTTGCACGACTCTCACGCGAGACGCGTCTTATCACAGCGCGTCGTGATAACGCGCGGATTGTGCAAAAGCTTGCGCCACCATTCCACGAGCGCTGGAATTAGTCGCGACTAATTGAAACGTCCGCGCCTTCACAGTGGGCGGCGCTGGACCGATGGCTTAATTACATCTGTAAACAACTCGAGAATGGTGCGGAGCGACCGTTGTGCAACGAGATAGCAACCGCGGGAACCACGGCCTACAGCAAACGTTGCAAGTACGCACCATCTCTGGCCGCAACCTCATATTGCATTGTTCGTCAAACGTTACGTTACTAAGCTCCAATTGCGACAAACGGTTCGACCTTTAGTGTACGGTACGACTATCGCTCATTTGGTTAGTTTCGGAGAAGTGAACTTCGTCGAAGCGGAAAGAAAGGAAGTTGTTGATGCGTTCAGTCGTGTTTGTTTACTTTTCGTTCGGTACGTGCCGTTGTGCGGCGTCGGGCGGGCGCGTGCAACGAGCTTTGTTTAAAACTGGCGATGAGGAAATTCGCGGGTTGATATGCTGAGTAAAATGCAGCGCACCCTAGGGCGCGTCGCGGGATACTCGGCAGGCGGCGACAGCGCGCGTGCGCAGGCGCAATTAGCCGTGCAGTGCGACACTGTCGCCCTCCTGCGACCCGACGTAATGTCACCGGCTAGAGGCCAGCAAAATGTAAACAAGCTTTTAGTAACACACCTATGAAACACGACTCAGGGTCCCTCCAGGGTCCCGCCGGCTTTAGGTGCCATTTCCGGGAAATAACACCTCAACGTAACATTTTATAACTGTTAATTATTTCATCGGTTCAGGCGTTTCTCGGAGTGATATTTCCAGCGAAACGCGGGGTGTCAGTTGTTATCTAATAATAGACTACGCAGTGATGATGCGAGCGGTGATTACCCGCTGTCAGAGCTGCACCTTGCCATATAATTAGCACGATGGATGGTGAAATTAATTTATATCAAAATCCGTGTGAATTCGCGTAAAGTGTGTCGGCCTGGCGTTTATGGGCGTAGGCGTTCGATAGTCATAATTGCAATCGCTTTACCGTCAGGTCAAGGATACGCTACACTAAAACATGAACAAAGAAACAATAACATTCAATAATCAAGTAATTATAAATGTCAAAGTCAAGTGGGCACCGCGATATGTCAAAGTGAACAATATATGGGCGTGAGGGTAGTTAATGTTAACAGATTAAGATCAGTGGCAATTAGTTTGACATAATCGTATCACAACTGACAATGGTAATAGTATGGAGCTTAATGCCGCGGGTTATGCTAATAAATGAACTGGCGTTTTGACGCGGGCTGTCCATGTTGACCTTACGTTCACCACTGCGCATGCGCAAGTCGTGAACTAAATCACTGTTATAATAACACCGTTTAGTACTCTCATTTTGAATTATTTACATTCTAGGTGCTTAACATAAACCCTAATAATGGCGTACGGGAATGCGGATTCTAAAAGTTGATTGCTGTGGAAAGCTGTTTTGACCAGCATAATCGGGTTAAATCATTGTTTGCCACTGTGACGGCTCTACTTTAACATCCAATTTGGCTTAGTTATATATACTAGCGGTCGCCTAGTGCTCGAAATTCGACCAAAGTTTGCCTGTAAGATACTGCTGATATAATATCGTCGGTCCAGTGGTAAAGTAGCCAATCTGCCATTTTGGCGTTTTTGAGTTAAATATATCAATATTAATGTCTTAATAATAATAATTGAATATTTATTATAACACATACATTAAGACATTTATTTTTTAATACTAAATCTATAACTTCAGAAAGATACAAATTTACAGGAAAAATTTAAAGGATTCAGATTTACAGGACCAATTTCAATCTTCTTTTTGCTCTCCTCAAAAAAGTGGTTTTTGCAGATTGGCTACTTGACCATTGGACCGACGATATGTCATTATATATTGACATATGTAACTATAGTTACGCGCTTCAAAATTATGCCAAATGCATGGTTTGTGTCAAATGCATGGTTGTGTGCGTGTAGTGTTTTTTCATTAATTTAATGTATTTCTAATGCATATTTTATATAAATATTAGGATTCGCCCCTCCTTCTCCATATAAACTTTAACTGTGCCAAATTTCAACACCTCCGTCCGCGCAATTTTCGTAAAAAGAGGTACATATTTTTGCTTCACGTATTAATAAAATATAATATAGATTAAAAATTGAGTATGAAGTAGGGGTTTAGGTAGACGCTAAGACGCCGAGTTTTGTCGGTTGGAGTCCTTCACAAATCAAACATTTCTATGTTCCGCAATTGAGTGTTCTATGTGTCCGTTATTGAAATGTTTGTAAAGTCGCCCATGCAACGAATTATTCTTAGTTCGGTATTAGTCTTTCTTGAAACATAACAATTTGCACACTTTAACTGTGCAAGGAATCATTGTAGGTAGTTTGCAGATTCGAAAGATATCCATACATTCTTAGAAGATGTATAAAGGCCTTAACCCTGCACCTGATGAGCGTGGTTAACGAAAATAGTATTATATTATTCATATATATATATATATATTTTTATACATCTAAGGTGGCAAACAAGCATTCGGCCCACCTGATGGTAAGTGGTCACCGTAGCATATGGACGCCTGCGACACCAGAGGCATCACTTGCGCGTTGCCGACCCTTTAGGAAAGGAAGTGGGAAGGAGAAGGAGCGGGAAGGGGGAACGGCATTGATTGGGCCTCCAGTACTCTCAAAATCTCTCTATATACGTAGGAGACGTCAGATCATTACAATTCTAAAATAAACTCAGTGACTAAGAACTTGTACGATCAACGACACTTAATATACAAAAAATGTAAGGACTAAATAAAAGGTTATTTAAATAAATACTAGGCAATATAAGGAAATGTCAAAAAACATACAAGGTCTATACAATTCGTACATATTTTTTATGAACGCCTGACAATGTCGAAATGGCGCGCGGGGTGCGCCAGCGCACCTGAATGTGCGTCCTTAATGGTGACATAAGTGTTGGAATTAATAAAATATTCGACGTTTTGTACTATCCTCGCTTGATGACCTTTGAATGCGCAGCCATGGTGCAGTGGTTTAAAGGTCATCTCGACTTTACTAATGCATTGAGGGTTGCGAGTTCACTCGCCGCACATATCACAAATCCGTGTGATTTATAAATATTTTTCAAAACTGTTTATTTTCGGTATCTTCTTCCAATATCTATTATCCAACTGTGAAACAGCTAGTGTGATAAGTCATTAATTATAGTAAACATTTTACTAACTCTGAATTTATAATATTATGCAGTAAATGTTATATAAACGCATGCATAATCATCCTTTACAAATAACAATTGCAAATGCAGGCATCATCCTATTGTTAAAAACTATAAATGAAGCCAGAACTACGTTTACAAAGTAAGAAACAACTTGTTCACAATATGCCAATATAAAATGTTTCCCTGCATGAGATCATAGCGTGGCTATTCTTTATTACAATGCGTGGCATTTCCAGTTATTGAACCATCTGAGCTTCCGAGGAATGGGGACCAGGGAGACTTTGTTTAGGGACCCATTGTTGTAAAGTGTTCGCTTAGAATTTTGTGGAATGGTTTGTGCACGCGGTGGCTAATGAAGAAATAGGATCATATTTTTGGTACTGTTTGACAACTTCGAGATTAATTTTGTATGTTTAAATCATATGATATCACTTGTATATCCAAGGCACAGAAATATTGTCCCATGTTTGTTTACAAGTTTCATGTAATAAATTATTGTTAGTAGGCCTGCGAGAATACCAGCGTTGCAGTATATACTGCAATAATAGCTAACGCAGTTGCCTAATTTGATCTCCATGTGCCGTTTTCCGCTTAATTGTGTTTATTATTGTTTTAAAAATTATGTATGTATGGAGATTCAAATAAAACATTTTTCTTTCTTTCTAATAATAACTAAACTTATTGCTGACTATCGGTCACGTTTCCAAACTCAGTATTGCCACTGGGAATCCTCTGCACTTAGCCCGCTCCAGGAATTAAACCGCATCTCAAGATCAGCTACTTGTGTTTAGCTTTCGCAAACGATTACCACGAAACCAACCAGGCAATGTTATTATATTCTAGAATCAATAAAGCGAAGGTTTCACAACGCTTTGAAGGAATTCAAACTAGTATTTCCCAATTAACTAGTTCCCACAAATATTGAGTCAGGTGTTGGTCCCTTATTTAGAAGTAGTGGTTGTCGGAGCGGTGCCGCGCCGGTTCCGCGCCGTGACCCGGTCAGCGTACAGACATCCAGTCCACTGTCCAGGTACGTAGGGTTCCGTGGGCTAGGGCTTTTGTACCATACTCTATGATATGTATCTGTCCTGTGTATCTATGTATAAAATCTCACTTAAATGGTGCATTCTATGTGGTCAACCCCCTATTGCTTACACCTCGTCAATGTTAGTACTTTTTAATCAAGTTTTTTTGATGGCATATCATTATTTGATTCTTTGTTATATAATGCTTACTAATATGTTTTTATACTTCTGAGATTTCAAAGTAGTTAATATGTCTGTCATGTCTGGTATAATGTGGTTGCCGTAAGTAACTGTCCAAAATATGGAGAAATTAATCTAGTTCCCTCAAAGACCACACTCGCTTCATAACACGGAACCCTTAACGACCTTTCAGACATCACACTACACCACTTTTTATCTCTCGTCAGAGGTGAAGTGTCGGTAGCTCTAAGAACTCGTCGCTAATAATTGTGTGTTGACGCGGCGTTTTTGATGTTTTTGCTCCAGCGGCCCAGCGCGGTGAAAGAATCCACCGATCATAGTCACTGATTGTGCTCCTAAGAAACAGTATTGGAGTAACAACCTTGGGTATTAAGGTCGTCCCTGTTTTGTGATAGCTTTCTTGTTATCTCGTCTTGTACTTAATTTTGTTATTGTCGAGTTTCATGCGGCTGTGACATGGTTTTGAAGGATAGCATGTTTTGAGGTCTTTTAAAGGATACATCTGTCCACCAGTGAAATACAAAAGACTGGATCATTAGCTGATTTATTGAAAACAATGTCCTCTATCTTGTTAAGTTAGAGTCTTTGTTGTAATGTTGCTATCATATAATTGGATAAAAGATGTAGGTACCTATTAAGAACAGTTAATTAATGCAAAAACGAATCATAGTCAAATTTTATACGCAGAAACTAGAAATGATTATCGCTTGCTTTAACGGTGAAGGAAAACATTGTGAGGAAACCTGCATGTCTGAGAGTTCTCCATAATGTTCTCGAAGATATGTGAAGTCTGCCAACCCGCACTGGGCCAGCGTGGTGGACTATGAGCTAACCCTTCTCATAGTGAGAAGAGGCCGATGCCCACCAGTGGGACAGTTTATTTAATACAGGGCTGATATTATTATTACTATTATAAACTAGAAATTGGAATGGAGGTTGTATTATCTTCAGAGCGCAACATCTCAATGTTATAGCATCAGCAACACATTACTGATAGACTCAGATATTAATAGGGTCACATGCTACGGTAACCAGTTACCACCAATTAAACAGCATGGCTATCTACCATATTAATAGTTTTAAAAGTTATCTTACTTCAAAATATCTTTAATTTAATCCGGCACTATCCGTACTAAATTTACTGCGTGTTCGTTTTACGATCAATCTTCAAACGTATACGTCAACCACAAATTAAGGTTTATATTACTCATGGCTACTCAAGAGACGTTAAATAATATGATGCAACGGCTGAGGAATGTCCCGGCTATCGGCCTGGTGATAATAGGTCACTGGATTAAGATGCCGTTCACACCTTTGTGATAACGACGGGATTAGTCAGGCAGGCGCCGGCTGTTCACGCAGACGTGACATGGTTCGGTATATAATTAGATTGTTGAACTTTATCGCGTTTTATAATTATATTTTTTAGTATATATCTCGTTTGTATATATTTTCGAACTTCAGTAAAATCTATACTAGTATTATAAAGCTGAAGAGTTTGTTTGTTTGAACGCGCAAATCTCAAGAACTAATGGTTCGAATTGAAAAAATATTTTAGTTTTGAATAGCCTATTTATCGAGGAAGGCTATAGGCTATATAACATCACGCTACGGCCTACGGGGGCGGCACAGTAATCATAAACCGCGGGCACATCTAGTTTTAAGATATTATGATTTCTGAGCCTTGTATCGCGGTGTTAACAGACAGTTCATATAGGTATTAAATTCTCAATACCTTGTTGGATTTTTCAGCAACTGGAATAGTGATTCGAAACTTAGTGAAATGAGTCATTACAAACGACGGGTGACGAAATAATTTAGGTAAACACTGCAATGGCGTGATTGCGGTCGTGGAATTCACAAAACTGCGCAAAATCGTCACAAAATTTACAAATGCATACTTGCATTAGATCATGTTTATTTCTACACCTGACTACCAAGACGTAACTAAGAAAGCAATAGCTACCCAACCTTATACTCGTAGGTTCTTTCAATATCAATCTTTGAAATGTATTACGATCTATCTTTCTTTTTTTTATCTTTATTTGGGTAAACAAACAGTGACAGCAATACATATAGACAAGGAGTCATTTTTACAAGGTGCTGCCAATTGTGTCACTAACACCGTTTACCACAGCTTACATATTTAAATATTTTAAGCGTTAAACAAATATGATAAAAGCTATAAGAACTATATTAGGAGCTTCATGATATCACATTTAAAGGTGCTAGGACGAATCGCCGCAATATGTACAGATTTGAAATTAATATTATAAGAATTAACTATACGGTATAATGGGGAACGTTTACCTGCGTTAGTACGACAGCGGGCTGTTGCAAATAGCTTACAGGGGTTACGGCAATTTAAAACGAGTAAACGATGTCGTTTAAAATAACTAATGTAATTTTAATTAAACATGTATTCGGCCATATTGTAATAGGCAACTCGATGGAACAACAAGTATGCCTCTACATTGAGATAACTACCATCTTAGTCTCCCCGTAACCATGGCTGCTGAAAAGCAACCGAAACGTCGGGGAAAGTGTAAACATAAATATAAATAGTTTTAATAGTTTCAATAATTTAATTAGCTTAAAAATTAGTAATGTTTAATAGTAATATTAGTGTAACAGTTTCTAAATTATGTAATAAAGTGTCAAATAAACAACGCGATAAAATCCGTATATAGTAGTTTAATTTCAATGAATAACATTCGCGTAAATAGAAGACAATATTAGGTACATATATCTTCATTCATTTACTTATATATAATAATTATTATTTATTTATTGATTACAGTGGTAAAACATGAATACAGTCCATAAAGTACTTAATATAGGTAATATATATATAATAATAATATCAGCTGTGTTATTAAAACTGTCCTACTACTGGACACGGGCTAACCGTTCTCAGTGTGAGAACGGTTAGGCCATAATCCACCATGCTGACCCAGTGCGGGTTGTCAGTCTTCAAATGTCTTCGAAAACATTATGGAGATCTCTTAGACATGCAGGTTTCCTCACGATGTTTTCCTTCACCATTAAAACTAGCGATAATTAACTATTTAATACGCAACTTTGAAAAGCCAAGAATGCATGCCTTGGGATCGCACTTGAGACTTTTGCATGGCAGTCCATCGGTTACCCACTGGGCTAAATATGTATTTAAAATGAATTCTCAAGGTACCCTAAAAGTCTAAAAAAGACCAACTAAACCGAGTAGATAATCAGCGGCAGCTACTAGCCAGTTGTCTCTGCGTCTGATGGATAGTTTAGATAAGCGAAGACGACTCGCCTCGCGATTGTGATCTTAATTAAACGGTAATGTCGGGGAATTCTCATAAACAACATCATAATTAGTTGCTTTTTTAAATAACAGGCTATGAAAGTTGAACGCGAATTGGAAATATTCCATCCTAACATTTGAATTTTTTTGTCTTCAGCCGATAGATAGGTTAGTATTATTAGACTGAGAGGTAGGGTAATATCAGCTGTTTATGACGTTGCCATGGTCGACTACAAAGATGAGAAAAAAAAAAAACTATAAGAACACTCAAGTCTCTCTAATAGCTGTGTCTTTCAATTGTCATCAACATATATTTCTCTTAATTCTGAGATTCATCATACACTATCTCCGATAGCAGTGTTGATGTAATAATAGTTTAACGAGTGGAGAGACGAGATGGACTAAACACAACGTATGGCACGTTGTGTTCAGTCCATCAGTCTTAAGGTCTCCTACTCTTCAGCAGTAACGCTCAAGTAACGCTTCAACACCTCAAGAAAAGAGCGTACTCCTTTTTAAAAGGCCGGCAACGCACTTGTAACTCCTCTGGTGTTGCAGGTGTCCATGGGTGGCGGTAATCGCTTACCATCAGGCGATCCGCTTGCTTGCCCCCTAATCCATTTTAAAAAAAAATGTCGTTTATATTAAATTACTAGCTGACCCGCGCAACTTCGTCTGCTTCATATAAGATAATTTGCCCCGTTTTTGCAATATTTTTCATTTTTCTCCTATTAGTCGTAGCGTGATGTTATATAGCCTATAGCCTTCCTCGATAAACGGGCTATCCAACACTAAAATAATTTTTCAATTCGAACCTGTAGTTCCTGAGATTAGCGCGTTCAAACAAACTAACAAACTCTTCAGATTTTTAATATTAGTATAGATAAGCCTTCTTCGAGTTAGTCACATTTGTGCAAATTGTTAAAATACTTAAGACTAATGCTATGTATCTAACAGTGTCTGCCAGTGCAATTAAACGTGGAAACTGGTTCACGTTTTTCACGGAATTCTAAACCACCAAGCATAAATACATTCAATGATATAATCAGTTACATTGAATTAAAATTGCGAACTGATTGTAATCAGGTTTATGAATACGCTATTCTTAGTAAGATGTTACGATATGACTTCTCTCGGCTAGATTTTGGTCTGAAATCCATACATTAGACTAAATTTGTGGTCGGTACACCTGCCTACGCCGGTTGTTTTTCCTGTGGCGCGCTATCGGCCGGATCTGCGCAGGCGCAGCGCTTGCGCAATAACGAGCGCACTACGTCCTTGTTCGGTATTTTTCGCCACATCATGTAGGTTAACATTAGATGCACGTGTGATGGTGAAACTGGTGCTTCTCAGAATGAAGAGAACATACAAGGATCGAGAGTGCACATCCACGGAATATATAGAAGTATCAAATAATTTCGCACTGTTTACGTACCACGTTACAGAAGGCGACTAATAGTTTGTGTCAACGAGCGACGCAGTTTTACGCACTCCATACTTTTACTGAGCAGTTCTTGACGTCGAATTAAATATTGGGATTTCACTTTTGGCAATTGCGCATTTTAAACATACTACTGAAATTATCACTAAATCTATACAAATAAATAAAATTGAAGTGTAGTTACCTATACGAAAACATTTATTTTTATTGTCTGTCTGTCTGTTTGTTCCGGCTAATCTCCGAAACGGCTGAACCGATTTTGACGGGACTTTAACTGGTAGACAGCTGATGTTAGAAGGAGTAACTTAGGCTACTTTGATTTTAGAAAAAATACGGGTACCGCGGAGACAAACACTTTTTAGTTAAAATCTACGCGGATGAAGTCGCAGGTAACAGCTAGTTAGTAATAAATACGATACGTTTTTATGAAAATATCTGCATAGAAATCAATGTCACTAGTCAGTATTTATTGCTGTTTAAAAATCGATTCAGAGATAAGTTTAACATATGCATGATCAGTTTGTGAAACAATAACAAAAATCTAACACGCTATAATTAAATCTAACACGCTATAATTAAAAACGGGCCACCAGCGCGAGACGCGCCGCACGCCGGCTGTCGAACTTGGAAATAAACAATGAAACCCAATGTGCGGCCACAATTAACGAGCCACAACCATTTTTAGATAATACAACTGATTCTGTCCGTTCTCATGTGAAATTGAAAACCACTCGAAAGCTATTACATACATGGTTGCTTAACCCGTAAAACGTGGCTTTCACAGTTTACTGCAAAAGGCAAAACAAATTAGTCTATTCCGATTTACTAGCTTCCTAGTTTGCGAACGATTTCTCCCATAAAACCACCATTGCGCGGCCATTGTTCGTTTCGAAATGAAAGTAATGCTTATTCCCATTTTTAGCGCTCGGAACCTTTACTCTTTGGCGCTGGCGTGACACGCGGCCGCTTTGTAACGCTTATATATCATAGTTATGCTTTTGACAATAACGATTGACCTCAATATTAAACTAATCCCTCGTGCCCACAGCCTAAGGTGTATTTTGCTCTGGCTGTTGCGTTGCTATCTTGTCCCAGTCAGTCAGGCCAAAGGGTAGCCCTTTGAACTGGCCGTAGGCACCGGGGGCGGCTTAGTCAAACCCATAAAATTTGCAATTTAACCGTGGTATAGTGCACGTTTTGTCTCAAGCCATATTACTAGGAAGGAGTACGAGGTAATGGTTTATTGGAGCGATGTCGAGATACCGGAATGGACAATTTACTACTATTTGTTTTTATAAGGACTTAAGTTTTGTATGAATGGATCTTTGTAGTAAATGGGTTAACACTCTGGTAAGACACCTTTAAAAGCCTATTTTTAAAAGGCTTTAAGTCACATAGATGTTCTTTATTGAAAGTTTAAGGGCTAAACAAAGTACTTATCTGACTACCCGTTTCTTGTATTTTTGTTTAAAACCGAATCCAGTAACTACAAATATCTCTAATTTTTTATTATTTACAGCACATGGCTAAGTGGGAATCTAATTACCCTTAATACCTTTGGGGATGTTAAGAATGTTATTTATATGAACGTTGAATGTTCATACGTGACACATTGTAACATAAATGAATAAACGACTTTGTTATGGTTCTGCTCGACACTAAAGTGTGTTGTAAGAAATTCTTCAAGTAATGATGACGAGATGCAAATATAATAAATAACAAAGCGTTGCGCGTTTATTGTGGCGTGTTGCGCCTGCGCTGGCGCGGAGATGCGGCGGTTTTCAAACACGCGCCTTTGGAAAGTGGATGCCGGATGTGGAATATTAAGCGCACTGCGCAGGCGCATAAATCTCGCTTCTTGGAGTACGAACATCGGTGGCGCCCTCTTGTCGCGCTGCGTCCAACCAACGAGTGCTTGTGATACCACAAGTCTTGAATACTTGATCAATGAACCCTCCCGAGAGGGGTGTGACGTCATCGCAAATTGCTCCAGCTCTCGGCTTTTAATATGTTAGGCGAAATTTACGGATCAATGAGTAAGTCGACATTTTTTATTAAATGAAATAGACACACCACTTATACCATCTGTGTGGAAATCTTACCCACCTACCGATACTACTTTAAAACATCGTGTACTTCATTGTGGGTAGACAACAAAGTTGAAATAAGTCTACTAATGATATTTTACTAATTAATATCACCGAAACAACAGCAGGTATTTACTTAAGACTGCGCCGAGCGTAAGACAGATAATGACAGAGCTTGTGCGGCGCATATTCAAATCGGCGCGCGGCCGCCATATTAAAATTGTATGGAGGATTTGAAGTGCTTTTTTGATAAATATGTATCTTTATTGTCAACCAATAACTTAAATATTTGGGACGTACAAATTTAAATATAATTATTTATGTTTCGTTTAAGCTGTAAAATAGGATAGAATTCTACTGTTATAAATTATAATATAAAAATCACGTAACACGAGCTTACGTTTTTACATTTTTCGTGCAAATTTACGTAATTTTGTAGGCGAAAATATTAATTATTTTAAGTTTTTTACACGGAGTATTGTAAACACATTCATTGTTATGGTAAATGTATATTTTATATTTGTATTAAACAAAAAGTGTTGATTTTATTCACTTAACTGTGACCGCCTGTTTTGGCACATTTCGCTCGGCGCAGTCTTAAAAAGTAAAGTTAGTAAATTAAATAGCTCTGCAGTGTTTATGTGCAGTGGCGTGTAACGTCGACAAAACATATAATCGTTGTTATGTATAATGATGTGTGTGTGGTGTAACAGTCGCGTAATATGCGCACAATGTTATGTTGGATCGCGTGCGCGCATATTATTAGCGCACGACCCCATTATGTCGAAGGCTCTGCTCCACGCGAATTATTATTAATAATTATATGTATCGCATGCGGTTCCTTGTTGCGCTTGCGTTTATTTACATACATAGATTTACGCCTGTTTCCCAGAGGGTTAGGCAGAGACTACGGATTTCCGAAACTACGGAAAGCCGTAGTTTATTTACTTGTACTATAATATCAGCCCAGTATGTCCCACTGCTGGGCACGGGCTCTCAATGTAAGATGGTTTAGTCTACTGACCACCACGCTGGCCCAATGCGGGTTGGCAGGCTTCACATATCTTGTAGAACATTACGTGCAGACATGCAGGTTTTTCAGTGTTTTCCTTCACCGTTAAAGCAAGCGATAATTAACTATTTAATCTATACTAATATTATAAAGCTGAAGCTGTTTGTTTGTTTGTTTGAAGGCGCTAATCTCAGGAAGTACTGGTTCGATTTGAAAAATTATTTTAGTGTTGGATAGCCTATTTGTCGAGGAAGGCTATATAACATCACGCTACTACACACGGGGGCGGCGTATTAACGATAAACGCGGGTGAAACCGCGGTAACATCTAGTACGCACATAGCTTCGAAAAGTCAGAGATTCTAGGATCGAGCTAGAGACCTTTGCATGATAGTCCCACGGTGTCCCACTAGACCATCGTTGTTGTAAGTTTGTTAGGCGAATTTGAATAGGACTGTCAAAAATAATTTTGTTAAATCGTAGTAAGTTAGTAGTGCCTCGCTGATTTCAGCATGAATGGGCCGGCTCGACCGGGGGAGGACTACCCCCTCACAGAATATCGACGTGAAATAGCAGTATTCCTACTGGTGTATTTCGTTCGCTGAGTGAGAGTGCCGGAGGCCCAATCACTCCCTTTCCCCCTTCCCGCTGCTTCTCCTTCCCACTTCCTTTCCTAAAGGGTCGGCAATGCGCAAGTGATGCCTCTGGTGTTGCAGGCGTCCATAGGCTACGGTGACCACTTACCATCAGGTGGGCCGTATGATTGTTTGCCACCATAGTTGTATAAAAAAAAAACAAATTCCTGGTCTCTGTCTACTCCTCAAAGAGACAGGTATGTCTATGTATGTTATTCATAACCTGTACCTACGTCTACCTTTTTTAAAGATACAGTCTTAACGGTATCTTATGTTTTAGATCCAAGATCTGTCTGTACCAAGTTTAAACTAAATCTGTTCAATGGTGTTCGCGTGATAAAACAATAAACACGATAGGTATACTTAAAATATTTACGTTTATAGTATTAGTACGTGTATTTAAAAGAAAACGATGCTGGCTATAGGGTTTTTAATTGGTACGTATTTTTGACATCGATCGAAAGAAATTTTATGAAATACCAAGGATGTATTTAATAAAGACATAATTATAAGGGGTATACATATCAGCTTGTGGGGACCGTTGAGTACGCAAATAAGAAGTATGATGATGACAGTTATTAATATTTAGCAGATGTATATTCTTGCTCTTAATCTGCTGTTTACAACAGAGCTGAGCGATAAGCGGGAAGTAAACACGATACATTACTATTTACACTGCAGTGTTTTTACGATGCGCAGCGTGAAGAACAGCGACGTATTGCAAATGATTCAATTTCATCAGAAGTTATCTTTTTATTTTCTAATTTATTCGCGCAGTTCACATAGTGTGCGATCAACTTAATCAATGTACGCATAAGATTCAAAATAAAATTTAAAGTTAGTTACATTTATTAAAGGTAGGTGGGTACTGCAAACAAGTGTGTAACTACAGTCTGTGCACATCTTCCCGAAAAAAAAAGGCCTCAGTTTATGTATACTGTTGGTAATTTTAAAAAGTAAGACAACAAATACTGTTATAATATCATTTCTTAATTTGAATTCGGAACAACAACTTAACATTTTGAATCACATGCTGAATCGCCACGTCGCGTCGTCGGTCGTAAATCGAATCTTTACGCCATAAAACAAAACATTAAAACAGAAACGACATTTTATCGAACACATTTATTGTGAATGAAGATATTTATCAATAATAACACTTCGTATTAACCTTTGCAGGACCTCAAGTCAGGCTTTAATCGTATCTGGCACCTTAACATTTTGTTAATGTTCGCCAATTAAGTTGACTTTCTCAAATGTCAATTAATTCGCATCTTGTAGGAAGGGGACGGCAGTACTTGTGGCGGGATCGACTCCACGTAATAGAGCTATTACATCGCTATTAATCACTACGCGTGTTACTTGCTATAGGGCCGGTAGGGCGAGACCTAGCTGCTGGATTTAAACTGTACAATATAGTAATTTAATCGTAAAACAGCAATAGTTTTATTATTGGCAGTACTGATATGCTACGGTCGTATACGGCTGGCTCGACTCAATCAAAATACGAGTACATGTGCGGTTTGTAAACATGACAAAGTACTCGAAGTTTAAGTAGCTGATTGAAATTATAAGACTGATTGAAATTAAACTACTATATACGGATTTTATCGCGTTGTTTATTTCACACTTTATTACAAAATTTTGAAAACTGTTACACTACTATTACTATTAAACTTTACTAATTTTTAAGCTAATTAAATTAATATTGTCTTCTGTTTACGCGAATGTTATTCATTGAAATTAAACTACTATATACGGATTTTATCGCGTTGTTTATTTGACACTTAATACAAAATGTTGAAAACTGTTACGCTATTATTACTATTAAACTTTACTAATTTTTAAGCTAATTAAATTATTGAAGCTATTAAAACTATTTATACTATTATACTATTTATATTTATGTTTACACTCGCCCCGACGTTTCGGTTGCTTTTCAGCAGCCATGGTCACGGGGAGACTAATATAATAGTATAGTATGTCTGAAGGCACTTCACGTTCAGACCAATAATTTCTGCAGCTTTTTAATATTAGTATACATAACACATTGCAGGAAATAATAAGTTCATTAAAGTTGCTAGTCCTACTTGTAAGCAGGAACCGTAATAGAGAGCGGACGATCTTTACCGATCGATGCCGACAAATGGAAATGTGTGGAATGTGGACGTATAGGATTTTTATCTTAAGCGTTTGCGACACGATAAAATTACTTTAAACAGGTCAATTTATGTAATTGCCCTCTTATACATATTAAATCGCTGTGTGATGTGATATGACATATTGATAATCTTAAGTACTTAGTTCTTCTTTTCGTGTGGTTAGTGGCCAACCTGTTGTCAAGAGTTGTTCAAGCCGCCCGTAGGCCTCTGACATGGGTTAACGACTGCTGTCAATTTGACAACAACCGGGACCGACTTTTTTACGTGCCCTCCGAAGCACGGAGACGCTCAGATGAAATACCATTAAGCAGTTACCCATCTATAGACTGACCGCCCCAACGTTGCTTAACCTCGCTAATCGTTTACCGATCAGTGAGTGCAACTGGATATGAGTACTTACTACCGCATACTGATAAACTTGTGAATATTATTTAAAATAGTTTTGGAGAAGGAAAACATCGTGAGGAAACCTGCATGTCCGAGAGTACTCCATAATGTTTTCGAAGATATGTAAATTCTGCCAACCCGCACTAGGCCAGCGTGGTGGACTATGGCCAAACCCTTCTTTTTCACACTGAGAAGAGGCCAGCCCAGCAGTGGGACATTTTAATATTTTATTTTTATTTTATTTTGGAAACAGATGCAGTTTAAAAATAATTAATGTTCAAATTAACTACACTTAAACCAAAGCAGTTTTCACATATAAATATACATATACTTAACTGTATACCACATATAAGAATATATAAAAAGCCGATATCATTATAGTAGGAATAGGTTTTGTTTGCTGGTCAAACCAGCAATATATTCCTTTATTGTACCATCCAGTTGAGATATTCTAATGCTTGCGTAAACTGCACGCGCTATGGAATACAACAATAATATACGTAGTAGCCGCAGTATTGTACAACCATTGTGTTGCTTGCACGATAAAGATTGAATAGGAGCGAGCTGCGCGTGCGCAGCGGGCAGCGCACCGCTTCCGCTATACTTGACCCCATTCCTACTTATTATATCTGTTTAAATACATTATAATAGTGTAACGAACAATAGTTTTTCGAAAATTAATTAATAATAAAACTACGAAACGAATATTATTGTATCTTTTCTCACGGGAAAGGAAACTGAAGGTCGTATTCGGTAATCTCAGTCTAAAGTACATACAGTTGCAGTGTTAGTTTGATAAATTGTCGGTTGTCACTACGTCGGGCGATTCGACGGTTGCATTTGCGCAATGCGCGTGCGCAAACAAACGCGGCAGTTGCACCAGCAATTCTAAATATGAAATCGCGAAATTTAATCACGTATATTATTTTGCACGCGATATCTCACGATCAGTTTGCGAAAATCTCGGAATCGGCGCATGCGTCGATGTTACCACGCTGTGGTTTAATATTCGCCTTAAAAGCATTGTCTTGTATATACATTATTTACGTTTTTAAGCCGCAATGTCAGATATTAGGGATATCACTCTTCCAAATTAGCCTCTTATGTGCTGCGATAAGAAAATCTTAATTGAATTGTCAGAGTGATTCAATAGCTATTAAAATTGATCCATAATACTGTAACTGTCACGTTGCTTTATTATGGATTATCATAAGGTTTCATGGTATGGATTGTGGGTTCGAATCCCACACGGGACAAAAATTTGTGTGATCCACAAATGGTTGTTCGGAGTCGGGGTGTTCTGTGTGTCCGTTGTTTGAGTTTTTGTAATATCCCCCGCGACACAGGAATTACTCCTAATGCGAAAGTTGTATTTAAAAGAGAAAAAGAAATATATAGGTGTCATTTTTAACTAGAACTTACTATGACACCGTACAAGATCACAATATCAAACATAATTTAAATGGATTCATTAGTATATACATTTACACTGACGTCTATCTATACTAATATTATAAAGCTGAAGAGTTTGTTTGTTTGTTTGAACGCGCTAATCTCAAGGACTACTGGTTCGATTTGAAAAAATATTTTATTTTTGGATAGCCTATTTCTCGAGGAAGGCTATAGGCTATATAACATCACGCTACGAACCACGGGGGCGACGCAGTAACGATAAACGCGGGTGAAACCGCAGGAACATCTAGTTAACCTATAATACAAGTAATTAGCTATAATCGATTTATTGTGACTAATATGAAATCGATTTTTAATCTCAACTATTGCCATATATAATCTTAAAATGGAGGTTTATGACTAAGGTGTTACCATGAGTCAGTTGTATTAAACAACAATGTGGCATAGTTCGCACGTGTTGCCCAAACTTGGCGACAAACGCGGAACATGTTGCTGTTGCCAGCGACATTTACATACAAACGTGTGGCGATTGTCGCGATGTATCGCTTATTGTCGCACTTATCGGTTTTATCGCTTTATTGGCCATGTTTGTCCCTGTTTGCCCTTTTAAAGTTCGGTTCTGCTATTCGAGATTAGGTAGTCGCATCTTTCTTTCTTCTTTCTTTTCGTGTGGTTAGTGGCGAACATTTCGATCCAAGTGTGGATTATCCAACGATGATCACGATCCTCAGACATGAGGAACCGACCATAGAGAGAGAGTGGCCAACCTGTTGTCAAGAGTTGTTCAAGCCGCCTGTAGGCCTCTGATATGGCTTAACGACTGCTGTCAAATTGGCAACAACCGGGAATCAACTTTTTACGTGCCCTCCGAAGCACGCAAACGCTCAGATGAAATACCATTAAGCGGTCACCCATCTATAGACTGACCACACCCAACGTTGCTTAACCTCGCTAATCGTTTACCGATCAGTAAGTGCAACTGGCTATGAGCGCCTCGTACTCGCATGCAAAATGTTCTTAGGTTTTCTGTCACGAAATTCTCTATAGCAATAACTGTGGAGTCTAGACGAAGAGATCACATTTTAGACAGCGTTTTTTAATACGGTCAAAGTGGCAACCAATGTCCGCCTGATGGTAAGTGGTTGTAGTATGGTCGCTGGCCATTAGTCTCGCCTTAATCTTTCTTCTTCTCCCTAGCCTTTATTATTCCCAAGTCACGTGGGGTCGACATTCTAGTCTAACCGGATTTGACCGGATATCAGTTTTTAGACGGAGCGACTGCCATCTGACCTCCGCATCCCGAAGGCTAATGATACTCTAAGGCTAGACCAGTGTCAGGATATTAGAGGGCACTGACTTCCCAATAACGCCATAGATGTTCATGGCAACCGGGACCGACGGCTTAACGTGCTCTCCGAGGCACGGAGCAGGCGATAATTGTCAATCAATACGCACATAATTTCGAAAAGTCATATAACTTCCGAAATTCAGAGGTGTGCGACGTGGGTTCGAATCCGAGACCCTCTGCATTGCAGTCTGTTGGTCTCCCCACTGAACTATCGCTGCTCTCGAAAGTCTCGCCTTACTGACTGTTGATAAAAGGAGTTGTTGCTTTGTCAACGCATGGGCAAAGGTGGTGGTGACCTCCCACATATACCATAGCACCTGTTTAAGAGGCCTGGTAACCTTTCTGCAAGGTGAGAATATTTCCCTATTGAAGCTGTTTTTTGGTACGAAATGCATTTAGAGGCAATGCTGTCTGACCTTTTTCACTCCCAATATTTTTTTTCTGCCAGGGAGTTATCCATAACAACATTTTTTATTGAGTCTTGTAAAAGAGATATCTCGTTCTTCAAACTAATATTATAAAGCTGAAGAGTTTGTTTGTTTGTTTGTTTGATTGAACGCGCTAATCACACGAACTACAGGTTCGATTTGAAAAATTCTTTTAGTATTGGATAGCCTATTTATTTATCGAAGAAGGCTATAGGGTATATAACATCACGCTACGATCCACAAGGGCGGCGCTGTTACGATAAACGCGGGAACATCTAGTAGCATATAAAGCCGTAATTATCTACTATCAAGAACATCTGTGACAGTCGATATGCGGATCAAAACATCCTGATGGGCGGCTTGAAAATCTCTGACACAATATTAGCTGGCCAGGAAAAGAAAAAGATTACCAGGCTGTACTACAGGTTAAATCGTCTCGGTGCAAGTGATAAGCGATTCAATGGGTCATTGAACTTTGATTATGTTGTTTGTTTGTTGTGCCAGTAGATGTTATTGTTCAACAAATATTGTTGATTGTTTAGTTTAGACTTCATTTGTGTATATTATGTAATAGATATGTCAATGTTTGTGTTTATTAAACATTTTAGTTGATTCAGACAATATTAGAATAGTCAATAATGATCAATACATGCAGGTTGTGATAATGTAGGTATTTAGATATTGTGTCGATTGCGATTCACGGGTGAAATGATAATTCCATATTTATTAAATTTGGTATGGAAAGAGGTATGCTCTTTGGGGGAAGGACTTTAAGGATGACGGTAATCTTTATAAAAACGAACGACGAAACGAACATAGAACCAATAAGTATTCCACAAACACAATGCTGTTATCTGCACAATTGTATAGTAAAATACTTAACATGAAATTACGATCCTAGACACTAATAAAAAAAAATCAAGGCAAGATATTGCTTCTAACTTGAGCCATACGCATTCATAAGCGATGCGTGTAAGTTTCAGCGCAGGCACGATGTAGCCATGGGCCTATGACCATAAACAAAATAAATGCACATGTAGGGACGGTGTTACCACTAGCTGAACACGGCGCGTGCGCAACATAAATCTGCCGGGGACGCCGTGGTCACATCGGCCACAATACATCATTGCAGGCCGTGTGTGGCCCCCATATAAGACCTGCGACCACAAAAAAGTTCACCACATTTATTAATGTTTTCTCCTAGCCTTTATAAGGACATTAATGGCATCTTTTAATAAACGCATTGTGTCGGCCAATAATTGATTTATTGTGTTTCATATCTTTTTGTTCGGCGTGAATTGATTAACATGACATCGGAATATGCCAAAAGACGTTCTCGGTTTTTTAATTTGGTTGATGGTTTATAGAGTTGAAATATCGATAAATGAGTAGTTGAGTTTCAAAATCATCTAGAATACTTTTCACAAAATAATGGTAAATCTATAAAAAACATTTAAGACATAATATAAATGGACTATTTTAGCGGTGTTTGCAACAAACTGCAACTTTTTTGAGCTGATTTAATGGAATTTAAGTGGGTTTTGTTGAAACCTATCAGTGCTATGCGATAGAAGCAACGAAGGAGCTTCATATTCAATCGGAACATTATTTTTGTTCTGATTTCGTTTTGGCGGGTTTTGAAACTATACTCTTCAAATGTAATTGTAACATTTTTTTGTCGCATATATGGACAGTCTAACCTGTCCGCAATCATTGCCAGCACTGTGTTGGAACTAGCCCGCACCCTGCGAACTAAGGAAGTGCAACGCTTGCTATTGAATGACGTTCAGTTGTGTGTCCAGATTGGAGGATCTACTTGTCTTCAGAGTCCCAGATTTAGTATACTTTTGTAAAAGTCACTAACCTACAATATAACCGGATAAAGCGCCACATATAAGGTACTCGCGTCTGTTATCTTGCGCGGGCGAGGTGCCCTCGTAAACTGGACGCATTTGATATGCGTCAGGGGCGTTATCGTAATCGATAGTGCGCCTGCGCATTGTGCCGTGTTCCGCTTCAGATCGCGCCGATATAGTGCACAGGTCACTCACGGCTTTGTACTGTAGTTCTATGTATACCAGCACTGTTATGATAGCCCTTTTGTAGACCCCAAGCGAAATCACGTCTGGGTCCTTAAGGATTTTGTACTCACAACGTGTCCGCGAAAATTTATAATTGATTAAGTAGTTAGCACGTAAAAGCGTAACAAGCAAACAAACTCACATTCGCATTTATAATATTAGTAAGGATATTAATAGGATATAAATTCGCATCTAAAACGTAAAGATCAAAACAGAAGGTTGTGCAATCCAAGCTTATACCACAATAAGTAGTTTACCGTCATGATATTTGTCAGAGTAGAAAATTGTATGGAGCCCGTAAACGGATCGTTGCGAAACTAAGCTGATATTTAGGATATAAACGTTGAGTCTTTACCCAATCCTTTGTTCCTCGGCCAGCTCGGGTGTGAATGTAGAGATTGATAGTGTGGCCATGAGAACCGCGGCGAACTCACAAGAGTACCGCTTGTGTGACATTTGAGATGTTTCGTAAGTTTCGTAACACATTTCTGTTTGGTGATATAAAGGCATTTTATTAGCTAGCTCGTTAAATTGGATTCATGTTGCGAAGGATTCATATTTAATTTATTCGATATGCCTTCAATAATTAATGCTTTTGTTGTACTACCCAAGACCTTTAACAATCATTACAGAGTCATAAGTTGACTATTATATAGATTTTTAATTCAATAGCTGCTTAAATAACACTTTGTTAGCAATAATACTTTTGGACTTTTTAGAATATGATAAGCGAGGCGTCTCTTGTAGTGAGTGTCGAGCTCTGTGGTCTTTTCGGCCGATTCTTAAGATCTTTCCATATCAGTAATAGATAACGGCAAAAGTAGTATTAATAACATGAATCCTAACTAATATTATAAAAGCGAAAATGAGTTTGTTTGTTTGTTAGTTACCTTTTCACGCCTAAACCACTGAACCGATCATTCTGAAATTTTGCATATACGTTGTCAGGTGTACAGAAAAGGACATAGGCTACTTTTCATTCCGAAAACAATTACTGTTCCCGAGGAATACAACAAAAACGTTCTTATGATAATAGATGGCGCCACGTGTCTTTCGAATCATGATTGAATTATATTATTACAAGCACAGTTCCCGCGGTTTCACCCGCGTTTATCGTTACTGCGCCGCCCCCCGTGGGTCGTAGCGTGATGTTATATAGCCTATAGCCTTCCTCGATAAATAGGCTATCCAACACTAAAAGAATTTTTCAAATCGAACCAGTAGTAATCAGGCAGAATAAACCAGGAGAAACATCGTTTGTACTATGTCTGTAATGGGTAATTATTTTGCTGCGATGTTATTTTAAAACTGCGATATCTCCTAAGATATTCATTGAAATCGAATGATGTAAAGGGCAATTTTGTTTTAAATTAAATACTTGTGATGAATAACGTATTTATTTGGATAAGGATTAATATCATGTTTATAAAAATACCTTCGCAAATAATGCATTATTTTAGAACAAATTTCGTTAGCATAAAAATGGTTATAGTGAGCCAACCTTAAAAGATAGACATATGCTGTCGCGGACTTTTTTTTAGAACTTTTAAAGGGGAACAATTCTGTCATACATGATTTTTGCGAAACTTTAACTGTTTACGCAGCGCACGCAGCGGAAGCTCTCAAAAGGAAAAAATTCTCTCCGATTTTGAAACATTCTTCATTGGTGCTCCGCTCCTATTGATTTTAGCGTGATGATATATAGCCTATAGCCTTCCTCGATAAATGGGCTATCTAACACTGAAAGAATTTTTCAAATCGGGCCTGTAGTTCCTGAGATTAGCGCGTTCAAGTAAACAAACAAACAAACTCTTCAGCTTTATAATATTAGTATAGATTATAAAGCTGAAGAGTTTGTTTGTTTGTTTGAACACGCTAATCTCAGGAACTACTGGTTCGATTTGAAAAATTCTTTTAGTTTTGGATAGCCTATTTACCGAGGAAGGCTATAGGCTATATAACATCACGCTACGACCCACGGGGGCGGCGCAGTAACGATAAACGCAGGTGAAACCGCGGGAACATCTAGTGTGTGTATAATCTCGTTTCTTATAGGCACGCGTGCCCGTAAGCTAACACAACACGCACACAGCGCAACTAACTAGTATCTGTCTTTGTTCCAGGTAAGAGGCGTTGTGTCGACGTTTCTACGAACACTGCTGATCCCGCCTTTGTGTCGCGGATTCCATATGATTGATCACCGGCTTTGTACCACCTCTCTCTAACGTGACGGGTTTGTGGAATAACTGTTTGATTTTTTTATTGACAGACTGCAACGAAATTTATGGTTCATTTGAATTTGGAATTAGTTTGTTTGAATTACGGGTAGCTGCGCATGCGCAGTGTTTAAACAGACAACATGAAGTATTTGTTAACCTCCGAGTCTTCTTCAGAAGTTAATTAAAACACTATATGGGTCTGTGTGTCTGTCTGTTAGTGACCGGCATAACTCCGGAACCGCTGGACCGATTGACTTGTAACTTGGTGTGCAGACACCATGGGGTCATACCTCGGTCGAATTTGAATATGGGCCCTGTGGGTTAAAAGACCCCCGAGATATTGTGGTCATTTGTTTTCATTACTTTTACATTTAAGACGAAGAAGTTGAATCCTGGGTTTTTACACCCATCTCGTTAAATATGATTTCACATGGTACATTGGAGACTGCCAAACTTCGTGCTACTACTTAGAATTATGTTACGCTATGCCTGACTAGAGAAGTAAACCAGGACCCTCGCAATCAGTCGTAGACGTCATTTAAACTAGTACTACAAAACCGACATCTCCTTTTTAAAACAACCTCGAACTCGCCTAGCAGTAGTAAGTAGTTTTTTTTTTCGTGTGGTTAATCGCCAACCTATTGTCAAGAGTTGTTCAAGCCGCCCGTAGGCCTCCGACATGGCTTAACGACTGCTGTCAATTTGACAACAACCGGGATCGACATTTTACGTGCCCTCCGAAGCACGGAGACGCTCGGATGAAATACCACTAAGCGGTCACCCATCTAAACTGAGCGCACCCAACGTTGCTTAACCTCGCTAATCGTTTACCGATCAGTGAGTGCAACTGGCTGTGAGCGCCTCGTAGTAAGTAGTAGTTCGCCTATTCTAAAGCACCTTCATTGTAGGTAGATATTTAGGACCTTTATTGGCAGCAGTTATATCCGCAACGGAAACCTTGCGACTAATACCATAATTATGGCGTTAATTTATGTAAGTAAGTCACTTAGTCGCGACTGTTACAGCGAATATTAAATACTGAGTAATTAATGCAGGGTTAGAGTTTAACAGCGGTGCTACACACGCATGCTGGCTTTAAGTTGCTATAAAGAAACTTATAAACATATTTTCCATATAATTTCTTCATTAAAACAAAATTAAAAACAATTGGGGCAGTCTTTGGGGACTGGCGATAGAAGTGAAAACTTTAATCCTTGATCATAAACACTTCTTTATAAACCAAAAACAATAAAAAAGTGGTAAGTGTTCGGTGACGATGACGCGAGTTCCATAATTTTTATTCACCCAAGAAGTGCTCAAAGCGCGTAAAGAAGCTTTCACTTAAAAAAAAAAACCGATACATAATTTGACTACGAATTACCTAAGACCCCAAACATATTACTTGAATTGAACCCGAGTGCATGTTATTAACTCTTTCTTAAACGTATACACTGAGTCAGTGGTAGTTTAAAAAGTTTCGATTAATCAATAAATGGCATAAAACAACATAATATTTATATTAAGTCCATCGTATTTTTCGCCTCGGGTCCAGTACATCCAGTTCCTACAATTATGGTCGCACGTCGCCGGCTCGAATGGCCCCCTACTATTAGTCTATCTATGGCCGCATGTAAATACTCTCTGAATACCGATGAGGTCCTTGGGAATGCAAAGTCTTGTAGAAAACCGCCCGGTTTTCCTTAGTCGTTACGGTCCGAGGTAAATTGAAAGGTTGTACTACATAGTCCTGACATGATCAAGTTGGTATTAGCACAAGGTGATCATACATTCACCTCCTCTCTCACACATTTAATCCCTTTAAAGACTCCCCGCGATGTAGGGATTATTTTTAATACTATCTGAGAGCCTACCGCAGATCCCTGTGTCACGTTGAAATATAAGAGACTAGCTTTTGCCCGCGGCTTCGCTCGCGTTAATTTAGAATTTGACAATCAATCCGGGTTGTACTCTGCTTGTAATAATATAATTCAATCATGATTCGAAAGACACGCCATCTATTATCATAAGAACGTTATTATTGTTTTCCTCGGGAACAGTAATTTTTTTCCGGATGAAAGGTAGCCCATGACCGTTTCTCTACACGTGTCAACGTATATGCAAAATTTCAGGGTGATCGGTTCAGTGGTTTAGGCGTGAAAAGGTAACAAAGAAACAATCAACCCCATTTTCGCTTTTATGTTGTGGAGTATAAAGCAACCTACTAGCTCTACTGAGTGGCTCAGCTGAACTATCGCATCAGAACACAAACACACCATCAGTCAGAGGTCATTAATTTAAGCTAGGAGCTGCCTGAGGCTTTCAACAATTCAGAATCTAACTTTAAAAAGAAATCTTCATTAAATGTTCTAAGATTCGATTTCATTCCTACGTTCTCACTACTCTATATGTACTTATATTATAAAGCTAAAGAGTTTGTTTGAACGCGCTAATCTCAGGACCTACTGGTTAAATTTAAAAAAATATTTTATTGTTGGATAGCCTATTTATGGAGGAAGGCTATAGGCTATATAACATCACGCTACGACCCACGGGCTGGCGCAGTAATGACAAACACGGGTGGAACCGTGGGAACATCTAGTTAAAACATAATACAGTAATTCATACTCACATTAATTCCTAAAGAAATTGCATTTTCATAAAAACTTACATTCTCACTTAGCCATTATTGAAAGTGAAAATCGTTAAATTACAATAGATTAAGTCAGCAACGCGTAAAACGTTGTATATGAATAGCAACATGAGGTGTTTGCATTATTTGATGTCGATGCGCTCGTAGTGCATGGGACGAGGCGCACGGTGCGCAAGCGCATCTCGGAACGGTATCAACGACTTGCGTGCGAGTGGTTATGCAACGGCGCGGGCGACGTCCTTGCTGTGCGGCGAGGGGGCGGGGGGCGAAGGCCGCGCGGGGGCAAAGACCCCGCTCCGTTTGGTAACCACCCCGCTTTTTATTGCAACCCAACCCGCCTACGGAACCTGTCCCGGCGAGTTATATCCGTCGATAAAATAGACGTACTTTAACCGTGGAATTGCAAATTCTATACGATGCTTTTTAGTCTTTTTGGTGCCTAGTTGGTGCGGTGGCGTTTGTGATACTGCGGGCTGTGATTGTTGGTCGGGTTAAGTGTTATTGCGATTTTGAATATATCAATTATTTCTCAGTACAAATACGGAGTTTAAAAGCTGGTAGAAAGCAACAATCTTGTCTTTTATTACATGGATTTAAATATACCAGGTGCAAGCTAGATGTGGTGTACCCTTGCCTTAGTCATAGGGGCTATTTTAAGAGAACAATAATGATAATTAGACATAATAATTAGTTAAGTACTAATTATTATGTCTAATTATCATTATTGTTAAGCCAGAAGCACAAGGATTTCGACCTTGCTCTTGTCTTTCAAAAGATGACAGCCAAATAACTTTGGATGGAAAGGGCTCTGAAATCTTTTTGCCAGAGCCCTTTAAGGAGTTGTGCTATCGGCAAGGATCCATGCTATCGGCAAGGATCCATTGGTCATTAACCCTTGCGCTAGCATGTAACGATTCCTTTTTTGCTAAGTCAGCAATCTTTTGCCATCATGCGCGCTGTATACTTATTTGTCATCTTAGTAACATCAAAAACATGCTAGGAAGTATATTTTCTTTGTATGTTACAACATATCAAGAATGACATTACTGACACTTATGAAAGTAATTATATCATTATGAAGTTTTTAACATTATGTAATGATGAACGTGCTTTGTCATATGTGTTTTATCTGTTCAGGAAGATACAATAATGTTAGTAGAAAATGAGTAGGTCATATCGTAATAAGAACTGAAACATATCAATGTATAAAGTCGATTAAAAAGAGATAATAAGCGATTGCTATCGTTTTAGTATCGCTTTTATATCGCAAGGAGAGCAGCGATAGCTCAGTGGGGAGACCAACAGACTGCAATGCAGCGGGTCTCGGGTTCGAACCCACGTCGCGCACCTCTGACTTTTGGAAGTTATATGACTTTTCGAAATGATGTGCGTCTTGATTGACAATTATCGCCTGCTCCGTGCCTCGGAAAGCACGTTAAGCCGTTGGTCCCGGCTGCCATGAACATCTATGGCAGTCGTTATTGAGAGAGTGTCGACACAAAAGATCTCACTGGGTCGAAGTGTCGCCGGTCTGCACTGACTGGCCTCCACATAAGATGTCGCAAGGGTTTACGTATGTTGATGTTGAATTGTCATGTTTGCGGTCTAGAGGTCGTGGGTTCAATGCCACCTATTGCACTAATGAAGTGAGGCCACTATTTATAGTCTTACGTTTACGTGAATGTTTACACGTTTATAGAAAACTAGCTTTTGCCCGCGGCTTCGCTCGCGTTAATTTAGAATTTGTCAATCAATTCGGATTGTACTCTGCTTGTAATAATATAATTCAATCATGATTCGAAAGACACGTGGCGCCACCTATTATCATAAGAACGTTATTATTGTTTTCCTCGGAAAAAGTAATTTTTTCGGGATGAAAGGTAGCCTATGTCCGTTTCTGTACACCTGACACAACGTATATACAAAATTTCAGGATGATGGGTTCAGTGGTAACAAACAAACTCATTTCCGCTTTTATAATATTACTTAGGATTAGGATTGATATTATCGCGGTAAAATTATTTGTTGTTAAAAAGACATCCTGAAGATCAGATGAAGTGTTAATATGAATTAAGTGTTATTATGGTTATAAACTGTTTGGAAGTAAAAAAACTTTTTACCGGTTAGTTTAACAAATAGCTGGAGGGCACGAGAATATTATATGCAACCTGTGTGGATTAATTATATGTGGCAACATAAGTCATTGTGCCATAAATTCTGATAAAACAAAAATAGTATATTCACTTACTACGTTATTTGGACGATCATACATGCTACTTTGTGCCCTAAATATATTAATGATATTTGACAACTGAAATTTTACAGGTACTCATACTAATTTAATAATTGATATATAACTAAGTGGTCTTATCTTAGTTGAGAATTGCAAAGAGTGGCGGCTCTCAACAAGGCAAGCTAATAAATGACGGCTAGAAAGCCAACCCAATGAGCAAAATAATGTTAGCATGAAAATCATACAATAGGTGCATATTGTTGTATCGCTTTTATTTCTAGTATTCGTCTAAGACAATGATGGAGGTGGGCAGTGTGCGCGTGCGCCGGCGCATCGCCCGCACAGCAATATGGCGCCGCGATAAATTACCGCCAGATATGAACTGCGAACACACTTGACACTCATGTTCACGTGCTTTTTTATCCGCCTCTTGAATATTTATTTACAAGTGTACAACGTTCATATAATGTACAACGACATTATATTTTCAAGTAATTCTTACATGACATGGCGATGTATTCATGATTATGTTAAGTGCATGCGATTGATCGATTGCAACATGACGCAATGTGTGATCTACGGATAGTTCTTCTGCTCTTGGGTATCCCAGTTAGACCATTTTCAGCTAGAATATAGTATAGGACTTCATTATAATATTTGGTACATAATATCAAATCATCCAATCTCCCTTATCAAAGAACAACCATATTTTTATTGAATACGAAAGCAGGACATGCTGTATTTATACGTGTTCCCATTAATCTTTCGCACATTACCTCAATTACTACAAAAGTATGCCAAGTACCGCAACTTTTATTTCACCCTCAGAATACCATATATCACTCCATCGTAACCAATACCGGTATCATTAAAACCATGTTCAAAGTGTTAACTAAATCACTGTCCAATATTTTAACACTGAATCTCAGGGTACTGGTAGACCATAAATATACGGCGCGTCGACAAAGTTCCTTCACGCTAACAATACCTTAACAAGCACCATATACCACTAATACTAACTTATAGATAGAGGTGCACAGTTGATGTAAACCTCGATACCCGTGTCAAACGCTTGTATACTCAGCTTGCATGTCTGTGTGCCTAATCAAACAATTATCACAAGAAATGTACTGCATCACTCACTTCTAGTTTAAAATAGATGCAGTCCATCTTGATGCTGCATCGGTCATAGAACTATATTCCTTCTCGTCCATGTCATCAATATCAAAACCAGAATAGAAAGTGCCACACTCTCCGTTCATCACCAAGACTATCTTCTCGCGTCCTTGTCCGACCAGACTAGGTCCAATAAAGTATGCGCAACAGCCGATCATGAGTAGGTTTAGACAGTTCAGTTAGTCTTTATGGATTCTACTGACGGGACATTCTTAAAAGCATCACGTTGTCTGGACTATAGTTAATTAACATGCAATGGCAGGAATCTAACTTATATAGCAGTTAAGTTAAGTTTTATTTAAACACCGCCTTATTCGTTATGTATGGGTGACAATCCATTGATACGTGGGTAATGTTATGTAATAATTTTAAGCGTCGCACAGTTTGAAAATGTTGTGCAAATTTCGCATCATTAATACATTTACTACGCAGGTACATGCGTTTACTGTATAAACATGGCTCTCCTGCACATACCGAAAGCTGTTTTGTGTCATGTTTTGGCATCGTCGCAAAGTAGTGAGGCGTTTTAAAGTGGTCAATGTTCTTAAATTTCTAAAGAGTGGCCATCCGTCTTGCCAGTACTATTTGGTTCAATGTTTTTAATACCAGTAAGTGATCTTATCGAGTTATTTATCGCCTATGTTGAATGTTCCAATTTTTTATTGGCTACGGTATTCTAGACTCTACATCACAGCAGCGATAGCTCAGTGGGGAGACCAACAGACTGCAATGCAGAGTGTCTCGGGTTCGAACCCACGTCGCGCACCTCTGACTTTCGGAAGTTATATGACTTTTCGAAATGATGTGCGTATTGATTGACAATTATCGCCTGCTCCGTGCCTCGGAGAGCACGTTAAGCCGTCGGTCCCGGCTGCCATGAACATCTATGGCAGTCGTTATTGGGAAGTCAGTGCCCTCTAATATCCTGATATTGGTCTAGCCTTAGGGTATCGTTAGCCTTCGGGTTGCGGAGGTCAGATGGCAGTCGCTCCGTGTAAAAACTGATATCCAGTCAAATCCGGTTAGACTAGAAAGCCGATCCCAAGTGGCTTGGGAATAATAAAAGCTAGGGAGAAGAAGGTATGCTAGACTCTACATCACGCTTCTATGTCCATGTGGGGTTAGGCAGAGATTCTATGATATTATCTTAAAAATGGTTAGCACACGATATAAGAAGCGAGACTATTAGATGAATTTCTAATTACAAAAACACTAAGGCTTTGCACGATCAGGGGACGAATTATGCTTACAAACTAACAACGCAACGGAATAGTACCATTAAAATTCAATCATTAAATAAATCGGCTTATCTGTCTTGTTGTTCATTATCTATAATCTAAAAGATTAATTGTTTTTCAAAGATCTCTTTAAAAGCGTCCGTCCGTATCTTCTTATTCAATATTTCATTATCCAACAAAAGGTCACCATCGATTTAAATCGATTGCCTCTCGGATCCTTAATATAAATCATACTTTCACTGTACGAGAGTGATGCAGTGTCAGTACTCCTGCGCCTGCGCAACGTCCGTCTCGCTCATTACATCAACTTAATGCCCCATTATGTAAGCGCCGTGTTGTTCTTATCCCTTTTATTACTTTAACGCACCAATATTTTACGTGCAACATCCTTCCTTACCGCTGGTAACATTATTATTTATTTGTTTACTTTGTTTCTCCGTCACGAATGTTTTCCCTAACTTCTTTTGCCATGAAAATACCTCATGATTCTTTGTTAGGCTTTCACGAAGACATTTGGGCTTTTAGAGAGTTTAGATCGATGGTGGGATGGCTCTTGCGACAGCTATTGGTCCAGGTATGGCATATTAAATGCGATCTTCAGTGACATTCGAATGATCGTTTGCTGTGGCGACTGTATTGCCGTATTGGTCATGAACGTCTTAAGACTGCGCCGAGCGTAAGACAGATAATGACAGAGCTCGTGCGGCGTTTATTCAAATCGGCGCGCTGCCGCCATAGTGAAATTGTATGGAGGATTTGAAGTGCTTTTTTGATAAATATGTATCTTTATTGTCAACCAATAACTTATATATTTGGGACGGACAAATTGTAATATAACTATTTATGTTTCGTTTAAGCTGTAAAATAGGATAGATTTCTACTGTTATATTCTAAAAATCATGTAACACGAGCTTACGTTTTTGCATTTTTCGTGCAAATTTACGTAACTTTGCAGGCGTAAATATTAATTATTTTAAGTTTTTTACACGGAGTAATTGTAAACACATTCATTGTTATGGAAAATGTATATTAAACAAAAAGTGTTGATTTTATTCACTTAACTGTGACCGCCTGTTTTGGCACATTTCGCTCGGCGCACTCTTAATAGTCAACACGAACTCTGGAAGGCTACCCATCGGTTCTAATTTGTGAACGCAGCAGACTTAATATATTTCCCTGGCTAGACAGACAAATTATTTAAATAAAGCTTGTAATAATTCTAACATCGTTAACAACAAATCACACGAAAATAAAGAAAGCTCTAAACCACAGATATTGTTTCCGTTATTTCATCATGTTATTTACACTAACTGGCCATAACATTTAATATTCTCCGCGAGTTATGACCAAATCACGACCAACAGTTACGTTTAACTCTCTGTTTTAATTATAATTCGTTTGCAGGTAACAGTGATCGAAATTATAGGTAACAAGCTTACGTTACGGCTTCAACTCGATTACTTGAGTTGCATAGATACTGAGCGATTATGAGCGATCAGTTAAGTAGATAATTGGGCTCAATACTCTTCCTGTAGAGGCACGAGACAGTATTTTATGGATTTACTTAAAAAGTTATAAATTGTACAGATGGCGTTGCTTAAGTGGTCGCCTCGCAGTAGCCATAGTGGCAAGTGTTGTAGATGCGATCCCGATGGGTCAAAAATTTGTGTGGATCAATAATTTATACCTTGTCTGGGTGCTTTTTAACCCCCGACGCAAAAACGACGGGGTCTTATAAGTTTGACGTGTCTGTGTGTGTGTGTGTGTGTGTGGTTATGTATGTGTGTGCGTGTGTGTGACATCATAGCTCCCGAACGGATGAACTGATTTTGATTTTGTTGCTTTTGTTAGAAAGGTGAATTAGTCGAGAGAGTTCTTATTGTGTCCGTTGTTTGCATGTTTGACACATGATTTATTATTGCGGCAGTTGTCTTTTTTTAAAGAAAGTAAAAGTTACTAGGTGTATCATAGATACTGCTGGCTAACTATGTTTAGTTCCCACGAAACTATACATGCGAGACAATTGTAGAGTTCCGGGCAAGCTACCGAGCTGTTGCAAATTGAATTCCAATAATACTTGGACATATTACAATCAGTAGCTGTGATACGTTTAAGCGTAAGTCAAAAGACGAACCAAACAGTATTTACATAACACCACTTTAAGGAGAATATAACTGTTTGTATTATAGATAATAAATGTGAAATTTATTCACATGACGAAACCTCAAATTTGTGTTATGAGGTAACGCAAATACAATCCTAAATTCCATACATTTTTAAAGTGTTTCTTTAAAGATTTCGTGCGAAGGTTTTCAATAGCTATCGATTATACTGCGCAGTTCGTTTACTTATCGATTTCGCAACGATATTACAAACCGTTTTTAGCAATTAACCCTTTAGTTTTGGACGTTATATAAACTATTATCATCAGCATAAAAGTCAAGAGCACCTGTTATGATTGTCCTGGAGAATTGTTACGAGATTTTTATGTGATGGTCCAGTATCATAGCTTGCATTGGTTAAAAAATTTATGTAGGATAGACCTGCCTTAAAGAGACCATATAAATACATGGTAGACCACATGAAAAATATTCTAACGTCTCTCTGACTAAGACCTGAGTCTTAAACCAATTCAGGCTATTCGAAAATCTCCGACATTACTCACCTATTAACCACATCAAAAGGAAGATCGATGAACTGTAAGGAAAGTTAATTTTAGAGGAAGTGATCACACGTGGGAGAATAAAAGCTGTGCCATAAAACCGGATGTGGAGCCATTTTGACGATTGACAAAATGGTTAAGCGCGCCCGAAACGTGATTACGTTGACAGATATTATCTTACGAACTTAATGGCTCTGTCGCTGTTAATAACTGTGTCAAGTTTTAAAGGCATGGCGTCAACTTACACGAACGTATTAATTCCCTTAACACATTCGTGTGATAATATTAATTCTTGTTAAAACTTCTCATTGTTAGGCACGAGTTGTCTCCCAGAATGAAAGAGGTCAGACCAAAGCCCACAATGGTCGAGCTTAGATTGTCAAACATTACTCTCAATCGAGAACATTCTGGAAATCTCTTCGTTTAGACACGATATTCTGATTTACAGTTAATTGTCATTTTAATTAAAGCGTAGGTTAATAAAAAAAAAATGTTGGTGTAGTATCTGTATTATATGCTGTCATCTATTCACAAATATGATCACCCCACATTAAAAAGAAATGTGTGGTCCATAGACAATTGTTCCTTAACTGGTTATTCTACTTCTTTGTTAATATCTGAGTCTTCTTCAGAGGTTAATGAAAACACTATGTGGGTCTGTGTGTCTGTCTGTTAGTGACCGGCATAACTCCGGAACCACTGGACCGATTGACTTGTAATTTGGTGTGCAGATACCTCGGTCGAGTTTGAATATGGGCCCTGTGGGTCAAAAGATCCCCGAGATATAGGTCACAATGTCACATGATGTACATTTAAGACGAAGAGGTTGAATCCTGGGTTTTACACCCATCTCGTTATGTCTGTGTATAAATAACCCTAATAAGAACTAGAAGATCATTTTTACTACTAATATTGAATGTATACAAACATAGGTATAACTTTGGCCCACCAAATCATCATCATCACGTCTTTGCTTTATTAAATGCCATTAGTTTTCATAGTTGCATCACCATTGACATAATGTTGAATAATAGAATAACTCTTCGTTATAATAATAATAAATAACCGTATATTATCATAATAATCTGTATGAAAGTTTAATGCAACTTTCTACTAATATTTCGTAATGTTGCCATTAATATTTTTAATTCTTTTGACTGAGGATTAACGTGTAAGCTGATGTTGAAGATGGATCATAATAAACAAAAGAGAGATTGTATACTTACGTGATGTTTTGAAATATTAGAAAAGATTGAAGTTTCGTTTTATATTACATAAAATATTTTAAATAACCAAAATACGGTATATAGTATTCTAGATGTTCCCGCGGTTTCAGCCGCGTTTATCGTTACTGCGCCGCTCCCGTGGGTCGTAGCGTGATGTTATATAGCCTATAGCCTTCCTCGATAAATAGGCTATCCAAAACTAAAAGAATTTTTCAAATCGAACCAGTAGAGTTCCTGAGATTAGCGCGTTCAAACAAACAAACTCTTCAGCTTTATAATATTAGTATAGATAATAAATCGGTATATATATCTATATATATAAAAGTGGTCACGGTTTACCAAGCACACACCCAGCCAAGAGGAAAAGTATCCCATTATCCCTTAATGTACCATATTTTTTCTGATTTGATGTCTCTCACCAGTGTTGATTTACTTGTATACATAGACTATTATGTACAAGTATTATTTAAGAGTCACTCACACATTATCCAGCTAACTTTTAAAAGATATTTTTTTGTTAATATACGTATTTTTCCATACGGCTTATACGTATCGTTCAAGCCTTGTCATTATATTCGCATTTAATTTCAATTAAGCATCTAAGACGACTAGATTAAATCCCTTTAATATGAAAATGATTTCTAAATAACGTTTCTCAAGACATGCGCCATCAGATTGGACGCGGTCCCCGTTCGAATACCTGCTTGTGTTGCCGCGCACATATAACCTACAGGCGGCACTCTTTGTCGTCGCGATTCGGAGAAAAAAACATTAAAATTCGTCCGCCGATCCGAACGTTCGCGTTCGTCCGGACGCGGCGTCCTTCGTGCCAGTACAGGAACGGGCGGCCTTCGCCCGGAACGCGCTAAAAATAGCCGCGCGCCCTTGAAGCATACGTCGAACAGGATTTATCGACCGCCAGTCTCAGACTCCAGACGGTTTTAAAATAAAATTTTCGTTCAACTGTCAATTTCGAATCTTATTGTGTTCCATATTCGAACGCGTCTGAATTCCGACTTTTATTACATTTTACGCGCGCAAATTATAGCGGCCGGCAATGTTGCCGTATCAAATAAATAACATAAACAGTTTTAAATGACTTGCAAAATAAACACTTCACGAGAACTCGAGAATTTTGTTGTGAATATGTAATAAACAATACCAGTACGGTCCATTACGTTACCAAGAAATTGTCTACATGGCACTAAAGACTGGCGTATCTCCAGATACGTCATATTTATGGCTGCTGCATACAAAAACGCATTAGTGTTACTTACCAATATTACTGTGTAGGTTATAGTTTTATAATAATAATGGACTTCAATGAAACATTTCGCTTTACGAAATTCTTTTCTCTGTTTATAATATTAAAGTTCATTTTTATTTAAAGTATATAGTTTGTCGATATTCGATATCGGCACACGTGGCCCATTAGTGTACCGAGTCAAGATACAGTCGATGCGCATCAATAATGCACAACATACACTGCGCCCGCGCACCACATACAAATGAACTATTTTTATGTGCCAAATATGGCTTTTTCTTCTTCACGACACGTGTGGGTGTTTTATTATGCTTTTTCGTTGAATTTATTTAAAGCAGGAAAAAAACCACTCGCTGTAGATACTCCGTTCCATTTTTATGTCGTTGAAAAAATCTATAGACGCTTTTGTAAATTATTCAGTCATTTACTTGAATGTGTCTATAATACAATAGAAAAGCTATAAAACTTAATATATAACGATGTTTAAGGTTTTGTTTAATACAATTTATCGTGTTGAAACCGGAGTGTTATTTACTGAACACAAGTTTATAAAGCGATTGATACCCGCAGCATGAATGCAAGTGGGCCAGCTCATTATAACGGTATCGTAGGCGTTACAATGGCACTTGCGTTTCCAGATAGATTCCTGTTTAGTTCAGAGATGTTCCACTGGTTCGCCCGCGCAGAAATTCTATATGTTCGTGTTGTTATTTTGTAATAGCGTGTACTTGGGTTACAGAGAAAGTTCTCTAATTTCTTTTTTAATAATTTGTTTAACATACTACTTTCGCATTAGAGACTAACACCTGAGAGATCTGCGTAAGTTGAAATCGAGGAATATTATTTTAATCTTATGTAAAATGCTACGTTACAGCAAAATATGTATTACTAGATGTGCCCGCGGTTTCACCTACGTTTATCGTTACTGCGCCGCCCCCGTGAGTCGTAGCGTGATGTTATATAGCCTATGGCCTTCCTCGATAAATAGGCTATCCAACACTAAAAGAATTTTTCAAATAGAACCAGTAGTTCCTGAGATTAGTGCGTTCAAACAAACAAACAAACAAACTCTTCAGCTTTATAATATTAGTATAGATTAGACAAAAAAGCATATAGTGTCATGAAGGCCAAGACTAAAATCTCAATCTATCGAAATAAAAATTAGTGGCGTTTTGCAAGTGTGTAGTCTTGAACTTGATTATTCTTAATTCTCTATCTTCAGATAAGATCTGGATGGAACTTAACAACACCATCTTAGGCCTCCTTTTTCCACACGAGTGACATAATACCCAAGATCTCCGGTCCCAAGTCTATACTGGTGCAGATAAGTCAATCAACACCTTCGGTATTCGCTTCCGATCAATCTCTTGCATCCTTAGAACGCATTGAATGAAATATTTTTGATTAAACACACTTAGAATTTGTAATATAAAATCGACCAAGTTTTACATGCTTTATAATACAAGCGGAGTTATTTAATCGTGCAACACTATCCATTCAATTCACTAAGTGAAAAGTACTAAGCTAAATGCGAATGGATTTGTTTTTGCCTCCATTTCCCGTGTTGCACACGCATTGTAGGGCTTTCCGTCAGAACTGGCACAATCTCACGTTACATTGCCTAATCGCTATGATTTATTCGCAATTAGTTACAATACTGCAGCTTATACACTCGGCAATTGCTTCTGGCGGTCTGCTGACACGTGGCCTGCTCAGTCAGCAAAATATTAGGGGATACTGTACGCAGTTGTTTTGTTTATTGAGATGTGAAATATAAACATAAGTACAGGAGCATTGAGGCGGAAACAGGGCGAGTGCATCACGTGTCGGATGCATAATCCCTGCCGCCTTAGTGGCGCCCAGCGTGGGACCCGTTTGTTTAATCTTCACTTAATGTTAATGCACGTCTGCTAACATACGCGTTTGTGATTGCGACGCCAAAATATCCCCCTTCTGTTTACACTACAAGCCACGCTTTGTTCGCACGATGCACAACTCCAAGTAAACATTCAGGGTCAATACATGTCATTGTTGCCCAAATAGCAGAAATAACGGTTATCTAAATACTTTAAACATTCTGTAATACTAATATTATGCGTAACGGTCTTTGTCGTTTTACCATAATGAGTTAGCGGCAGCTGTAAAGTAACCGTATAATGTAGAAAATATCGGATACGTCGTCGTCCAGCCCACACGACGCATAAACGACGATTAATCGGTATCATTGGATCAAACAATATCGTTAACATGTACCACGTGCTGTGACAAGGCGCATAAATCAAATTGCACAATTATTACCGTATTGCATACGTTTAAAACCGCTGACATACATTTATGGGTGATTCGTAATTGAATCTCGCCGCGACAATTGTTAATTCTAATGCGAAGTGATCGCCGTTTAATTCGGCGTAGGCGTCTGCATAACTTAGCTCCTGTCGGAAGCGTTAGCGGCTTGAACAATGCCGACCGGTCTGCATTTAATTAAACGTTTTATTGCGAACCGATCGTATTATCGTGTTTAGCAGAACGACGAAGTTTATAGATTATTACCGGCTTAATTCTAAGCTATTAAGTTTTTCTCGTAAGAAAAAATAAGTCGGCGGCCAACGTCGGAGGCGTAGGTAGGCGCGCGATCAGAATGCCACATTCACGTATCAGATTCCTAACTGTACCGGCGCACGGTTTACTGCCGGCGCGACATAGATACTGAGGTAAAACCACTATAAAAATTCAATTCACCTATTCTAAAAGAGATTTTTTTATGTAAAAACGCTATGATATTGCGTAAAGCCCTTGGTGACGGAGGCGCCACGTCTTTGATATTATCTGGTGCATTGGGCTCGCGGACGTTCGTTAGCATAATTTAGTAATTCAACATTCTTGACGTCTCGTTTGTGTGACATGACGTGTGCCGAGTGGCATTCAGAACAACTCTAGCGTCATAGCCAGACAGTCTAACTGTTTGAAATACATATACCCTTGTTTTAAATACAATACTGTTAGAACATTCAAGGATTTTGCACACAAACTGCTAACAATATTAAAGTTTAAGAGAGATAAAATGGTTGAACTTTTTTGCTTCAAAAAGTTTAAATCGTGGTTATTTTTCTGGTACTGAGGAAAACGTACAAATTACCGTGACTGCTACAGACTTTACCAAGACGCATTAACGTAACAAAAACTTGGAGTTTAATCTGCCAAATTGCCGTACTTAAGCCGCAAAAAACATAGCTTGATCACAATAGGTATTACGATTAAGTTCGACAACGCACTCCACCCACATGGAGCTATTATAAAATGACTTGTTACCGAAATGTTGACGACATCATCAGGCGAAGTGTGAACTTGTAATCTCAAAGTCACGTTCGTAATATTTCAGGGGTATTAAACATTTTTTGCTCTTTGCAACGGATTGAAAACAAATGTCATATGAACGCATTATATGACATTTCTGTTTTCAATCCGTCGTTCATTATGTCTCGTTAAGGCCATGAAGCCATTGTTGAGTGGATTACTGAGAATTTGATCTATGGTTACTGTCATTGATACTTAACTTGTTAATGATTGGTGATTTGTTATTAACGTTTCTGTTGAAGTGATTTAGATTAACCAAACATGATTGGTTATGATAAATAGACGTAGAAAAGGGTTAAAACCAAAAGGAGATTTCGTGAACTCTCTCCTTGGGAGTACGTGTTCATAATATTCCTCGCGTTATATAGCATAAAAGCCCTCGTATTAAAAAAAATAATAGATATAGACAGACCGACTAGTAACAAAGTATGCCAAAAAGAGTAAGTTTTATATTTAACACTACGAACTTCAGAAGGAAGTCGCTCAGATGAATCCGGATCTAACGGCGACGTTCTTGAATACTGCTTATTCCGCTATTTCAACCCGGAATTGCAATTTCGAGGATTTTATACTCAATTATACTCAATTCACGGTTGATTGTAAACATAATCGGAATAAATACATGCTTTTATTTCTATCAATATTGGAGGCGAATAATTGGACTACGTCACTCGGAATCTTCACTCAATTTAGTTTTGAATATAATATGTATGGTATTGGATAGTGACAAAAGCGGTGTATGGATTGGAATGAGTTTATTGCGTTAATATATCATTCATCTGACAAAGAACGTAAGGAAAACTGTCTATACAGATTGCTCGTTTCAGAACTCGGCTTCGCCCTTGTGAATTTCACGGCAACGCATACCTAAATAAAAAGTATCTTTTCTGCTAATCCAGGGAATAATGTATACAGATACATCGTTCCCTGGATTAGCAAACACCAGATAAACTTGGATACTCCTTAGCACACAGGTGCCAAGGTGTATACAAGATTGTTCAATGTTTGATGCGTTGTTAAGTAATAAACAGCCAAAAAGCATTACAGAGGTTTACATTTATAAAATACTAGCTTTTGCCCGCGGCATCGCTCGCGTTAATTTAGAATTTGACAATCAACTCGGGTTGTACTCTGCTTGTAATAATATAATTCAATCATGATTCGAAAGACACGTGGCGTCATCAATTATCACAACAACGTTTTTGTTGTTTTCCTCGGGAACAGTATTTTTTTCGGAATGAAAAGTAGCCTATGTCTGTTTCTGTACACCTGACAACGTATATGCAAAATTTCAGGATGATCGGTTCAGTGGTTTAGGCGTGAAAAAGTAACAAACAAACAACTCATTTTCGCTTTTATAAAATTAGTTAGGTTAGAGCAAAAAAGCAGTGATTTATAAAGGATATAGCTGCTGACACCTCATGCTCATTTACATCTTGAAAAGAAAACGATTTTGATACAAAGTACGTAAACGAAGACATACAAACACAAGTATAGTTAACTTGTTTTCGTTCAAATTAAACGAAGCGACCTATCACGCATAATGGCTTTATGCAAAACAAGCTTAAAACATATTGTTCGTGAATTAATTGTTTTAAACGGTCTGATGAGTCCATCGAGGAAGACATTAACTACGTTTTTTGTGTTGATTAACAACTTTTGATGCGCATGAGTCGACGACGGTTAAGCAAGTATCACGTTATAGTTTAAAGTAAAAACCGCTGTTGTCTTTTCTGTAGGTACTCTGTTCTGTCAAATATTTAAAAAAGGAATCATAGAAAATAAATTAAATATAGAATGGCAACATAGACCGTAAAAGTGGCAAGTAAACAATTAAAAGTTGTATTTGGAAAAAAGAACAAGATGGCACGTCAGTTAGTACGTTAAATGCAACACATTTAGGTTTTTACACGTCTCTTCACTTCCTGCTAAACCTATTCAATCGTTTGTAAAGATATCTATACCGTAACCCAGTGTCTTACAGCATGCATACCAAGCCATAATAGCTCAAAATAAAAAGAAAATTATCAATGTAACGCCATGGGTCTTTGCATATGTATGATGCAACAATTTCAATTGGTAAAACCTTCAACGAAAACACCAAACATTTTCCAATCCAATCTATTCAGAAGTCTCTTACGTTGTTGCATAATACCTCACCGAACTGAAGATGGTCTTCAAGTAGCACTACAGTGAAGTAGAACGTTCTAGAGCCTCTACAGGTAAACGAGGATATTTATTTTTTAATAAAAACTAAGCAGTGTATATAATAAACTAGATGTGCTCGCGGTTTCACCCGCGTTAATAATTACTGCGCCGCTCCCATGGGTCGTAGCGTGATGTTATGTAGCCTATAACCTTCCTCGATAAATGGGCTATCCAACACTAAAATAATTTTTCAAATCGAACCAGTAGTTCCTGAGATTAGCGCGTTCAAACAAACAAACAAACTCTTCAGCTTTATAATATTAGTATAGATAATATTTGAAGGTTTCTATGTATTTACAAAACAATTACGAGTTTAAATAATATATTTCTTGCACTTAAACACGTATTATCAGGGCATTATATTTGCATATACATGTCGATTTGTTTTTTACCTTACGAAACAGTCTACTTCATTGCTGGTGACGTAAAAAATATCATTAAGGTTACTTTAAAGCCGAGCAAAGGAAAGGCGTTCGGCTATCATCTATGGTATCTACTGTAAAATAAGTATTTGACTGTTGCTACCATAGATAGATCTTTAATGCTTTTCGTGTAACAGGGCTTGTCATTACATATATTTCTGTTGTTAATACAATATCTGCATAATCTCTCCATTGTGTAGTGCATCACAGGCAAAAATCACTGCCTCCAAGCGTACCCAGACTCCGCAAAACATGCTATGGATCGCCTGATTTATTGTTTGAATCTACATGACACGCATCGGTAGTCGTTGTAACCACTCAATTCTTTCCCAACACATAACAGAAACAGAAGTAATAATCGACAAATTGTAACGACAGATTTAAAAACAGTTATTTAAGAAAATTATTGTGATGCAGATGATTATGATGTAAGTAGCGAGTCGGCGCAGGCGCCGCTTGTATCGGAATGCAAGAAAATTACGTCATATTAATGCACATCCGGCACACTTGTTTATTTTTAGCACGAAACGACGTTTAAGTGTTTAAAAAGCTTTAAATAAACTTAAGATATGTACATAGAGTCGTGCCTTAAAATCTCCGAAGAGATAGATATCAGAGTTATTAATAAGGCCTATTATTAAATATAAACTTTTTTCAACAGCTGTTTGAATTTGTAATAGGTTGGTCTCTGGAAATATGCTCGATATATTGTCCAGACACGATGCGAAATTTTTTGGAAATGTCCAGTAACGTAGTTGTTGAATCGTGAATCGGACCGATCAACCTTTATCATATCACTAGACAAAACTATGCAGAAAAACTATAGATCGATTTGTTTGGTCCCTTATAACTTTTTTAATCAACGCGGTAATTATTCATTTAGATACATTAACACTCAGCTAACTCCGCAGTACCTACGTCGAGAGTTGCAGTTTCGATCCTCGGAATAATAAACAGTTTCAGTCTGAGTGCTTTTTACGCCTGTTGACATTTTATTCAATGTTACAGATGTATAAAAATCTCATTACAATATTTTTCACGTCCATAATCAACGTTCCCTCTAAGCTTTACAAACATGCGTTAGTAAAGAACTCATCAGGCGGGCTGCAGGGGTGGCTGAGGTTATTATAAGGAGGGTGAAATGCACGTGCGGATTAATGCAAGAGGGAACGCACTTGCATATTATTAAAGGCCTTCCTCATTTTTCTAAGGCTCCTAGAATGCCTCTGCAATGTTTTAAAGACTTCCCCTCTCTACGGAAGCTAGAAACTAATCGGAATTCTTCTACATGCCTTGCTGTAAGGTTATGTTGCTTAAGCTGGCTTAAGCTTACGATTGTTATGTTACAGGCTGGATAATTGGATCGAGCTACACTGTATCATGGGACTTTTCTTTATAATACACTACCTAACACTAACCTACATTTTCCCGCGGCTTCGGCTAGGTTAGGTTACAGTAAAATTAAACTTTTTTTTTTGGATGCATGGTACCCCATGTCCTTTTCTGTTCCCCAGACAACGTGTATGCAAAATTTCATGATGGTCGGTCGAGTAGTTAGGCGTGAAAGCGTAAATAACAAACGAACTCACATTCGCATTTAAAATATTAGTTAGCATATTGACGGTTTATGCTAGTGTGTTAGGTAGTTCATATAATAGAGGATATAAAACATAAATACCGTTAGCGGTAAATCCTGTGTTACGCCTTTACCAACCGTCTTAAAGAAATAACCCAAAGATATGTTACATAAAAATATTTTAATATGAAATAGGCCGTAATTCTTTATCTGCAAAAGCTTTTCTACTGGAAAGTTATACAAGTATCGCGAGAAATGATACGAAGAAATAACCTGCACGTACAAAACTGTCTACGTACGGGTATCAAACTCGGTAATGGCAGTGGAAAACTCCACGTGTGTGTAAGGGCTTTTAGAGGAAGCTTTTAGCGAGATGTGTGCGTCGCATCGGCTCGGAGACATCGCTGTATAGTGTCTAGACAAGAGGGGAGGCTACCCTGGACCTAAGTACTCTGTTAACTAAACTTTACTTCGATAAGTAAGGAAGAAGAAACTACTTAGACTTCTTCGGTAATATTGTCTTCTGTTTACGCGAATATTATTCATTGAAATTAAACTACTATATACGGATTTTATCGCGTTGTTTATTTGACACTTTATTACATAATTTAGAAACTGTTACACTACTAATAAATACTATTAAACTTTACAAATTTTTAAGCTAATTAAATTATTGAAACTATTAAAACTGTTTATATTTATGTTTACACTATCCCCGACGTTTCGGTTGCTTTTCAGCAGCCATGGTCACGGGGAGACTAAGATGGTAGTTGTCTCAATGTTCCAGTGTAGTTATTTCAAAGTACCCGAACATAATTTAATCATGGGTGTTTCTATTACGGTATCTTCGGTAGTTTTACTAGATAGGAAAGACATCGTTTTTGTGACTAAGCTGGTCGTTATGCGCCGTAGGTGTGGTCTATGTGTTTCTAAATTTGTTTTGGTTTACATTAAATTATTTAGTTTTGCGTATATTCTACATCAAATTATAGTTCTCTCTATTACATTTTTTTTTAAAAGCTGCTGCCATTTCTTATGTTAAAAGATTTCAGATAAATATTGTTGTCACTGTTGTTTTTATTTGTTACTTAGTTTTTGCATGTTGTCTACTTTTCAGTGCTGTGCATATTTGTAATTATAATAATAATAATATAATAATATTGTATCACATACACACAACACCATCTAGCCCAAACTAAGCAGAGCTTGTACTATGGGTACTAGACAATGGATAAACATACATATATACTTTTTTTTTGTAAATACGTACATATTATACATAGAAACACCCAGACCAAGACAAACATCTATGTTCATGCACACAAATGTTTGACTTGTGTGGGAATCGAACCTGCGACCTCAGGCGTGGCAGTCGGTTACACTAACCACTACGCCATCGAGGCCGACATTTGGGGTAGCACATGCAATTTGATAATTGTTGATTTTATGTTAATATCTGTGTTTACCCTGTAAATATGCCAAAAGAAATAAATTTTATAAAAATTACTGTCAATTTGGGTTACACATGATAACTATTCTTGTTAACCGTCCGGGTAAAGCAACATGCTGGTATCAGGAGTGTATTCACATCACCAGGGCAATGGTTCGAATTCCTTCGAAATCTCTCAGTCGCGATCTGAAATCCTACGATTTATCCATCAAGCTAAGACTGCTTAATTTCGTCTGGTTTTATTAAAATTCTATCGAAAAACGAAACAGATAGAATCGCATTTATAATATTCGTAGGTCTGACTTCATTTACTGCACTTATTTGTTTTATCTCAACATCACTCACGACTGGCTGATAAGGAACCTATGGCATTACATTTGCGTCTAATTATGCTATTCATGCATAAATGCACTTAGCTATTTGTTTTTCTTCGATACAGTCTAACTCTATACATAGTATATGTATGTATAGATATCCGTTACCGGGTTGTGTATCCATTTCATATAGGATGTACTAGACTGCACATCATTTTTAGGGTCTTGCTTGTAGTCGCCCACTCGAGAAACTTTCTTTCCCCAATATTTTCAGTTCTCTAGTCTATATGGACAGGGTGCCAGTGGTGGTTTACCTCTACAAGTTCTATTTTGCAAGGGATCTGTCCTTTTCAGATTCTGATACGTCCTCGTTCCGAATCTTAACAAATAAAGATTGTTTAAATATAATTGTTGGAATGCCAGTTATAATTAAAAACTTGTTGTCTGGCCGCCGGTGTGCCGCTGCCACTCTATAGGTTAAGAAACATCAAAACGGTCTATAATCAGGCAGTACCTCATAATGTCATTATCACTAAAACTCTTGCAAGCTTTTCGTCTTAAGACTGAGCTGTTTCTACAAAATGATATTACCTATTTGCCTTTTATATACAGTTAATAATTATGTAATTTTAATATATATAAATGACTGACTCTTGTATGTAATCTTAATATATATAAATGGACTCCTAAACTACTGAACCGATTTTGATCAAACTTCGTAACCATCTGTAATTTGGTCCAACTTAAAAGATAGGATATCTTTTTTTAAACGAGCAAAAATTATCTAATGTGAAGCAGACGAAATTGCGCTGGACAGCTAGTTGTTTATATAAACATGTACGACCGACTGACTTCGCAATAAAAACTTTATACATTTTGAACAGTATTAACTGTCTATATAAAAAATAATTTATTAGCGAATCGAGGAATTCATTTGCGACTCGGCAAACTGCCAAGAGTAACTTACCACAATGTATTAGTCACATTTCATGTTATTACTATCTTATTATACAGGGAAACAGTCACTTTGATCCTGTAAACAGACAAAGACTTGTGGTCTTCTTGACCAAACCAATTTTTAAGGAGTTATGCAAATTCTTCTGACGTTAGAAACACATCACAAGGTCTTATTTAATTTGTCCATCGGCGTGCGGACACGGCATATTTTTATTATTATGTCTACATATGGTTAGAGAGCTTAATCATAATCCTCTGTAGGGTAAGAATAACGGACCTAGGATTTTAAAATACTTAAAACGCGATATACGATTCCGATTTGAAGTCCATTTTGTTCTCTTCTCCAATTCACTTGCATTTGTAGATGAGCTCAGCAAAGCATATTGAGGGCAAGCTATGACTACATTGAATCCTGAGTAATATTATAAATGCGAATGTCAGTATGTTTGTTTGTTTGTTACGCTGACACGCCTTGACTACTCGACCGATCATCATAAAATTTCGCATACACTTCGGGGGTTCAGAAAAGGTCATAAAACAGCGAATCTGCGGATAAATCTCGTATAATTTATTATTATATATCCCAGCTAGAACTCTTTAGCAAAGTAGGCTGAGATTTTAAGCTTACATTAAGAAGGTACTATATTGGGTAGAATTACTTCCATAGTCACGCTGCCTTAAGTTTACGTTAAGCTCTACGTAAACATTTCTTGATACAACAAAGTAGGCAAACATACATATTATGATAGGCCTGCCTATAATATGTATGTAGACAGTAAGACTAAGCTTACCTATCGCAAGTAAAAAAAAAAGTTGGGGCAGTTTTTGGGGACTGCCGATAGAAGTGAAAACTTCAATCCTTGATCATAAACACTTCTTTATAAACCAAAAAAACAAAATAAAAAGAATAAAAAGAAATAAAAAGGGAGCGGGGGTCGGATTCCTGATACTCTCTTAGAAATTAAGGGGGTCAAAATTTCGTTATTTTTTGCGTAGGACGCACTACATGCACACACGTAATTCAAAAATGGAAACCGTGGAAGCGTGACGATGACGCGAGTTCTATGATTTTAGTTCACCCAAGAAGTGCTCAACGCGCCTAAAGTTTTCACTTCAATAATAATAGTATTACTATACTACGGCTGGCTTTTCATAGAAGTGTAGTATTTCCCCGTGCAATTCGGCTTATTCGCACTGTTGACAAACAATACTCGTCAATAGTGGATTCATTCGCTCATCGTATCACGGGTGATGCGCGTGTACCAGACTTCTGGCCTGCACATATTTATACAGTAGGTACTCGTAAGCTTGCAACATTTTCCTCTATTAAACATGTTATCACATAATAATTGTTATCGCCGCCTTATCGGGTGTGAGCGGGAATTATGACGCGGCGGCGACGTGGCGCGACGTGCTGTATCGGCGCCGGCGCAGCTGCTGCGGCTAATGCGCGATTTACAATCATAATACTGACGAAGCTTCCTACTTTCTTAGTAAAAAGGTGCGATATGTTATATACTTTCTTTATTCGTCCATTGGTGTATAGATGCTGACGTCTAGATACAATCCTTCTATTTTGTCTTAATATGCATATCATAATCATGCTAGCATAGAAAGAAAGAAAGAAAGAAACATTTATTTACACAGAATACAGGTGGTACCAGATTTAACAATGATGAAATTGAAGGCTATTTCAATTTTATGCTATATCTTATGCTTTAATCGTATCGTTCCCTAAGGTGTGAACTATGCCCATACCACATTTTGATACAATCTGCTTCGTTGTTTAGTCACAAAATATTAGTATAGTAAGCAAACATATTTTTGCTTTTATCATATTGAAGTGGATTATACGGGACTTATAAACAAATTGTTTTGTACCAAAGATTTTCATATAAAGTTAAACTTTGTACAAATATATGCAAAGGACTTTACAAACTTAAGTACAATGACAAAGTTGTTAGCAATAAAAGCCTCTGTGCCTGTTAAAAAAGACGCAAAGCATAATCACACACAAAACACTTGTCTCTGGACCATACATATTTTAAACCCCGCAATAGAACCTCTAAAGTGATTACTTAAACCACTGCGCCACTCGTGCAACGACTCAATGCATTACATCCTGAATCACTCGACTGGTTGAGAACAAAGTGAAATAAATCTGTTGCTCAGTAATAAACATTTTTGCAGAGACATCACAATAAATAGTCCATCAGTACAACAGGGTGCATTAACAGCTGCTTAATGCGAATTGTACAGATTAATGTCCTCCAGATCGAATTTCGGTCACGGCGGCCAATCTTAACGGAGACTGGCCATCTGCGCAGGAAATTTTTACTTACATATTTTTATTTACTTTTTGTTATACCCGCATTCTATAATAATAATTTGATGATGCATGTCATGATGGTACAAAAATAAAAATCTTTTCATTTCATTTCATTGTTCATTTCATTTCATTATATTATAGTGCACAAGTGTGTGCACAAACACAAGTGCACTCTCTGTTCCCTAACTCTCATGATCCGATGGGACGAATAATCTGACACGACCGGAGAGAGATCAGGCGCAGGACCAACGGGTTTACGTGCTTTCCGAGGCACGGGGGTGTCTAACACCGCCTACTTCCTAATTCTGGGCTCGTATTGAGATTTCCAGAAAAACCCAGTAACTTTTTGTTGCCCCGACCCGGGATTCGAACCCGAGACAGTCGCACAGCAGTCGCACAGCAGTCGCATTCACTACCGCTGCGCCACGGAGGCAGGCAGTTAATGAGGTTTCATTCAACACTAGCTGAATACTCGGCTTCGCTTGTTTACGGAACACATGGTTATTCTGTACTTGTATATTTTGTGGCCAAAGTTATGCAGCGCGGATTGCAATTGTTTATAAGTGTTCCACCGAATGCAGTTTGTGAAATTTGGTTGACTTCATTCGGAGTCGTTTAATACACTCGTCCCAGGGCCGGCATTTTATAAATTAGGGTATTTTTATTCCCCAAACCAAAACAGAAAACCTTCAAACGCTTTTTAAAACGATACTTTATTTTTTATACCCTATCTTATGGTAGCCCTTTTTAAATATATGTCATCAGAGGTACGATTTATGTTATTTTTAAAATTATAAGTGAATACAATGGACTCCATGACGAAACTTAAACTAAATTATTAGCAGCACTACTACCTAGTTACCTACTCATTTAACACAATTAGAGATACACAAACAGACAAAAATAAATTTTCGCAATTATCTATACTAATATTATAAAGCTGAAGAGTTTGTTTGTTTCAACGCGCTAATCTCAGGAACTACAGGTTCGATTTGAAAAATTATTTTAGTGTTGGATAGCCTCTTTATCGAGGAAGGCTATAGGCTATATAACATCACGCTACGATCCACAGGGGCGGCGCAGTAACGATAAACGCGGGTGAAACCGCGGGAACATTACTAAATTTATAACCCAACGTTATTTTAAAAAGAATATACTGCATGTTTTGGAACTTATTTGATTTTATACACAGAAAAAATGATGACGTGAAATGATCGGGCGCGGTGTCGAGTGCGCATGCGCCACAAGGTCGCTGAGTCAGCGCGCCGCGGCGCGGTGCCTATTGTTTCCCGTCGTCACTAACGCTTCGCGATAGATGATTCTCAACCTTGGGTTTTAAGTAAACACATTAATTATTTGTTTATAAACAATAGTGGTATTGTAATTATATTTCCTGAATGCGTTTTTTGTGTGGTGTCTGTTTAGTATACATCTGTCGTACATAACTTATCTTTATACTAAATGTGCCCGCGGTTTCACCCGCGTTTATGATGACTACGTCGCCCCCGTGGGTCGTAGCCTGATGTTATATAACTTATAGCCTTCCTCGATAAATGAACTATCCAACACTAAAATATTTTTTCAATTCGGACCAGTAGTTCCTGAGATTAGCGCTTTCAAACAAACAAACACTTTCAGCTTTTTAATATTAGTATAGATTATAAAAAAGATACTCAAGTGTAATACCGCAATCGGTCAGTGTTATTGTTTTTCTGTCTGGAAATTCTCAGCACAATCTCTGATAAGAATTCAGACAAAACATTATAAGAATACTAACTCTTGCGCGCGGCTCCACCCGCGTGTTACATAAATAAAAAGTAGCCTATATCCTTCCCAGGTTTTAAATGTATATCTGTACCAAATTTCATCTAAATCGGTTGAGTGATTTACCAGTGAAAAGGTAACAGACAGGCAGACAGAGTTACTTTCAAATTTATAATAGGTACTAGCTTTTGCGCGCGGCTCCGCCCGCGTGGTGCCTACATGAATAAAAAGTAGCCTATGTCCTTCCCCAGGTTTTAAACTATATCTGTACCAAATTTCATCAAAATACGGTCGAGCGGCTTAGCCGTGAAAAGGTAACAGACAGACAGAGTTATTTTCAAATTTATAATATTAGTAAGAATGTTATCTAAACACAGAAGCCAGTTGAAAACAGTAATTTAAGTTGAATGACATCGAAATATGATAGAGGTATGCATCTATCAATATGCATTGAAATGAAGAAATTATACTAAATTCGTGACCTGGAAATGTTCAAATGTCAGGGAAACGGAAAATAAAATCAATTTGTCATTCAAATTTATTCCTTATATCTTAGTGTTAGCGTTTAGCAATTCGTTTCAATACCTGTTTTGGCTTTTATTAAATTGCTACGGTTGATTCCGTTTCGGTATCTGCACCGTTTCCTCATCCTTTGTTCTTTTAATAACAAACGCACCTGATTTAGCAAGATGTGGTAGGCGAAGTGTGTCATCAGGTGAACCTTAAACTTATGCTATACAGCTTTTGAGCGCGGCTCCGCGTGGTACCTACATTAATAAATAGTAGCTCATGTCCTTCCCCAGGTTTTAAACTATATCTGTACTAAATTTCATCTAAATAGATTGAGTGATTTAGCCGTGAAAAGGTAACAGACAGACAGAGTTACTTTTGAATTTATAATATTATAGTAAGGATTAAACTTAAGTATAGCCTTCCTCGATAAATAGGCTATCCAACACTAAAAGAATTTTTCAAATCGAACCAGTAGTTCCTGAGATTAGCGCGTTCAAACAAACGCGGTGGGTCTATATTTATTTCGTCCTCAAGTAAAAATTACTATACAGATTTTGTTTCGGTTCTAACGGTGAGATAGCTTGGAGTTTAATTTAAAATCTGTCTCGGGTTTCTAAATTTGTTCAGTAGAATCGACGATATGCCGTAATAGAAGCCGCGACTCGCAGGTAAAAGCTAGGTAACATTATGATAAGGAAAATAAAGCAAAAGGTTTTGATCAAATTTGTTATTCTTGAAATTACCAAATTTTATCTAGATCGAGAATGGCTTAAGATTTAGTATTACCAATCTATTTTGGTTATCAAATTTGCCGCTTGAAAGACGTTTCGGTAACACTATCGCCGTTCAACCATATTTGGAAACAGCAAATTGATATTTCATAAAGAACCGCGAATATTCTTTTCTATTTCTCATTTCACATAATGTAAGCAATCATTGTAGTGTTATCTTTTTTCTATCGTTAGGGCTGGTTCTAGGAAATCTATCTGTTTGAGAACTCTAATAAGTTTGGACTCGAACAGCGTTCTCTAACCAATACCGACCGCCGATTTGATTTGTATGATATCTGACGCTGACAGCTTTATTTTTCCTTCTCTCAGCTCGCTGCTAAAATACTTACCGAGCGACCAGTAATTACTTATTAAAATAATGACACATATCTGTTGAACAGTTATAAATAATAATAATAATAATTTATTTCATCATCATCATCATCATCATCAGGCTATGATAGTCCACTGCTGGACATAGCCCTCCCCCAAAGAGCGCCATAGCGCCCTGTCTTCAGCTTGCCGCATCCAGCATCTGCCTGCAGTCTTTCGCAAATCGTCATCCCACCTGGTCGGAGGGCGTCCTACACTACGTTTGCCGAGTCGCGGTCTAATTTATTTATTTTAGTATAATTCTTAGTTTTACAATTGCATCTTAACAATAACATAAAGTGCACTTATAGATATTTGCCCGACCTAGGTTAAACCTGTTTCGAGTGACCAACTGCTTACATACTATTATCAGTATAAATAAATAACCATTATAATAACTTTTATAATAAACTAAAGGTAAAAACAATTAAAATAAGTTTAATATTCTACTTTAAAACTAAATTAGCAAAATATTATTTACATATTGCGAGTAACTGCTCGGTTTGGTCATATGACAGAGTTTGAATATATGCTGTAATTAAGTTAATATAAATAAGAATGTCCAAATACTGTCATTCATAAAATTGGTCAGCTTTCTTAAGAGGCATTCCGCAATGACAGACCGCAACGTTTCACGTAAAATGCAATCATGGTGGCCGCAGTTTGTAATTTAACATGGCTACCTAATATCAGACGGCTTTTTACTCATAAAAATATCCCTAACTTAAACTTAGCTACGTCCCAACTCCAAACAAGCTCCTAACTCCTTCATCAATGACTAGATATTCCCGCGGTTTCAGTCGCGTTTATCGTTACTGCGCCGCCCCCGTGGGTCGTAGCGTTATGTTATATAGCCTATAGCCTTCCTCGATAAATAGGCTATCCAACAATAAAATATTTTTTCAAATCGAACCAATAGTTTTTGAGACTAGCGCGTTCAAACAAACAAATAAACTCTTCAGCTTTATAATATTAGTATAGATTAGTATAGATTAGCATTTGATGAACAGTCCGCCACAGTTATTTAACTATTATTCAACGAACACTCAACGGTGAGTAATTTAAATGTGAATTTATTGTCGCTAGGTTATGCTAAGCTCCCTCTGTTTTATAAGTAAGACCTACAGTCTACCTACCTACTATTATTTTTCGGCAAGTGAAATATCTGTTGGCATAGTGTCAGCGCGCCACGGGTGGAGTGATCAGTATGATCACGCAATACACAATCAGTGTTTGCAGTATATCATTACCCTTATATTTCATTCAAGCGCGCGACTTTTTGTTGTTTTCCCGTGGGAATGTCTGAATAGCTCGTTTAATCGCAATTAACTGGGTTACTGTTTGTTCTGTCCTTTAATAACGACGATTCTGAGCTTATTCTTAGTGTTTTATTAGTTTTAAATGGCGGTTTATTACACTGACCGTATGTAAAGCATGCTCATTGAGGCCGGTGACGAGTTAATTGTGGGCGAGATCACACAATGCCGTGTGTTCAGTGTTCGAAGTCAATATATTTGTTTCTACTAAGAAGCTAAGTAGTGAAATTGCATTGTTTCTATCAGTTCTATTTTGATTATCCAGGTAGTACTGTAATATGGGGTAGTCTTACTAATTAAGAAGGACTTCATTCATGTTGGCCTCGATGGCGTAGTGGTTAGTGTAATCGACTCCCACGCCTGAGGTCGCGGGTTCGATTCCCTCACAAGTCAAACATGGTTGTTTGTCTTGGTGTGGGTGTTTCTATGTATAATATGCAAGTATTTACAAGAAAAAAGTATATGCGTATGTTTATCCATTGTCTAGTACCCATAGTACAAGCTCTGCTTAGTTTGGGCTAGATGGTGTTGTGTGTATGTGATACAATATTATTATATTATTATTATTCTTACCTTGCATGGAGACTTTTATCAGATCTGCTTTGCATCCTTGCTTAATAAAGATATTAAGTCTTAGATCAAACAGTAAAAGCTGAATCTGCTAAGGCATACTCAAAGACCGAAAATACACATGTTCTGAGTCCATAAGGTTATCGACACTACCATGTATGTCGATCCACTAATCAGTCGTAATCGACACGCGAACCGCTGATTGGTATCTACCCCACCACAAAGGGTTAGATCAACATTGGCACCATCTAACGGCGCGCGGACACTTCACTGACTCATGCCAAAGACCCTCAGTAGGACCGCCCACTACCATACATGGATATATATATATATATATATACATCACACACATTTTTATCCCTTTTAAGACACATACGTGGGAATAACTAAAGTCGACCGTTCCGTGGCACTCGGCCAATATATTCTTGTTAATACATACCATTGTTTCGCAACGACGTGTCTTATTGCTCACTTGACATTTTACTATGTGGATTTTTTAACGATTAGCTGTAAACTGTCTCGTTGGATCCGTAACATAAGTTACTGCTTCGATTGCCGTCTAAGCCTTATTGCCATTTTCTGTTTGGATTAATCAGTAGCATTTTATTTCTTCGTGTTTTGCGTGTGCCCTTGTGTGCCAAAATAAATATTTTTCTTTCTTTTTCTTTTCTTGGGCCTGACAAAGTCCTATAGCATTCTTGGGCCTGGCAAAATCCTATAGGATTCTTTCGTTACGAAAATCCTGAGTAACAGGCAATGTGCCCGGTAGACGATTACAACTCTCTGTTATAAAGGACCTAAAAGCATGAAGAGTTCCGTACCTCTGTCACCTCTAACCCATAAATCAAAATTGTCTCTTAAAATATCCTGACAGCTCTTCATGCCTTTAGTACAACACGAAGCTTCAAATACTGCATACCCAGTAAAAAGAAGAAGAGCAAATACAATATTGCATTACACTTGCGATATGTCGTAACAGCAGTAAGCAAAATAAAGTCGGTGAGGTTGTGTCTGCGCGTGCGCAACAATGGCGACGAGGGAGTCGGCGCGATAAATCGGGCGCGGGGTACGTCGCGTCGGCGCCGACGCTGTATTGTTGTGGCGTTGTGCAACAGAAACGCTTGACCCTTTCTTGTGTCTCCACACCAGAATTGCAACATACACAATATGATGTTCTTTTTAAAGTGTATGGCGTAATTATATTCTGCGATACCGGGGTTACAACTTCCGATAGTAAGGTTTCTAATAAGACAAAGCGTAGTCTCTTCTATCAAAAACCACTTAGTAAGTTAAGGAGCTTGAAGCCTGATACAGTAGTGTGGTAGGTACAATAGAACTAACAACTGGTTATGTTATGATATGATATTATATGGTATATTCGTATTTGTACTGCGATGCGACTATTATAAATTTTGATACACATACATATATCTATGTACCCTCTTTGAAGAGTCTTATTTCATAGACAGATAATGGTTAGTCACATTATATGCCACATCTAGCATTGCAACCTGGATGAGTAAATGAAACTTCAACAAGAAACGCCCCTTCCTGATTAGTTTCTAAATAAAGAATAATTATCGCCCCTCAATGAACGTCCTGCAATGTCCCCCACATAATTTCCCACAAACAACTTTTAGCATCGCAGATATCTCATAATGGCGCCATTGAGCACGTTTAACAAATAATTAGCGGCATTTAAGTGTGTATGTCGCTTCCCTTAACCGTTTCTCCGGAACTATAAAATTACGGCAGAGGTATGCCGTGTGCCGTCTCGTCCGACGGCAAAAACGCGAACGATAGCGGACGGACGGGCTAAAAATAAGACGACCACTGATGTTAATCAACGCAACCAGATTTGTGCTGACAGCTGGATCTGATGCTTCAGGGTGCTGGACAAAGGTGCTGAAAGGGTACCTGGATAAATGGTAAAGATATGGCAGTTCCATTTTTGAAGCTGTAAAGCCAGATAATGGTGTGTTTAAAGATTTTGGTGCCCATTACAGACAAAGGCGATCACGCCTAAAGAATTAAGTATTGAAAAAAAACAAAGGTCATCTCGTAGAGATTTGTTAGTTGCAGGGGGTCCACCGGAACCAGCAAAATTTTGAAAAGTGGTCTATGAAAAAAGTCTGGGTACCTCTTTTCTAAACAATTGCAATATATCTGGTAACTGCTAGGCACTATATTACCCATAAACGTGATCAATAATCACGTGCAACGCGACTGTTATTGTTATATGCGACCTTTCAAACGGTAAATCCCTATTGGTACGTTGCGCAAGCGCCTCCGTACGTACGAACGACCTATTTCGATTATATCGCCTTCTGGAACGATTGTTACCAATCCGATCACGATTCCTTTCGCAAAGGTGAAAAATACATTGAGAATGCCACGAGTTGTCATTTCGCAGTCACGATTCGACAACAGCCAAATGTCATCTAAATGTGTGCAGATATAATGTTGAATGAAACTAGTTGCAACATATGAAATATCGAGGTCTTCGAAAGTATCCGATCGGTTTTAAGTAGCAATCGTGTATGCAAGAATGTAGTTCGATGCTAGCTAATTAGTATGTAGCGTGATCTGGATAGGTTCGGTTGGAGGCGTATGTCTCTTACTTTTAGTACCTAGATTTTACCAGATAGTTTGGCTTTCGGGTTTGCTACTGTTCTTTGGAGATATCTGACTACCAGTAGTTATGAATGCTGGTATTTTTTTTTACACACAACTCCATCTAGCCCATGCTAAGCAGAGCTTGTACTATGGGTACTAGACAATGGATAAACATACATATATACTTTTTTTTTGTAAATACATACTTATTATACATAGAAATACCCAGACCAAGACAAACATCCATGTTTATGCACACAAATGTTTGACTTGTGCGAGAATCGAACCCGCGTCCTTATGCGTGGCAGTCGGTTACACTAATCACTACGCCATCAAGGCCGACTATTCAGCCCAACTGCCTACTCAACCATTCCAATACCTAAAGACGTGCGTCTTCAAAACAACTAACAAGCTTTAAAGTACAAGGAAGCCCCAATGGCCCCGATTCCGCACATTCCTTACGTACTTTGTGATTCTTCATTCAGGTATATTTCTCGCGATAGACAGGTCGTCGGACTGCGTATACGACAACTTGTTTCCTAAAGGTCGGCTTTTAAATTTATCGTCGCATTTATATGTATTAAAACGTTTAATTAAATAAAGATTTCTTTTCCTGGCGTGTGCGCGGCCGCCATGCCGTTTATTCGCGGCCCTTCGGTGGTATCTAGTGGCATTTATACTTGTGTTACATGTAATTGGGAATAAATTTATGCGTGCTTGGCTCGAGCGATGAATGTATTAAGTGCTAAATGCTCGGTACTATGTCTGGTATTTGGATAGGTACATATTAAACATAAACATAAACATATTTTAACGGCCTCGATAGCGTAGTGTAACCGACTGCCACGCCTGAGGTCGCGGGTTCAATTCCCGCACAAGTGAAACATTTGTGTGCATGAACATGGATGTTTGTCTTGGTCTGGGTGTTTCTATGTATAGTATGTATGTATTTACAAAAAAAGAAGTATGTATGTTTATCCATTGTCTAGTACCCATAGTACAAGCTCTGCTTAGTTTGGGCTAGATGGTGTTGTGTGTATGTGATAGAATATTATATTATTATATCTTTATTTCTCTCACCACAATATTATGTTACATAATTGCTTATAATTATTACATAGCATTCGTTTATTGTGGGAGACTGGTGCCTAAACTAGGCGTTAGCCTGTATTTCAGGCCACCAGGCCTCCACCCCGGATTTATTTAATTTGCATATAAACAGTTCAGCGTAGTCTGTACTATGAGCCATATTGGACTGCCTATCTCATAACTAATTGAAAATGTAGCACTTTTGTCGTGTAATATTAGTGTTCTGTTACCTTATTAATTTAAAGAGCGATTATGATATGCGACGACTTAAGGATGGAGACCTTTCAAAATTATCTTCTTCTCCCTAGCCTTTATTATTCCCAAATCACTTGGGGTTGGCTTTCTAGTCTAGCCGGATTTGACTGGATATCAGTTTTTACACGGAGCCGCTGCCACCTGACCTCTGCAACCCGAAGGCTAACGATACCCTAGGCTAGACCAGTGTCAGGATATTAGAGGGCACTGACTTCCCAATAACGACTGCGATAGATTTTCATGGCAGCCGGGACAGACGGCTTAACGTGCTCTCCAAGGCACGGAGCAGGCGATAATTGTCAATCAATACGCACATAATTTCGAAAAAGTCATAACTGCCGAAGGTCAGTGGTGCGCGACGTAGGTTTGAACCCGAGACCATCTGCATTGCAGTCTGTTGGTGTCCCCACTGAGCTATCGCTTTCAAAATTATTTAGACGTGGTTATTTTTAAATAAACTGCGATTAAATCAGTGTAATCTTATTTGAAGCGGGATTTTTTTAAAGATTTAAACTGCATTACTATTGATTTGATTGAACAGACATGAAATACCCAGGCTTGTTATCGTCTGTCGGTCGCACAAACCGTCCAATATTCTGATCAAATCACATTCGGCATTTTGACGGTAGCAAGAAAACCGCTTAAATCATTGTATCAGTTCTCCATCTGTAAACATTTAAATCTGCGATTTAAACCAACCATACAAAAACAACCTCCATACCATCGTACATGTTGAGCTGAAGTTCCTCTATCCTCCAATTAACCGATGTTCCTCGTCGCGATAATTCGCCGCGTCGCTTCCTGGTTGCTAATGACTTGGGACATTATCCAGAGTCATGAGAACAAAGTATTCATGGCTTCATTGCCTTCACAGTCTTCGCTATTATAAGCACATTAATGCCCATTGTAGGACATGGCTTTGTTTAGTCGGACAATGTCGATTAGTCCGTGAAAATTTCTTGTATGATTTATCTTAAACGTTCGTGAATGTACTTTCGTATTCTGAAGATTATCTTTGAAATATATAAATAGTTTTCTGTTTTAAATCTTAAATTCTTAAAGCCGCGATAACCCAATGGATAATGGCATTGGACTTGCGAGCGGGGGGTCGCGGGTTCAAATCCCACCTATTGCACTACTGACGTGAACCCTCTCCTAACACAAGCATTCTAGCTTAGCTTGAGGGGTTAACAAGAATACTAGTAATTTGAAACCCAAATTGCTAATAATTAAAATAAAAAAGAAATAAATTAGGAAAAGAAAGAAATTACGATAATATTATAAATGCGAATGTGAGTTTGTTTGTTTCGCTTTCACGCCTTAACTATTCGATCGATTATAAAGAAATTTCACATACACTTTCTCAGGGTACTTTCATCCAGAAAAATAGTGTTACTATACTAAAGCAAGCGAAGCCGTTGGCAAAATCTAGTAAATAATATATGATTTCATAGCCTCTATTTACCTGCACCGTTAGCCTCAATGTGTCACAAGGAACAAGGTCGCCTTGTCCTACGTTTTCAGAACAAACACACACAAAGTTAATAATAGCCATTTGAAACGTATATCAAGATGATACCAGTATAAGTGTGGGGTGTAAAAACAGCGTAATGTGTAAGTTACTGCTTCGAAGCCAGGTCAGTGGTACGGCGAGCCGGATTGCGCAGGAACAGGGCCGCAGACAATACCGCCGTGCTCATTCTCTTTACTACATTTGATTGTAAACATAACGAGATGGGTGTAAAAATCCAGGATTCAACCTCTTCGTCTTATATGTACATCATGTGACCTTGAGACTCCTATATCTCGGGGTTCTTTTGACCCACAGGGCCCATATTCAAATTCGACCGAGGTATGACCCAAGGTGTCTGCACACCAAGTTACAAGTCAATATTTTTCCATTTAAAATATGTGCCCCTATATCTCGGGGATCTTTTGACTCACAGGCCCCATATTCAAACTCGACCGAGGGATGACCACAAGGTGTCTGCACACCAAGTTACAACTCAATCGGTCCAGTGGTTCCGGAGTTATGCCTGTCAATAACAGACATCCAATGTACCATGTGAAATCATATTTAACGAGATGGGTGTAAAAACCCAGGATTCAACTTCTTCGTCTTAAATGTAAAAGTAATGAAAAGAAATGACCACAATATCTCGGGGGTCTTTTAACCCACAGGGCCCATATTCAAATTCGACCGAGGTATGACTCCATGGTGTCTGCACACCAAGTTACAAGTCAATCGGTCCAGCGGTTCCGGAGTTATGCCGGTCACTAACAGACAGACAAACAGACCCACATAGTGTTTTCATTAACCTCTGAAGAAGACTCAGAGGTTAATAATATATAGCTGCACGGATGGCGAAGTGGTTAAAATGGTCGCCTCGGCACTGCCGCCGCGTCGGGTGTTGTGGGTTTGAATACACGGGACAAAAATGGGTGATCCTAGTGCGGAGTCCTGTTATAAAAAAAACAAAAATAAAATGTGGGCGGGTCGGTTTCCTGATACTCTCACTTAAAGGGTTATCAAGGGGGTCAAAATTTCGTTATTTTTTGCGTAGGACGGCACCATTTCTGAGATATTGTTAATATTCTAAAATAATTCAAAAATGGAAAGCGTGGAAGCGTGACGATGACGCGAGTTCTATGATTTTTGTTCACCCAAGAAGTGCTCAACGCGCCTAAAGAAGTTTTCACTTCAAAAACTATAGTTTACTGACTCTCCATGTGTCATGTGGACTTTACATATATGACTCACGCTTGTATGTTCCCTAAGGTTTAGGTACGAACAATACCCACATTTTGCAAGCTTGTAAATGCCGCACGTAACATGGCCCGAGCCTAAGAGACTCTTGCTAAAGCGTTCCAAATAAAATGTTGCCATAGAAATATTAGAAACACGAGTTTCGCAAAAATCAATTTAAAAACGAGATCATTATTATTTCGATATCATCCTGTGTCGTGGAATGATGCAAACTGATGTTGAAGGAGATGATTTCAATTACTTTTTGTTGATAAAAAAATGGTAAAATTGTAAGTGTCGACGGCAAAAACACCTTAGATATTTATGTGGTAATCTTTTTAAATTAATTTTCGTCTGGCAAGACTAGAAAAAAAAATTACAGATTCTTTCATGAACGGTTTTCATGTAATTAGTTCGGAAATGTTGTAACGATCAAGTTATTATACTACCTATAATATGCGAATGTGAGTTTGTTTGTTACGCGTTCACACCTTAACTACTCGGCCGATTATCGTGAAATTTCGCTTACACTTTCTCAGGGGAACAGAAAAGGATATAGGGTACCTTTCATCCAGACAAAAATTCTGTTTCTACATGCACAACCACAAGTAAACTATACAGGCTACTGATACGAGTGACCGGCCCAGGTGGCTCGCGTCTGTCACAAGTTACACAATGCATACAATCCGCGTTACTGACTTAACTGCCCGGATGGCGAAATGGTTTAAGGGATCGCCTCGACACTGCCGCCTAGTGTTGTGGATTCGATCTCCACATGGGACAAAATATGATCTACAAATGATACCTAGTTCCAAGTCTGTGTCTCCTGTTTGAATGTTTGTAAAGTTCTACGTGACACAGGAATTATTTTTAGTCCGGGAGTGATCTTTCTCAAACCAAACGAGATAGGTGTAAAAACCCAGGATTCATTGAATGTAAAAGCAATGAAAAGAAAAGACCCCTATATCTCTGGGGTCTTTTGACCCACAAAGCCCATATTCAAACTCGACCGAGGTATGACTCCAAGGTGTCTGCACACCAAGTTACAAGTCAATCGGTTCCGGAGTTATGCCTGTCACTAACACCCATCTGTCACTAATACAGATCCACATAGTGTTTTCATTAACTTCTGAAGAAGACTCGGAGGTTAATAAATTTTACCTGCATCGTAATCATGAACTATCATGCTAACTACTTACCATCAAAAACCCGTAAGGTCTCCATCTTAGCTGTAAAAAATATTCTTGAATCGATATCTCCAACTGTAACAGAAAGAAGTCAGCCGATACTCCCGACCTTGCGTCACTAACGACCAATTACCCAGGCTTAATCGAAGCTAATGACATGTGGCTTCCTAGCCGCGAAACGTGACCGGTCCAGGTTCAAATCCAATTGTCTTAATGAACCTCCCGCGGTGAATCGCTCACACACACAAAAAATAAAACCCGTAACCGCAGCAAATCTGATAAATTTGTTGTTTAACAAGTTCCTGTGTTGATGTGCAGGAACTTGTGTGGTGTTTTTTGTTCGTTAAATGTTTCTGACTGCGTGTGGCGCAGTGATTGCGATGGTCAGCTTACCGCTGCTAGGTATCAGCTGTAATGTTTTGATGTCACTATGATAAGAGTAATATAATAATAATATAATATTCTATCACATACACACAACACCATGTAGCCCAAACTAAGCAGAGCTTGTACTATGGGTACTAGACAATGGATAAACATACATATATACTTATTTTTTGTAAATACATTTATATTATACATAGAAACACCCAGACCAAGACAAACATCCATGTTCATGCACACAAATGTTTGACTTGTGCGGGAATCGAACCTGCGACCTCAGGCGTGGCAGTCGGTTACACTAAACACTAAACCATTGAGGCCGCCAAAAAGGACATACCTATATTTTGTATTTTTTTAAGTTATTGGTTGTTTCATGGGTATTCATTTGTGCTTTGCTGATTGTAAAGTTTCAACTTGTCTCCCAAAAAATGTTATTTTTCTATACTGTTGTTGTCAGTAGTAGCTCGGCGCCAAAACTTGTGCCTAGCTGTAGCTGTAAACAACAATAGCTTTGGGCCTTGCAAAGTAAATGTCACTGGCGAAACAGATTATTCCACTGTGTTCATCCCTTCACAGCGCTACGCAGTCCTGTTCCAACTTCCATATATAAAATATGGTCAGTTCGCACCTCAATACCATAGATTCCGTCACATTAACACGTGTCCATTCTCGCACGTACTTACCACATACTCACGCATCGCTTCTAATTACCGCAAGCGGATTGGCCGCTTTTGTATTTCGAACGCGGTGAATGCGCGGGCGCATTCAAACTGGAGCGTGCGAACGTCACTAGCGGCCGCATATGGTAAACGCTGATGAGCGATGCGATGGCACATCACTAATTACCATGGGTTAGGGCCGTCCTCCACAATGCGACAATATAACGCTACTTTTTATAGGACGTTTCCGTGTGCTTTGAATGCTACGCCCAGAGATGTAACATAATGAAATGTATTTTTTTATCCTGTTTATATCAGACTGCTTCCTTAGAGCCTTCCCTAACCTAAAAATGTTGGTATAATAGGTAGCCTCAGGCTAATCCTTCAGGGCATCTGGAATAGGTAGATCTAAATCGAAATATAAAAACAGCAACAAATCGGCAATAGGTAGGGCTAGGTTAAATTAACAAAGAAAAACATAATTAAACTTCGAATTACGAGAATAACATGTAATTTCATTTCATTTATTTCGGGCTGCATAGGCCCGTAGATAAATACCTTAATCTAAATTTACATATTATAAAAGCATATAAGCAGAGCTTGTACTATGGGTACTAGACAATTGATAAACATACATATATTTATACTTTTTTGTTTTGTAAATACATATATATATATATATATATATATTATACCTACATAGAAACATAGATGCATAGATAAATACCTTATAGACTAACATACATACAATTTGTGTTAGTATTTATAATATAACTTATTAACTATATTAGTACTGCTTCACTTGCACTCTGTTGTTGTGCGTTCATGTGGCACTTGTCCGCGGAAGCGACGGAACACCACACCCTTCGGCCAAAAGTCCTCCTTCGTGAATATGTGCAGAAAGCAAGTAGGGAGAGTTTAAAAAGGAAGACAATATGGGATACCCTAATTAATTATAATGATTGTATGTGTGGTGTCAAATTGGTTACAGATTTAGTAGTAGATAAATATTATCCTGAAATAAAAATATACTCGATGACTACAACAAACATTGTTCAATATGATGGCTTCATTTTCAGTCTTAAGGCGGCTGTACACATTGGGCCAAGGTAGTGGGCCAGCATGTTGGACCAACGTGTAGAGATCTACATACCGCCAAGTAGATCTCTACACGTTGGCCCAACACGCTGGCCCACTACCTTGGCCCAATGTGTACAGCCGCCTTTAAACAAATTACGGATGTTGTATATAATATACTAATTACAGTGATTACATACGTACTATGAAATTAGAGTGCCACCAATAGAGAGCGATGGAGAAGTCTCGCAATAGACGCAACCAACTTTTCAGACAACTCCACGAGCACGACCGCTCAACCAGGAGTATACCACTAAGAAGAAGAATGAACCTTACAACAAAAAGTATCAACTACCCTTATCTATACTAATATTATAAAGCTGAAGAGTTTGTTTGTTTGAACGCGCTAATCTTAGGAACTACTGGTTTGGATTGAAAAATTATTTTAGTGTTGGATACCGTTTTTACCGAGGAAGGCTATAGACTATATAACATGACGCTACGACCCACGGGGGCGGTGCAGTAACGATAAACGCAGGTGAAACCGCGGGAACATCTAGTTAATTATAAACCTGCACATACTACCGATAAAGTTAATTAATACTATTGATTAGTAACCATTCGCGAAACACTTTACGTTCCGCGATCCCGTTTTATAATTTATAATAGTGCGTGTAGCAGTTTTATCGGCGGTACCTACCGCGTGCGCGGGCGCATTGTTTTACTCTCATTTACCGCGATCGACGATAACATCGGCTGGCACGGGCCGAACGATAAATTTAATTAAACCACCTGTCTCCTACTACCAGATTATGTTATCTAAAGATGAATACCATTGAATAGCGAAGACGGAGGGTAGAGTAGGCTTCGTTGCGCGTACGCCGATGTTGGACAGACGAGCAAAATTTATAAAACTGATGCTGTTAAAAGTTTTCTGTGAGGAGGTTTTTTGGCCTTTTCTTGGCAGTCCATGTCTCCTATAGAAGGTTGAGTAACACAGATTATGTTCAAATGACATTAACCTAGTATTATTAAGCTGAAGAGGTTGTTTGTTTGAAAAACTTTACTTGGAATTACATATTTTAGATTATTGATCATTTTTAGGGTTCCGTACCTCAAAAGGAAAAAACGGAACTCTTATAAGATCAGTTTGTTGTCCGTCCGTCTGTCTGTCTGTCAAGACCCTTTATCTCGCGAACGCGTATATCGCGGTATTGAGTTGAAATTAAAACGATTTACTCAGGACTACAGTCTCTTGAAGCTGTCAAAAAATCAAACTTCTAAGTTAGCGTAAAAAATCAAAAATCAAAATTTATAGGCTACTTTCCGTTGACCTAGAACTATGAAATTTGGCAAGTAATACCGTCTTATACTACAAGTATAGAGAAAAATTTGAAAACTATACATTTGTAATTAAATCATAAAATACAGGGCCTTTATGTAAGGAACGGCTCGGCGGTCCAAATTTTGGATTGAGTTAACCGTGTCATATTTGTACGGAACCCTCGGTGGGCGAGTCCGACTCGCACTTGTCCGGTTTTGCTTTACGTAGTTAATTGTTTAGTTGTCCAGAAATCAGAGGAGTCTAAACCATTGTAGCATTAGTATTTTAGCTGGCAAATTGTGGATTTAATACGCTTCTACACAAGCTGGACACAAGCTTTGTATGTATATCCAATACTATATACTTGTGGCATTACTGGTTCTCGAACTAAAGCTGTTCAACGTCATTTCCACCTAGTCGTTGACTCACTATTCCATGTTTAAATACGCAAAGACAGGAAAAAATAATGAGCAGAATGCATAGATAAAATACAACTTAACGCGACAATGTGGCCATGGCTTCCAAGCTTCTGGTCCAGTCATGTTTGTTACTTTGTTACCCACCACCGACCAACCTCACTTTGTACGCAGTGAAGGATTATTAAAATGGTATTTTAAGACTTGATGCGCTTTTTATGCGACCATATTATTTGCTGTATTATCATTTTATATCTTTTAAATGCTGATTAAGAGAATATAAGTGACTTTTATTTGACGGGAATGTTGGTTTAAGAATATAAAATCTGATAAGTGCGTATTGTAGTCCGCGGTAGGCTCGTATAATTTTACCCAGAAATATTACGATACGCACAATCGTGCACCGAACGTGGTAGCTCTCTTTCGACGGTTGTGTTTGCCACAGGATCAATTAGTTAATCTTAATAATTAAGTACATCGTTATAACGATGAATAGAAGACGATATCCGTTCAATAAATAGGCAGCCTGTATATAATTCAGTCCAGAAACTAACAAGGACGAAAATTAACGGCTAAAATTGAACAATGCGCGATGGCTGAGCATTCATTACGCGCCCGCGCATGTTCCACGTTCAAATTTATTTTCGCCGCTACGACATCCCCCTCCCCTCTCTCGTCCCCCATTTCCGGCTCCTGCTAATGAGCCTCGCTGAGTAACAGCGTTTGTTACTTACCATACATTTTAACGTATAGATGCTGTCACTTACGACAATGTTAAATAGTTAAACAAATTATGTTTCCCAATTTATCTATCTTTATCCTTTTTGAAGTGTTCTTTTTAGCGAAATACGACTGAAATTACTTCGGGCTTTGTGCTTCATTAATTTACATAGATATAGTTAATTGGTTCGGCAATTCTAATAATAGTAAAACATTATCGAATAAACGGCTTCGTAAGTAGCATAGGCTTTTAGCATTCAAAACAACAAAGATCCAAAAGAGAAAATGCTTTAGAAATTGTTGTTATGAATAAAAAGACCATTGTTTATACACAGCGGTCACCTGATCTGTTGCGTAATCGATAAATCGAAACAAAGGCGATGGTCGCGGACTCGAGTGATTCTAATCGATTTGTTTCGCAGCAGTCTTGGTGCTTTTTGTCTGTTGCCATCGTGATGGTTGGCCGAACGTTTGAAGAGTTCATTTACGTTACAATAATGTTCAGAAAAAACGTTTTGGAGGAAATTGTTGGGTGTTGAACGACCTCCAGTGTCGGATTAAAGGGTTCAAGGTTGCGTAACCGTGATGAACAATGAGGTAAACCGCATAATATAATTAGTTTAACAGGCCTACTTATATTTCTAAGTAGCATTGCCGACAATGGTAAAAGATTATGAAGTAAATGATTATACAATCGTTGAGAATTGGCGGTTATAAAATATATGTATAAGAAATTGGCATTAGACATGGAGCAATTAGTGTAAAATAATGATATATTTAACACTACATAATTGCTGAAAATGTGATTTAACTTCGATATATTCGAAACAAAGAACTGCCTTGTTGTCAGAGGCAGCGAATGCTTCTGCTGTGCATGAAGTATAAGGATCGATACCTGGGTCAGGCAAAGGGTTCTTTGGTCAAATTCATAGCAGCAGTCTGGACTGCTGTTAAGAAAGAAGCATTGTGTGAGCAATTCCAGAATTATACCCGGTGGATGGCAATAGCACCTCTATTTCGTCCATCTAAAAAGCATAGCTAACAAAATGTTGCTGTTATATACCTTTGCCTATGTTTTCAGGTATATAGGTCTGTCTATGTATGTATGTATGTATATCCTAGATAAACAGTTTATTGCATTAGAAGCTTTTTATTCATTAGAAAATTTCGTTTCTTTTTCTCACATATGTGGGATGTTATGACACGTTTATGCTTAAAGAAAGGATACTTATCAAGTAATTTCGACACAAATAACGAAAACACACAATACAGATTGTCGCTTCTTTGTCTCAAAACATCAATTTCCATAATTTAACTTAATAGCTGAACATTTCGCAAACATCGGAGCGTTACAAAATCTGATTGCACGATACCGTTTCTACAATCCTAGCCTTTGTCTACGACATATGTCAAACTGTCGGAATGGAAACGCGTTCGGTTTTCGCTCAACCTTTGGCCTTTGGCGCCAGTCACGAGTTCTGCCAACCTTGGCTGTTGGGTATTGGGGGACCAAGTTTTGTATCTCGGAGTCTTTCTAAACGTGACTAGGCCTCGGCCTTCGGCCACCGCTCCCTTTTAAATTTGCGATACAGATCTACCGCTCTTGTTGTGTTTAGCTTTTATTGTGATTTGTGCTATTGTGGGAATCAGGTGGTTTGTTTGTCTTATAGGCTTATTGTAACGTGGTGGAAACTGTGCCCTTATGGGGTGACAGTATTCTTTTTGTAGTTATAAGTTTTTGGAAGATCGAAAAAAATGAAAACTTCTTTAGGCGCGTTAAGCACTTCTTGGGTGAACAAAAATCATGGAACTCGCGTTATCGTCACCGAACGCTTTCCATTTTTTAATTATTTTTGGTTTATAAAGAAGTGATGATCAAGGATTAAAGTTTTCCCTTTTATCGGCAGTCCCCAAAGACTGCCAGTATTTTTTTAATGGAGTGTTGTAATGCACAGCTGAATCCTGCAAATCTCTCTCTCTCTTCCTAGCTATGTATTCCACATGAAAAATTACGGATTATGGAATAAATAGCTTTATCTATATATTAATACGTGAAGCAAAAACTTTGTACCCCTTTTTACGAAAATTGTGCGGACGAAGGAGTATGAAATTTGGCACAATTAAAGTTTATATGAAGAAGAAGGAGCGAATGCTAATATTTATATAAAATATGCATTAGAAATACATTAAATTAATGAAAAAACACTACACGCACACAACCATGCATTCGACACACGCAGTCGAAGCGCGTAACTATGGTTACATATATCAATATATAATGACATACCTATATCAGGATACAGGCAAACTTTGCTCGAATGTCGAGCACTAGGCGACCGCTAGTTATTATTATTATTGTATACAGTGACCGAGCTTATCGTTCTTAGTATACAGGCAAAAATTAACTATTTCATAATAGAAACTTGCAATGAAATGTGTGAGCAATTAATATGCGGAATATATTATTTCTATTAAAATGGCAAACATAACTCCTTTGTCTACATCAATAAAAATACCAGCGAGCAGCGAGCCACCAGCACTCGAGTATTATAACATAATAATATCTTGGCCATTATTACATCTACAAACAACGTAAAATATGTGTGAGTAGGGTTACCACGCGTTCAGAATTTTGCAAACACACGTCCTGATACCACTTGGACATTAATCCTTACTTCCTTACTCGAAAGTAACTCTGTCTGTCTATCTCTCTGTCTGTCTATCTCTCTGTCTGTCTATCTCTCTGTCTGTCTATTACCTTTTCACGGCTAAACCACTCAACCGATTTAGATGAAATTTGGTACAAATATAGTTTAAAACCTGGGGATAGACATAGGGTACTTTCTATTGATCTACATCACACCATCCACGCAAAAGCTAGTAAGCTATAACTGTCGGGATAATCTATACTAATATTATAAAGCTGAAGAGTTTGTTTGTTTGAACGCGCTAATCTCAGGAACTACTGGTTCGATTTGAAAAATTCTTTTAGTGTTGGATAGCCTATTTATCGAGGAAGGCTATATGCTATATAACATCACGCTACGACCCACGGGGGCGGCGCAGTAACGATAAACGCGGGTGAAACCGCAGGAACGTCTAGTCGTATAATAATGATGTTTGTTTAAAAAGCAACATTCTATAGTATGAGATGGATTTATCCGTAATAAAAATCCGGAAGCCTGGTTACATTTAATGTATTATATTGCAAAGAGTCATCTTCTTTGTCTGAGTTTTCTGCAATTTATGGTTATCCTACGTACAAGGGTCATAATCATAAGAAAGAGAATTAAATACATATCCGCGATGATATTCTAGTCATACATATGCTATGACAATAATTACATTTATTACGAAGACGGGCTGGTTTATGATTATGTGTATGTTTGTATGTGCTGCGCATTAAAATGATAATACTTTTTATAATGTAATGATTTGTATGTCATATCTTTATATATATAAATCTTCTGTGCGTGTGTTTGTAATTAAACTCCTCCTAAACGGCTGAACCGATATTGATGAAAATTTTTGTGTGTGGATTCGAGAATGGTTTAGATTTGGTATTTTTTTAAGTTGTACAGGGCAACATCTGTCGGGACAGCTAGTTAATATATATATATTTATAATGTGTCAATTTATATTGACTGCCGCGAAAATATGTATTAAGTGCCAGCTTAAGTTGAGCTCTTTAATTGTAGCACGATTGTAATTATCCTCCACACTCAGTAATTTTATTACTATTTGCGTTTTATGTAATTAATATTAAAGTTATAATTAAGAATTCATTTTCAGAGAACATTCGACATAATGTGTTCTATGACCTCAGTTCTGAAGTTCATTTTTTATTTACTAATAGCTGTTACCTGCGAATTCGTCCGCGTAGATTTTAACTTAAAAGTGTTTGTCTCCGCGGAATCATATTTTTTTTTTCTAAAGTCAAAGTAGCCTAAGTTACTCGTTATAACATCAGCTATCTGCCAGTGAAGGACCCGACAAAATCGGATCAGCCGTTTCGGAGATTAGCCGGAACAAACAGACAGACAGACAGACAAAAATTTTAAAAATAGATGTTTTCGTGTAGGTACCTTGTATACTTTCATATGCATTAGATAAAAAACTGTTATTTTGACATTACAAACAGATACTTCAATTTTATTTATTTGTATAGATGTATAGATTAATCATCAAAGTATAATTTGTTGATTCATTTCAAATGCATGAAACGTAAGAGGATTCCGTAGATTAATTAAAAAACAATAAATATGTTCTAAAATCAATATGCATTAACAGTTAATTGCAATATAAATTACACACATGCTATTTATAAGATTTATTGTATGGAATTTACAAATCAATTCAATATACAAGGCAATAACATAATAATCGATTTCTTTTCATGTAACATTACATTGTATCATGTTACGTGAAGTAAGGCCATTAATTTCGCTCATACATAACTTCATTTGACAAGTGTCATCAGTCAACACACTCTTATCTTTTGTCATTTACATGAAACGATTCCATATAGCAGTGCGGCCGATGTTTGCTGTCCATCGTAAATCCTTCCACCAGCTCGTAAACTCCATAAAACAACAAAAAAGTCAAGTTTGGTTTTATAGACGACCTTGCTTCATGTACGCGAGCGATCCCTTCGCGAATCCTATTAGTAACGCTCTGAAGCCTCTCATACATAAACCATGTTTTGTCCGTTGAATTTAGCGGTAAAATACATTTGAATACACGACAATCCTTCCAAATTTAGATGGCACCAGAATTTCCTGTACTCCGAACTCGGTTGTGGCTCACCGCAAATGATAGGACTGCTCTACGTTTTGGTATACCGTGTAATCTTGGCAGTTTCCGAAGGCCTTCCGCGTCTTTAGCGCCGTGTAATTATTCCCATTGTGTGTGGTATCTAATTTCAGCATGGGCGTTTAATGGGTCGCTGATTACTGACTTATACTACGCCGCCACGATTCGATCCGGACCTGGAACGCGGAGGTAATTGCAGCAAATCCATTTTGACAAAGCTCCTGAGAGTAACAAACCTTGAACTTTTGTTTCGCTGATCTATTGTGAAATAATTTGGCATGCCTAAAAATGGAATATAGAAATAATTGCGTATAAATAAATTTTGTTCAGTCATACCGAAAACATACAGGCACTAAATCGTAAAATTGTAGGCAGTGTTATATTTTAATTTTTACGATATTGTCTCATTAGTGTTATTAGTCTATTTTAATAGCTAGATGTATCTATAGCACTAACAAGGTACGTTAAGAATGCGAACCACTTCCGCCATATGGCGGACGGCGGCGGCGCGGCGTCCGCTTTACGACGCATGCGTACTGTCGCGGTTACACTTTGTTGGTTTTTATCTAAACACATCACTGTAACCAGGACCCCATTCGACTGGACCACACATATATTCCCTGGAAGTTCATTGCATCCTGCTCCAGATCACCTGTTTACGTACGTCCCGTCCCGTGCGCGACTCCCCTGTGTGGTCCTCAACGCGCCGTATACCCGATCGTTCTGACCCGTCTTCCCCGTGTTTGTACACAGAGTATTGTTCTTTAAACTTGTTTATTCAACCCCATATGTTAACGGACACTATAAATAAACGTGAAACTCCGTAACCGGTTCACATTTCTTAACATCTAGCACAACAATTTGTCCTTGAGTAATTGATCGTAAAACACTTTTTCTTTTTTCCCGCAGGTAAGAGACTTTATTGAGCCACACACACCACACGTCGGATGAGGTAGTATAAATAAATTGTCTATTTTACATAGCTTTGTTTGCTTAGAAAGGCCCCCGCGGTGTAAATGATCCTCAGAAATCGATGTCTGTCTTGACATTATAATACAAAATGAATAAATCTATGTGACCCATTACTCCATTTCTCAGAAAAAGTTTAACCTGAATGACTATGATCATACAAGTGTCATACAACAATGGTATATTATATATTATACGATGTTTATCTATATATTAATGCGTGAAGCAAAAACTTTGTACCCCATTTTATGAAAATTGCGCGGACGGAGGAGTATGAAATTTGGCACAGTTAAAGGTTATATGGAGAAGGAGGGGCGAATCCTAATATTTATATAAAATATGCATTAAAAATACATTAAATTAATGAAAAACGCTACATGCATACAACCATGCATTTGACACACGCAGTGGAAGCGCGTAACTATGGTTACATAATATATCAATATATATTGACATATATCAGCAATATCTTACAAGCAAACTTTGGTCGAATTTCGAGCACTAGGCGACTGCTAGTATTTATAAATAGTTCTTTAATAGAATTGAACTTACAAAGAAACTTATTTGGTAATGTAAACCTTATCTGATTTTAATTTAGGAAGCGTGTTGTGTTTTCGTTCGTCGACATCGACCTTGGTTTTAAAAAAGGTTATTTCTGCTCAGTGATCAGTGAACTGATCACTCATATACAATCATTAGTCAAACATGTCAGAAAACAGCACTTTTATAATGGCATTACGTGTACCTCCTTTGTATGGAGCTGACCTTTTGATCTGTATTCTTGTTCGGTTAAATAATAATATTTATGCTTGACTTATCAATAGAACATATTATAAACAACAATGATACTAGATTTGAATCATCCTTGACCCAATCTCCAAACACCTGTCTCGAACCCCTTCTAGATGGACGTGCGCTTGCGCATGAAACAATAGGCCCTAATGCCGGCGCCGAACAATAGCTTCTAATGCGGCCCAGCACCACGCATCCAGTCTGATGTATCCATTGTATCTACCTATACGAACATCTTAATTGCAGGGTCCGTGAAAGAATTCGAATGGTGACCTCGTCGTAAAACGTATAAAAAATTAGGTTTACTGAAATTAGTCCTCGGATATAAAAGTCGCCGAGGTCCCTTTCATCGATACCTACACGAAATTGCTGCGTAATCTTAAACTGCACGACCAACATTAGTATCAAGAACACGATCAAGGATAACGATTTATTGATTGCGTATAAATTTCGAAGTAAAAAGATGGTTCTTATATTCTCGGAATAAAATTTAAATTTAAAATACATTTTCTTTGAGGTCAGCACTAATTACAGCGTCTTCCGAATTTCCTGGCCGTATATCCAGCGGACTGTCAGATCTGAACGGGTAATTGGTAACCAATCATGGTGAAAGCAAGCGACGGGCAGTCTGCCGCTCCTCGATCATTCCGCGTCATAATTTGTCCCCATTCGCGCCACTGACCCACTTTGCGCTCGCGCACCCATTGTCCGAAAAGAAAGGCAATCCAGTTTACGTCTTCTGCAGTTTGCAATACGAGTTAATTAATGGTTATTAATCATAGTCACGACCGAGCGGTTTCTAAATAATACCTTTTTTGTCATATTGTAAAATGGTTTTGTTTTTAACCTTGTGGAAACCATTACTTATATTTTATCGCTTAGATTTAGCGCTGTTTGTTTGCAGCAGCTTTCATTTCGAGGTTTTGCGGTCTTGTTATCTTAACTTATCTTATGTGGGGGCCAGTCATTGCAGACCGGCGACACTTCGATGCAGTGGGATCTTTTATGTCGACACTCTCCAATAACGACTGCCATAGATGTTCATGGCAGCCGGGACCAACGGCTTAACGTGCTCTCCGAGGCACGGAGCAGGCGATAATTGTCAATCAATACGCACATAATTTCAAAAAGTCATATAACTTCCGAAAGTCAGAGGTGCGTGACGTGTCCCTCGCAGACCCTCTGCATTGCAGTCTGTTGGTCTCCCCACTGAGCTATCGCTGCTATTATGTTAACTATACCATATATAATTTCTTTTAACTGCGACCGTCAGATATAACCGATTGTGTAGTCCTACACAAATTTTCCCAACAATTACGTTGGATATGAATGGGTGTCATAACACAGCCTCAAATTCCGACTATATATTATCATTTCCATCAAGAATGTACCGTTACAATAAACATTTCTTTTTTCACATTGTCCCCGTAAATAAATCCGGTTGTGTGTGTTATTACCGGCGGTCCGGTAACACCGTAATTTGGCCATAAGTCAACTGTTAATCTGATGCAAATTGCCTCTCGGTTCCACACACCGCGAGGTTTGGTCGGCCGATGTCGCTCAGTTAACGCATGACGCGTTTCCGATAACTGTAATTCAGCTTAAATCAACTGAAGAAAAGAGAAAGAAAGAAAGAAAGAAATATTGACTACTAGAACAATATGTAACTAAAAAAGAAATAAAACAAATACTAATACTAACACTATAATTATTTCATTTCATTTCTGCTCACGGGCAACACCACACCTTCCGCTTAACTTACGGAAACTGCCTCCCATCCCATCAAGTCAAGGCTAGTATTGTCAGTGAGCATACAAACAGTAATATTCAATTATTATTTAAGTTTGACTTAAGTTTTAAAAGTAATATGAAAGTGTGTGTCCTATCAGTGCCAAAATTTGGACATAGCTCAGCGTACGTTGCGATTGTTAAATCGAAACACTGGTATTCTGCGAAATCCAATTTAGTAACGCCGTCGCCTAGTGTCGAAACATAGAAAATAAAATATACTTAATAATGTCCTCCAGACCGAATTTCGGTCACGGCGGCCAATCTTAACGGAGACTGGCCATCTGCGCAGGAGCTATTATAGTGCACAAGTATGTGCGCAAACACAAGTGCACTCTCTGTTCCCTAACCCTCATGATCCGATGGGACGGATAATCCGACATGATCGGAGAGAGACCAGGCGCAGGACGAACGGCTTTACGTGCTTTCCGAGGCCCGGGGTGTCTAACACCGCCAACTTCCTAACTCCGAGCTCGTATTGAGATTTCTTAACAGAAAAACCCAATTCGTTTTTGTTGGCCCGACCCGGGATTCGAACCCGAGACCTCATGAACAGCAGTCGCATTCACTACCGCTGCGCCACGGAGGATACTTAATATGTAAATATACGAGTAAATAAGATACAAACATAATTACTAATTAGTGTAAAAATGTGTAGAGTTAATATGAAACATTTGAGTGCGTATCTAGACTTGGATTTCTACCACGATTGTAACTTCTGCCATCTTTGAAGTACAGTCATTGTTTGAACGTTATACAACCGGTAATCTGTTCGGTGATGTTTTTTAAAATGTGGCCATTAAGCCTAATAGATATGATGTAAGTTTGTTTCATCTATGTTTTAGTTAGTCGTATTCGTGCGTTCAATAGGCTAACTCTCAGCGTGTTATGCACTGTTATGTAAACACATAACGTCTTCATTTACTGTTTATGTATGCCAATATTGGCGGAGAAATCTGTCAATATTAAACTGTTCTGAATAAAATGTCGATTATGTGATTTGTTGGCTGATTTTACACGTATACTAGCTTTTACCCGCGGCTTCGCTCGCGTTAATTTAGAATTTGACAATCAATTCGGGTTGTACTCTGCTTGTAATAATATAATTCAATCGTGATTCGAAAGACACATGGCGCCATCTATTATCATAAGAATGTTATTATTGTTTTCCTCGGGAAAGTAATTTTTTTCTATGTCCGATTCTGTACACCTGTCAACGTATAATATGAAAATTTTCAGGATGAATCGTTCAGTGGTTTAGGTGTTAAAAGGTAACAAACAAACAAACTCATTTTCGCTTTTATAATATTAGTTAGAATATTCATGAAGTTTTGGCGTCACTGTGGCATTTTCATTTTCAATATTTGATATGTGTATATAGAATAACACTAGAGAAAAGCGAAATATCGTGACTTCGCATGGACTATGAGCTCGTGGATTGTTGGAATTTTAATTTAATATCCGTTTGTCACGTTAATGATTAAAAAACTAAAACCAAGTTATAAATTGCTAACAATTTTTAGATAATTAGATATGTAAGACGACAATTTCGGAGATGACCGCAATCCATTGATTGGCATTTTTTTTAATAATGGAAGTCATCGAAGTGGTAACGCCATGGACCGATCGTGACAATTCTTAAAATAGTTTACGCCCGCGAAAGGTGTTGCATAATTCCGAACCGTTTAGCCTTTTCATGCTTTCTAAGTAATCGCATAATTTTTCTTGTTTAATTGCCGCACAGTGGTTTGTTACTAAAGTAATACGATAAGCATTCATACAATTTATCTGCATCTATAACCTTTTTGTTTTTTAAATTTGATATCGGTTGCAGTACCCATTATGGACTGATTATTATTACTTCATATATACACATTTATATAATGTTAAATATTGCTACTGTATGTATGTTGTTGTTACTATTTATCCTTTATTATTAACTAGTTTTCATCCGCGGTTTCGCTCGCGTAAATGTAGGTTAGGTTAGGTTTGCAACAGTTATTTTTTCTGGATGAAAGGTACCCTATGTCCTATTCTGTACCCCTGACAACGTGTATGCAAAATTTCATGTTGATCGGTTGAGTAGTTAAGGCGTGAAATCGTAACAAACAAACAAACTCATTTTCGCATTTATAATATTAGTTAGGATTAGGATTAGGATTAATCAGAATGATATTTGCACGCCATTGTATGGCAAACATGTCTAGAACTTTCTTTAACTTTATATCTTGCATGCGATTATTTATTGTATGTACACATGTGTTTGAGTGAATAAATAAATTATCTTATCTTATCATACCCATATACAATTTTTAGCTTAAAAATAGCACAATATTATAACGATATATTTTGGCCGTGGTCTTTTCAGCTCTTACGATTCCTGCAGTTATTGAGTAGATGCAAAATTAAAATTCTTACTAATCTCAGGCAAAAAACATATAGTTATTGTAATTATATGTTAAGGCGTAGGTATACCCAAGTGTAAATCCAATAGCTTTGTGTTACAGTTACTTGATTAAATCATATTATGAAAATTGTGGGTGAGAAAATAAAATTGTCGGCCTCGATGGCGTAGTGGTCAGTGTAACCGACTGCCACGCCTGAGGTCGCGGGTTGGTTTGCCAAAGTCAAACTTTGTTGGCAAGAACATGGATGTTTGTCTTGGTCTGGGTGTTTCTATGTATAATATGTATGTATTTACAAAAAAAAAGTATTTATGTATGTTTATCCATTGTCTAGTACCCATAGTACAAGCTCTGCTTAGTTTGGGCTAGATGGTGTTGTGTGTTTGTGATAGAATATTATATTATATTATTACATCGAAATCTATAAAATTACAACGCCGATTTTCAATTCCAAGTACATTGAATTAAGGATGCCAAACCGAGCATTCTCTCAGTAATTTTAAGTTATATCTACATACAACGATCCTAATGTGAATCGTGAGGTAATGAAACACCAACGAGTTCTCATAACGAGGTTAGTAGATTGAATCTAACTAACAACTAGTTTTCCTACTAATAAAAATATTTGCCCGACACAGATGGGAGTTTACGCGGCCGTAAATTTTATACCAACTATACCGGCCGGCTCGATAATAACCGTCTCTATGCGGGCAGCTGGGAGCGCTAAAACAATTCCTTGTATTTGCTTTAATAACATCTGGTAACAGTTCATTATATTTATTAAAATGTGAACAGCACTTTTGTATATAAAATAATAATAAAGACCATTAGAAAATTATATTATAACCAAGTAACATAGGACAACAACAAAACAAATTTTTTTAAAGGTACTGTTTATAGTGACAAGAATAGAAAAGGGTATGTGAAGCTGGTTTGGGCATGTAGAAAGAATGGACGAGAAAAGACTGACTAAGAAAGTTTATAAGGCTAGTGTGAATGGAACAGTCGCAAGAGGAAAACCTAGGCGACCGTTTCTCGATCAGATCGGAGGCGTTCTGGACAAAGGCCAGGTTAAGAGCTCCTTGAACCGACGGGCGTGTATGAGGAATGTGATGAAAGTGAATGAAGCCAGAGAAGTGTGTCAGGATCGTAGCAAATGGAAATCCGTAGTCTCTGCCTACCCCTCTGGGAAACAGGCGTGAATCTATGTATGGTACTTACCTAACGTACTTTTGTGTACCTGGGTACCTTAAGCGTGCGAAACCGCGGCCAAAAGCTACATTAAATATTTTTTTAATTGTCGCTGAATTCGCATTACTTTACTGAGATGTTATCTATCCTCTTAAGCATTATTAGGTTCGCTGTAGCAACTCAAATAACGGATAGAATGTTTAGTGTGATATGAAATTTGCATATTAAAAATGTTAACAGAATACAGTTCCCTGTCAGATGCAGTTATAGTTATGTATAACGGAAATAGTTAATTCACCAAATTGTCCGGGACGATTCCGGAAGTCAGGTAACCCGACTACGGAAATCGTCTACAAATATACTGAGACAGAATCGATTTAAGTATCGAATAACTTTTTACTTTATCTGTATTTACTCTTCATGTTTTCTTTATTTTAACGAATGGCATCGATTAGTTTGTCGGCGTTTTGGTAATTGGAAAAACATAAATGTATGAAGTAAGCATCTCGTTTTGTCTATGCATACAAACAAGATTCAATTATTCGATTAGTCGATTATTGGTATAGTCATTAGTATATTGATTGCTCGTTTATATTTTATAATAGATATATTTCCATATTATAAACAAGGAAAAGGTTAAGGGAACTAAATTGGAATTCTTTCGTATGCGTGTTATACTTGTCAAATAAAGACTAAACAAAGATGTATGAAACATCCTCCTATCGTTATATTGAAGTCCCATATAAAAGGCGGAACGTAATTCTTTTCTTCTTTTTTATCTTAAAAATATATCTCCAGCTCTAGTTATAATTTCTGTTTCGCGGTGGACTTTACAAACACTCAAACAACGGACACAAAGAATATCGAGACTCGTAAAAACCATTTGTGGATCACACAAATGTTTGTCCCGTGTGGGATTCGAACCCACAACACTCGGCGCAGTGGCAGTGGTGAGGCGACCAATTAAACCACTACGCCATACCTGCAGACTAATGCAGCCTGTACAGCATAATTCTAGTACTGCTAGTAAATTTTGCCAAGTCTGTGAATCGAACTTGGAAACGATGGAACCTCATGCATGTTAGTTGCAAGAGTAATAAACTGGATAAAATTCCACAACTAAGTACTCTCTTACAAGTTACACGCAACACGTTCTCTGCTTATCCTCGTGTGTCGTGAGCGCAGATTGCAATTTTCCATCTGTCAAAGTTTTATTTGTGTGTCAGTTTTGACGTCTCGTTGCGCAAAGCCCATACGTCACCGTGAGCCGCGCGTCCAATTGAAGGCGCCCACGCAGCTTGTGATGCGTGCGCGCATTATTTTGTTTGTACTGCCATGAGGTTTATGCTAACTATAACGTGGAGTTTATCTCTATGGCGCCGTGGTTCGAGTTAAGCGTTTAACTGCTTCGGCGCCTAGCTAGTCTACCATCAAGAGGGGTAATTACTGATAATGTACTTAAGACTGCGCCGAGCGAAATGTGCCAAAAGAGGCGGTCACAGTTAAGTGAATAAAATCAACGCTTTTTGTTTAATACAAATATAAAATATACATTTACCATAATGATGAATGTGTTTACAATTACTCCGTGTAAAAAACTGAAATTTCGCCTACAAAATTACGTAAATTTGCACGTAAAATGCAAAACCGTAAGCTCGTGTCACTTGATTTTTAGATTATAACAGTAGAAATCTATCCTATTTTACAGCTTAAACGAAACATAAATAGTTATAGGTATTACAATTTGTCTGTCCCACATATTTAAGTTATTGGTTGACAATAAAGATACATATTTATTAAAAAAGCACTTCAAATCCTCCATACACTTTTACTATGGCGGCCGCGCGTCGATTTCAATATGCGGCGCCCGAGCTCTGTCATTATCTGTCTTACGCTCGGCGCAGTCTTAATATTTGGAGTTTTAGAGTGCAAACATTTAGTACATATCGTATGTTTTCTTTAACTGCCTCCGTGACCGCATTTGTAGTGTATACTGCAACTGCTATGCGTAAGGTCTTGCTTTCGGTTCTTGGGTCGGGCAATATGGTATTGGGATGTTCTGTCAAAAAAGTTTTAGAAGCAGCAGAGACTCTGGAACTATGCCCAGCAGACAGCAACAGGATCAACTCGTATTGCGTGGGATTGAAAACTATAACTGGCAAAATATGGGTTCAAAACTCTTTTGCGAACTTTTTTGGGAGTATTCCGCTTTCGGCACCAATTTTTTCGGCACCTATGGTTTCGGCACCTAAGCTATTCCACTTTCAGCACCAATAGGTATTTTATTCCACATTCGGCACCAAGCAAAAATACCTATTGGTGCTGAAAGTTGAATAGCTTAGGTGCCGAAAACATAGGTGCCGAAAAAATTGGTGCCGAAAGCGAAATACTCCCTTTTTTGGCGTGAGACTATAAATGTAGGTATTCTTTAATTAAAATTAATATTTAATGAAATGTGGAAATTGCATTATCATGTGCCTAACCCCTAAAGGATATCTATACTATCTATACTAATATTATAAAGCTGACAAGTTTGTTTGTTTGGTTGAACGCGCTAATCTTAGGAACCACTGGTTCGAATTGAAAGTTTTTTTAGTGTCGGATAACCTATTTATCGAGGGCCCACCCACGGGGTCGGCGCAGTAACCATAAACTCGGGTAAAACCGCGGGCACAGCTAGTAATAATATATGCGTGATGCTATGTTACGTTTATTAAGTTTTAATTATAAAATGACATTGCATTCCAGATATATTGCATGTTAATAACATATGATGATTGACAAACTCATGGCCGAAATAAATTGTCTTTTCAAAATTCAATCAATATCTAATTCTGTTTAATGATACTATGTATGAATAATTACTATTTATTAATTATGGCTGAAACGGTGAAGGAAAACATTGTGTGGAAATATTCCAAAGTTTTTAAGGTGTGTAATTGTCAATCACTACTGATTTGAATTTACAGAGATTAATTGTTTTCCAGGTCAATAATAAAGATAGATAATGGTGCCAATTCTTTTGTCACAAAATTCTCTAAACTTAACTAAAAATCACAAAAATTTTTTTTAGTCCTGTCACTTTTAACGATTTCAGAATACGAAATGTCATTTGAGACGACTAAACTAAATTTTAGTGATTTTTAGTTAAGCTTAGAGAATTTTGTGACAACAGAATTGGCACCATTGTCTTTACTCTTCCTTCGACGTCCGTTATGCACACATTAATAACTACACTGACTGCAAAGATAGCTTAGTGGTTTAAATGGTCGCCTTGTCGCTGCCCGTACCGAGTGTTGTAGGTTCGATCACACGGACAAAGTCCTTGATTCGCGTTTTGTGTATTTTAAGTAAAGTTACCCGCAACATAATATATATTCAAGTCAGGGCGTTAATTTTGAAAAGACGATGATAGATAAATATGATTAGTACAAAACAGGAATTGACAAAAATGATTCCCCTCGTTATAATATCTGTGGATCATATTAATATTCTATCAAATACACATAACACCATCTAGCCCAAACCAAGCAGAGCTTGTACTATGGGTACTAGACAATGGATAAACACACATATATACTTTTTTGTTGTAAATACATACGTATTATACCTAGAAACACCCAGACCAAGACAAACACCCATGTTCATGCACACAAATGTTTGACTTGTGCGGGAATCGAACCCGCGACCTCAGGCGTGGCAGTCGGTTACACTACCACTACGCCATCGAGGCCGCCAATGAATGTATAGCCGGAGATCGAACCGGCTACTCAACGTATTTACAGTAGAAACACAACCAACCAACACGCATTCCAATACAACCAGTATTGTATATTCGGTGAACCAGTTATGTATATTCGGTCCGTTCCCGAGCATGACACTTCTGTTCTACGCGAGCATCAGTCAAGTGCCAAAAATAATTAAGTGATTATAGCCGGTCACTTACATGTACTTACCAGTCATTAAGGTCAGGGTACCGGGCTCACAAATGCTTGATCGATGGCCCGGCGTAACGGACCGCGTCCGGTGCGCAGGCGCATTGTTCGTAGGGCTGCCACCTTTGAAATATACGACCGATTAAAAAAGTGTTATAAAATATATGGCAATAATAAAGGGATTGCTGTAGGCTGCGAATGCTTGCAACAATAAGAGTACTGAATTGCCATACCAAAAAAAAATATGAAGCCTTTAATAAAAAGAAAAAGCTTGAAAGAACGATCGCTCTTCCTCCCTCTTTCTTCACTCAATCTGTAATTATATTATTTTTCTTAAATGCAATCTTATTTTCATCTCCTATTAACATTCGTAAATGTTATTTCTTATTATGTGGAAGTGGAACTTACACGTCGCCTCTGCCTGACCCTTTAAGGAAGAAAGGAGCACAAATATTTTACACAAAATCCATCTGAAAATATCCAATACTAATATGTAGATATGTTTCTGACATCGTACGTTTACACAAAACGTGAATCAGAACCAATGACACTTGATTTCTCATTTATCCATTTTCACCTCGACATTACTTCACATTAAAAGGTACTTTATTTGTCATATTCGTGTAATATAATATTACCTTCGAGATATATGAGTAAACACTTGTAGCGATACCACGTTTATATAGATCATAAATGTACCTGCCGGATCACAGGACAGAACAGTGAAAATAATTCATCGAAAGAGTTGCGTAGTGGTTTGGCTGCAGGAATAAAATTCTATGTTATTGGTTGATTGTGTCGAAATTCAGGATACATAAACAAGATAGACGTTGCCCTTTCATAAATCTGTAAATAACTATACAGATGTATTTAAGGTTGCCTATCTGTACTAATAAGGTAAACAAGAATAGGATGTACGCTTACTGTACACCATCTAATAGATAGTATATGTGACACCAACATTTCATGGCGTGCGGCCATCCGTTGCTGTTCAATCTCTGGCAATTCCGTCCACAGCCAGGAACACAACATAAAGTTAATAATAAGCTATCTTCTGTAAGGGTCCTGCTAAAGTCAGGACACAACAGGTTTAAGAACAGATTCTGCTGTGTTAAACCATTTTAAACACAATAAAGAATCACGTATGATAGTAAAAAACATGAGTGAGATATAAAAGACATGCACTTCAACCAATGTAGCACGCTTTTTTTCTTTTTTCTATTGACGTTTGTGGCAGACGAGCAAGTGGCCCACCTGATGGAATGTGCTAACCGCAGCTCATGGACTTCAGCAATGTCAGGACACAGCAAAGCCGCTGCCTACCGTGAAAGAAGAACTCTCTTTAAACCTCGTTTGAAGAAGGACATATCATAGCGCTCGGGAAACACCGAAGCAGGCAGTTCATTCCAGAGCTTGCACGTACGTGGGAGAACTGATCGCTGAAAGCGTACCGTCTTGTATTTGAACGCTTCCAGGTGATATGGATGTTTCCTTTCGTAGTAATAATATTGCAGGTGCATCAACATTAACTTAATAACGTTTTTAAGTTTTAATGATACTGTTAGTTCGTGTGTGCGCGAACAAACTTTGATGACTCGCCATATAAACGTGGTAGACGTAAGCAATAAAATAAGTAATGATTTTATTAATGTAGCCATTGCAATGCAGCCTGCCATTAAAGTACGAGAATGAGACAGCGGTTTCATAATTATTTTTGTCATTCAATATGGCGTTATGGCGTGAAATTATAAATTGCTTTTTATGTTTGTATGTTTATATTTCAAGTAATGTATATAGGTGTTGTAATAAATACTCCGGTTTACGTATTAAACTCAAATGCACGAAGTAAGTTTTATTATAATAAAGTGATTAAGGTCTTATATTACTATGGATATTATTATGGCATTCCTGACGCAGTGGTTTAGGTAGATAGTTGAGATTTCCTTGTAAGTAATATATCTAACAGCTCATATAATTGTTTCTTGTCAGAGAACAGCATCTTTAGACTTTCAAATCACAGTGATAAGCATGCATTGGCCGTTAGCAGCTTGTAATATATTACTTTGATTATCTGTTTACTGCATATGAGTAATCCCATCTAGAAACTAAAATATAACTCATTCATTTAATCTATACTAATATTATAAAACTGAAGAGTTTGTTTGTTTGAACGCGCTAATCCCAGGAACTACTGGTACGAATTGAAAAATTCTTTTAGTTTTGGATAGCCTATTTATCGAGGAAGGCTATAGGCTATATAACATCACGCTACGACCCACGGGGGCCACACAGTTACGAAAAACGCGGGTGAAACCGCGGGCACATCTAGTATTTTATAAAGCTACTTTACTTTTCTATTGCGAGGGTAGCTTTATAATAATAAGTCGTTTGACCGTTACAATAATTTTTGAAACGTTCTAGATTTAAAATCAACATCTGTTTTTAAACGATGTCCTCGTTGTAGCAAACAGAGTTTTATTTTCTACTAACTGTGGGTTTTACTATTTATATATTAGTAATATATATAAATAGTAGATATATAATATACTATAGCAAACTGACATTGCGAGTATAGAAGCAACGAATGTAAACAATATAACATTGATGTAGGTAGGTTTTACGCTATGTAATAGTGAACACAGGTGGTTAATTTAATGACAACCAAGTACACAGTGAATACATTATCAAAAGTAAACATGCAATATGTACATATAGGATTTTACCTAGGTCACAGATAGACTAGCGCGGATTGAGGTCTGTGCGACTATTAAATAATTACTCGTGAGGTATGTGGAGTTGTGGAGGACTTACACCATTTGTTGATGGAGTGTGTCAGATATGAGTCTAGCAGAAATAGTTTAGTGGCCGACTTGACATGCCAGACCTTTGCATGCCAGTTACGGTAAAATACAGTGGACTATTTTGCTTTATGTACCATCATCTCTAACCTGTATTTAGCAAATAAAGAATTTTGATTTGATTAGAATTTGAATAGAGCTGACATAGGGATCTTACACAATATTTTATCGGAACCTAATAGCGATGACGCGAAAGTTCTGTTCAAATTCATGTCGGATGTATTAAAATAGTTAGATATGTGGTTAGTATTATATTTAGGCTATGATGGAACTGACATAGGCTGTGCGTAAAAGTAAAAAAAAAAAGAATAAAAAAATTACTTGCTATAAAACCTACTTAATATTTGCATCAACTTCATTAAGAGGATTTGACAGCTTGACCTCGTTTTTGGGGAACCTCGGGCAATACATTTTCTATCTAATGGGGAATGTTAAGTTGAAAACTTTCATAGTTTTCTGCCATTTATTCTGTATCCGAAACATCAAAATGAATGATATCTTACCTAGCACATACATATACTTTTAAATACCTTCTAACAGTTCTGGCTTCCTCAAAATGTTTCAAACAAGACGAATTTATTTAATTCCAAAGCATATTATAAGTTATAAGAATACACCACAACAAATCTTATGAAAGCATAATCGTCAATTCAACCTCACGTTTTCCTAGTCCTCTCGAAGAGGCTCCATGTCTCCGGCCTCTCGACATGCTCGCACATGCATCGACAGACTTCGCACCTCTGAAGGACCCTCGCCATTGTAAAGGCAAGAATGAGTGCGGAATCTGCGTGCACAGGCTTTTGTCCTTTATGAAGTGAGGCTCTGCTTGTATTCATCTTTACGTCGAGGAGACTGTTACGTAATTGTATCCTGTTGTGTAGAAGCAGAGGGACTAAAGCGACAGTTTGTTCAGGCTACGTAATTATGTACTTTAGTTGGGCGATGGTGCGTCGATGGTGTATTCGGTTTTAAGAAGTTTCCAATAATTGTAAATCAAAAATCCATTTGATATGCAATCATTCAATGAGATAGATACAGTTTATGTTTATTTATATATTTATGGTAAATTATAAAATGGTCAATAAGGAAATTTTCTTGATGTTTTGAAGTTGCAAATATTTTAAATTTTATTTTTAGACAAAATTTACATTTTGGGTCGACTTGCACTTTGGCGGTCACAGTACTCGCGCAACTCTTAAACTTAGTTACCTATGTTTTAAGTTCTTCAATTAATCCTTATGGATTAATTAACAACTTCAGTCACATCTTATGTATCTTATGTATTTCGATAAGTAAAACCTAATACAAAAATTTCTTGCATTTACGACGCACACCGCTGCCATCACCGTCTAATTAAATAGCGTAACCTTAACATATCATGCTCGTCGACTTTGTGAAAGATCACATTCTCAAACACTTGATTACAGACATTGTTCACACAAAACAAAACAAATAAAAACTATTTTTTCTAACCTCTGTAAAATTTACACAAGTTCTTCAAAATCAACAGATACACCACTGTATATGTAAATATTGCATTACGTGCATATTCATAATAATTATTGTGTTTGTATGTGAATGACAGAGAGTTCATGTCCTTCTAACTAATATTATACATAAAATAATAATAATAATATTCTACCACATTCACACAACACCATCTAGCCCAAACTAAGCAGAGCTTGTACTATGGGTACTAGACAATGGATAAACATACATATATTACTTTTTTTTTGTAAATACATACATATTATACATAGAAACACCCAGACCAAGACAAACATCAATGTTCATGCACACAAATGTTTGACTTATGCGGGAATCGAACCCGCGACCTCAGGCGTGGCAGTCGGTTACACTAACCACTACGCCATCGAGGCCGACTCGTGGAATATGAATATATCATACATTCATATTCCCACGCTTATATAGGTACTCAAAAGGATAGGTACGGACAGATGGCTTACACCCATAATTAGCCAACTATGCTTGTCGCCATACTTTTTGCCGTTCAAGACTTCGTGCTTCTTTTAAGAATCTGCTGACAGGAAACCTAATAACACTGTCCAATCGGGAACCGAATCCGAGATCTTTACGCACAGCAGTCGCATACACTAACGCTGCGCCACGCCACCCTGGCACAATTTGTTCCCAGACTTTTTACAGACTTCAAAAAAAGGAGGAGGTATTCAATTTGTCTGTATTTTTTTTTTAATGTTTGTTACCTCGTTTCTTTCGACTGGGTGAACCGATTTTGATGATTCTTTTTTTATTTGAAAGCTGGTGCTTCCCGTGCGGTCCCATTTAATTTTGATCAAGATTTGACCATTCGTTTTCGAGTTATACTTAATAATGCGTATTTGGCTACATTGATGATGTTCTCATATTTGGCAAGGTTCACTAAAAACCGAGAAATAAACAAAATTTTAACAAAAAAGAAAACCGGCTTCAAATAAGAATATTCTAAAATTTAAAATGCACTAAAAAGTTAATAAATAATTGCATATTCTTGTGAATAATTAAATTATTGTTATTATTGGAGTCGGTGTCAGCCAAGGTAGGTTTGTAACTAATTAAATATGAGATGTCTTACTATAATCATAACATAACATTGGCATGCACAATTACACACATAGACGCAGCACGCGGCGCGGGCGGCTGACACCGACTCCAAAAATAACAATAATTTAATTATTCACAAGAATATGCAATTATTTATTAACTTTTTAGTGCATTTTAAGTTTTAGAATATTCTTTTTTGAAGTCGGTTTTCTTTTTTGTTAAAATTTTGTTTATTTCTCATAGACTACTTTCAAAATTTAGCTGGTTCCGGTGGACCTCCTGCAGCTACATTTCTACCATATTCCTTGGCATTCGTATTTATATTGTTGAAGAATCAAACAAGTTCATGCAATTAAAAACTTTGATCAAATTTCTACGGGCTGACTTTTTTTGTTTAGTAATTCTCTACCGAAAAACAAAATCGGTAAGTTCGAGACCACTGGTACTGAATATGGAATATGCAAGTTTTTACCAAGTAACAGTCGCTGAGCTTCTTAAAATATTATCTGCCTACATTGATAGGTCAACTCAAGCCAACATTTTAGTTCTTCACTATCGAAAGCAAATAAATTTTCGTGGACCCACACTTACGAATTGCGAACCTCCATTTTTTGTCACGGCAACGTAGACCCCCGTCGAGTCTCCCGTGGACCTCTGGAGTCCACCTGGACCACTTTGGGAACTAATGTAGTAGCAAACTGTGGTTTGTTATCTCCACATGGAAGATGCTTTGCCAATAGGTTCTTGTTGGTCTTTTGTTTCAATTTGTCATCAAATACTCTGAAAAATCAAAATAAGAATCTGTATCAATTAAACTCCACTCACACTTTACTGCTCTAAATTTAAAAATCGAATTCGGATAATATTCCAAACTTAAAAATGCCAAAACCACAGACAATCGAACAAAAGTTTTCATCTCTCAAAACTGTGGGAAAAAAACATAAATCACAGAGTCCCGTTGTTCCCCAAAACGTCGAGTCGTGCGTTTACGCCGGCCAAATTGGTCATTGTCATAGTCCGTTGATTGATTTGTGCAATGGCGGCGGAAAATCACGGAATTGGCCGAGAGGCGCCGAAGTCCTGTTATGTTAAACCGTGGGATGGCTGTGCGGGCCACCGGCTGATGTGTGGTGAAGTAATACCCATCTGTGTGGCTGCAAAAATTTTACTTAAAGTTAGCGTGTATGTTCAATCAGTACGTCGTGTTTTGTGTTTTTTTGTAGGTGAGTTCCTTTTGGGTTTATATACTGTGGTTGTTGTATTTTTTATACGACTGAGGCGGTATACGGACGTGCATCGCGTGATGGTAAGCGGTCAATTTGCTGATGCGATGCACCATACATAAGTACAATTACGCATGTATACTATATTCCCAAAGTAATAATATATAATAATAATATTCTATCACATACACACAACACCATCTAGCCCAAACTAAGCAGAGCTTGTACTATGGCTAGTAGACAATGGATAAACATACATAAGTATATACTTTTTTTTTTGTAAATACATACATATTATACATAAAAACACCCAGACCAAGACAAACATCCATGTTCATGCACACAAATGTTTGACTTGTGCGGGAATCGAACCCGCGACCTCAGGCGTGGCAGTCGGTTACACTAACCACGAGGCCATCGAGTCGGTAGACAGAGTTGAGTGACATGCACACACATTCTACACTAGCAGGCATGACTGTTGCCGTCTATAGGACGTATCTCTAAGCTACTAGGAATGACTTAACTGACAGAAAACCCAATATCAGTTTAGCCCGAATCGAATGCAATCGCACGTAAACATAATCGTAGAACTGCGCCGAGCGAAATGTGCCAAAACAGGCGGTCACAGTTAAGTGAATAAAATCATCACTTTTCGTTTAATACAAATATAAAATATACATTTACCATAACCATGAATGTATTTACAATTACTCCGTGTTAAAAACTTGAAATAATTATATCTTCGCCTACAAAATTACGTAAATTTGCACGAAAAATGCAAAAACGTAAGCTCGTGTTACGTAATTTTTAGATTATAACAGTAGAAATCTATCCTATTTTACAGCTTAAACGAAACGTAAATAGTTATATTACAATTTGTCCGTGCCAAATATTTAAGTTATTGGTTGACAATAAAGATACATATTTATCAAAAAAGCACTTCAAATCCTCCATACAATTTTACTATGGCGGTCGCGCGCCGATTTGAATATGCGCCGCACGAGCTCTGTCATTATCTGTCTTACGCTCGGCGCAGTCTTAACTATAGGAACAACCATTTCATCTAGCATAGCGTATCGATCTAGTATAAACCAGATTGTCTATACTTCTGTTTCGTCAACTGATCTAATAAAACAAATATGACACTTCAGTCGATATGACAATGTGGACATATAACAGAACATTTCCACAATGTAAATCGTCTCGCTCACGGAACCTATTACGTTCTATAGGACAAAGCCACACACACAAACATACGCGCACACATACTGGCACACACGCACACATATTACTTGTGACGAGGCACACAATGGTTGTGTCACGTGGTCACAGGTATGCGGAAACTGGAAAACTAAACACCGTCCTAGAGTTCGCAGAGTTTGGTTACTATTCGTCGATTTGCATGTAGTTTTCGCACCGTGCCGTTAGTCTTGCGGGAAAAGCAATTCTGAGGTGGTTTGGAAAAGTAGTATTTTACGAATGTAACTATAATCAACAGGTGCAAAGAACAATAATTACCTAGTGGAAAATATACATTTTAGTCCCGTCTAGGAATGACACCCCGAGCGTAGAGGCTGTGGCGAGATGGCCACTTCAACAAACCTCAACATTTTTATACCACCCCTAAAATGTTTCTTTATAAACATTTGAATACCACACTTCTTCTCCCTAGTCTTTATTATTCCCACTGTCACTTGGGGTCGGCTTTCTAGTCTAACCGGATTTGACTGGATATCAGTTTTTACACGGAGCGACTGCCATCTGACCTCCGCAACCCGAAGGCTAACGATACCCTAAGGCTAGACCAGTGTCAGGATATTAGAGGGCACTGACTTCCCAATAACGACTGCCATAGATGTTCATGGCAGCCGGGACCGACGGCTTAACGTGCTCTCCGAGGCACGGAATTGAATACGACACTATTTGTCACAATTCAATAAGTATCATTAATATTCATAATAATTCAAATTAAATACAAATAATAATACATAATTCCCGGATAACAATATGCCTAGAAACATAGGGTTGTCACAGTCAACATTCTATCAACCAATTAAATTTCATCATCGTATGTCTCAATTAGCTTACATGAAAATAAAAAGCCCCGTTTATAAATATTACAGTAGTGTAGATGTCTTAATTAAGGCATCGTTAGCGGTGCTCCCATACGAAGTGCGTTTACTTGGACTGCATTCCTGCCAAGCCTGTCCCGGCCGTCGGTTCTGTAAAACTTTTGTGAGGACTTCTCATGTATTATTTTGAATATCTTTCTTTTGACCAGCTCAGTGTGTCTTAAACAAGTCGTGAGTGCTGTTTATGGTGCTAATATTATAAATATGGGAGTATATTCCATATTATCTTACATGAAACTATCGTAATAATGCGGTTCAGCGTGTCTTTGAACTATAATTTTTGATTTAAAAGAATTGTCGTTAGCAAATGTTTAAGAAAATGTGCTTACAGAAAAAAAAAATTATAAAGACCAGTAGGCAAAACTCAGACATTTTAATAAGCCTCTTTTAAAGCTTTGTATTACTCTCTAAATAGCTAAACAGACCATAATTTATTTGCTCATAAACCGTTTAATTTGCTTGTCCATTTTTCTTTGGCAACAATTACCATCAGTCCTGTGAATCTGCAAAAAAATATCAACATTCGAGATTGAGTGCCAGAGCTCACGCTAACCTCATATTTACGAATTTCACTCGCCAATTACAGACGCACGACGTAGCCATGTTTAAAACATACTTAGTGTACCCTGTGACATATTGTGTCAATTAGTTTCTGTCTTGTTTTTATGTTTTTCTCATAAATTATCTTCTTCGTATGAAATTTCTAGGTACTGTTATATAATATGTTAGAAGTTTAAGTTTACTTGCCGATTATGATTGCTTATAAGATTATGGTATGTTACGTTCCTTTCGCTGCTGTTTTGTCAAACTTAATGCACAAGTTTTGAGACAAATTATATCTTTCTAATTACAAGTCTCTATCCAAAGGCTAGAGAGATATGGCTCCATAAATGTACCATAATAATGCTATTCTCATGAGCTGTGGTGGTTGATACCATACAAACCACACACACCATTATTCCCTTGGAAATGTCCGAAATAAATTGTTCTTACACATATTTATAATCAGTTTGAAGGAACTAAGTCTGATTTACGATTACTCTAAAAACATGCAACAGGCTGTCACTTTTTGAAGAATATCAAGATGCGTGGCGAAACGTACACTCAAAATATATCCATTTCGTCACTCGTGCCCCGCAGACTCGACAGGTTAATTCGAACGCTATAAAAACTCGAGCTATTATCGATCAATCAGTGTTGGATATATTCAAATTGTTAAATAATAGTCAGCCGTTTAAGTAAAAATATTGCCTACAGATGCAGAATGCCAAGGACGTAGTTGTCAGCACCTGCATTTTTTACTATTATAAATATCTTTACAGTTATAAACTTTATTCATGGTTCGACAGAAACGATAATAAAAATAATTAAATGCAAAATTGTATTGACAACCCTGACCGATTAATGGTTTAATAGTCAATGAATTGATTATTATTAATATTTAATATTTTTAATGGCTTTAATAATATTTTTTTGGATCGTGAGGACACAAGACACAGAGTAATAAAAAAACAGTTTTCTTGCATCACTGCACTATTATTAGTGCAGTGCAGTGATGCAAGAAAACTGTTTTTTTATTAGTCTGTCTGTCTTGTGTCCTCTATTCACGAGAGGCGGTAGGAACCGCAATTAATTTAATTATCAAAATTACTGTTAAAACTTAAGTTTAGCTATTTGGCTCCTAAGCATAAAAACTATGAAAATTACCTTTAGTATATGTTTAGAGTAAGACAGATCTCAAGAGCGTACATAATAATATAGTAAAGATCACAAAGTCCTGACTTTGTGGGGTATATTGGGAGAGGTCCATCCGTGGACTATGTAAGCCTGATTGATTGATCACTGAATGATACACATGAATCCATCTTTGAATCCATTATCATTACCGTAAGTGCAAGCGCGATATCATTCGTTAAGTTTGTTTTGCAGGGGGGGAATTTTTTTTTGCGCATTTTGTTTGTTCTACTCTTCGCCATTGCCAGCGCGACGAGTATTGCATGTTCCTTATCTTTCGCAAAAAATATTAAATAAATAAATTTTAGGGTAGACCATTTACTGAATCCAAAATAAAATACAGCTATTAAGTTATTATTATTACAATGCACAACAAGAAAGCGGTCTTTTAAAATCGTTGTATTGCTTTCTTGGAGACAATCCGTGAGGGTACTTTAACATATTCAAAAGCGCGTTACTCACGCGCTCCATGCGACGGACGGTTGTACCAACATTGTTGACCGAATCCCGCTGCGTCTGCGCATGTGTAATTGCTTGTATGTCACTTTAATGCCGGTTTTAACTCGTAATGGTTGCGCTAAAACGCGTAAGAATGTTGACTTTATTTTTCTTTTTTTTCTTTATACTGATACTATTGATTTTATTATGTTGGTACTGCAAAAATATAATCCAATATTTGTAGTTAGAAAATATTTTCGCTGAGTACCATTTCGACGAGTGTGTACGCTACGAGTATCATTGTAATAATAATTCTAATTCATAAGTCGTACTCTGTGGTTCGATCCAGACAGTGGTCATGAGGAAATCTTAAAGAAAATTGTTGGCATTTTACGAAAATATTCCTTCAGATTTCATGGGTGTGTAGTGGGTTCCTACACTGAAATATTCTACTAAACGCCTTCAGTTTGTTAATAGCATTGAGTAAACTAAAAAAATTGGGGCAGTCTTTGGGGACTGCCGATAGAAGTGAAAACTTTAATTCTTGATCATAAACACTTCTTTATAAACCAAAAAGAAAAAGTAAAGGGTTGGGTCGGATGCTAGTTCCTGATACTCTTAAGGGTTATTAGTTGTCAAAATTTCGTTATTTTTTGCGTAGGACGCACCATTTCTGAGATATTGTAAATATTCTAAAAAAAATAATAAAGCGTGGAAGCGTGACAATGACGCGAGTTCCATGATTTTTTTGTTCACCCAAGAAGTGCTCAACGCGCCTAAAGAAGTTTTCACTTCAAAAAGAAGGCAATAATTTATTCTTCATTGTTATTATTATAAGACCACTTTGGTACCATACATTTACCTATACTCCACAAATGTTCAGAATATGACCATTGCAAAACGCCCCAATTCGGAACAATTATCGCGCATGGATTTTAACTACACTAATACTGAGCTGATGCCCATTTAACCTCTGCACCATCCACATCAATATCTATCTTATCATTTGTCATCGAGACAAATTACGAACATCCCCAGGATCCTCGAACATCCTTCGGCACAGATAACTAATGCCAGGTACAAGAGAATCCATCAGGGAGATAAGCGGCTCCTTTGTTCGTATGTTTTCTTAGTTTTTAAACTGAGGCTGGAGACAAAATATTATCATAAGCAAGTCACCGCATGACAAATGTTCGGCTGAGTGTCACGTGCGCTATCTGCGGATTGAGATACGCGTCGCGGTGTGTGCTCCAAGTAAAGAGAACCAGCGAGAACCCAACTATATATATTTTTTTGGTTAAGGCACCGGGATTAAAGTCTCGGTTGAGCGTGCAATGTCCACTCACTATCACATAAAAAGAGTAGTGTACAATTGACGTAAACTCCTAACTCAAGCATTTAGTTTAGCTGAAGAAGTTATAAACAATCATTCGTAATTCATTATACTAGAAAGCTTTCTATAGCAGGCTTACTCGTGACCGGTGCAATTGGACTGAATAATCGCGTTTCAATACCACTATTTAACGGTTAAAATGACCGCAGAAGACTCCTTAATGGTTGCTCAAAAGCAACCAAAACTTTGATGAAGAAGGTGTACTTTTATCCTAAGAGCTGTCAGCGTAATAAGCTGCCGTTTAATATATTTACATTTTAATTAATTTTGCAGTCGTAATCTATACTAATATTATAAAGCTGAAGAGTTTGTTTGTTTGATTGTTTAAACGCGCTAATCTCAGGAACTACTGGTTCGATTTGAAAAATTCTTTTAGTGTTGGATAGTCTATTAATCGAGGAAGGCTATAGGCTATATAACATTACGCTAGGACCCACGGGGGCGGCGCAGTAACGATAAATGCGGGTGACACCGCGGGCACATCTGGTTTATTATATTATTGCAACAACAAACATTATATTAGGTATATTTAAAATATCTGTCAACTATGAAATATTTTGACAAAACTAGTGCAAAAACATGTAGCTCACAGTACGCTCGTCGTACGTCACTCAAACCCGTCCCTCGCCTGATATATGCGCTTGCGCCGCCTCACAACCCCCCTTTTTTGTGAACCATGTAGGTGGGAACCTTTTTATTATGTTACCATTGGTAATAGTCCTTCGGCTACGGTGGGACGCCCGAGGCAACCCATTGTCTCATTTGCTTTATTTATCCGTTTTCCATCGCTTGTAATTTAAAAGTCGAGTAGGTTTTTTGTGCGTCTGTCTGTCTGTCTGTAGTAATTAACACAATGGTAGGGGACGCGCGGATTGAAAGTGGTGTTGTTTTGTATTCGAAACATTTTTTTGCATCAAATTGCTTTGTGTGTTGGAGTTTTGTTTTATACATATGTGGAGCGGGGTGGTGGTTAAGCTACTCGATCCCGGTAGGGTACATAGATGGGTGATTTTATACAATAATACCATTAGGCTTTAAGCAAGTTCAGGTGCCTAAAAGTTCGTCTCAAGAATCATTTACGACGTTATTTTGGATGCATCTTGTCAGTTGTTCAGTGTCTGGATATTCTGGATATTGCGTCCGTTGTATCATTATTTTAAAATAATTTAAAGGTAACACCGGGTCACCCCGTGCAGCGCGTTGATTTTTTATATAAAAGAAACAGGGGACGCTAAGAATCGCCTGCTTACGAATTAAATTTAAGCTTTAAAAAATTTCTAATAATTTGTAATGCTAGTATTAAGTTTGGGTTCACATCACTGGAGCAATTTTCGAATTCGAGCAGGATTCGAACCTACGATCACTCAAATCTGATGGCTTATCTATAGCGGTCGCCACCGCTGCTTCAGACATAGTCATATTGGAGCATTATTATTATACCTGCTTTATGATGGTAAACTCGGGCGTCTTATGAATAATTATTGTTGAGTTCTCAATGCTAGTACGGACAATCCAACAGACTTTCGCATTAATATTAGTTAGAACACTTTACTGGTACTTTATTTATGGCGTCAGTCAATAACGTCGGTACCTTATTATTTATTATACGATTATAAATCGATTTCAATCGTTTAACCGAACTTATCGAACTTTCTCTCGGTTCGCGGCTCTCGGACAATATTTATGTAAGCATTACTTCTGTTCGATGCTCGGTTTTAGTACACGTGTTACTGTTGTAATTGTTTCGGTGTACGGTAGTGCATGCGCCAAGTTACAAGTTGTATCATCCGTATGGTACTACGTGGGATTCGTACTTAGTTAAAATAAGTAGAAGTTAATATTGCAAACTGCAATCTTGTCAAAATATAGTAAAATCTTAGCCAAGTTTCTCGTTTGACCTCGGAGTATTAGCAAACTTTTTCTTTATTCTTTGGGCAGATAACTCGCGAGTGTTAGTCTTCGTCAGAATAATTATATTGTTAAAAAATTCTGCCCATATGTCCTTAACCTAAAACTATTCATGATATTTAACTATATTAACATACTTCTGATATAATTTTAATTACTAGCGTTATTAACAATATTGTCCTTCTTTCAGGTATGCATCAGCAAAAATGGCACCTGGTTACACACCTCAATGAACAACTTTAACTACATATTAAGTAAAGTATACAATAGTTTAATATCTATAGAAACATTTATACTTATTTTCTATGATAACTATTATAGAAGCAGCTTTTGAGATCACTTGAATTTAGGAAAATACCAAAATCAATTATTTTTTTGATGAGAACTTGGCTGTATCTTGCCATACTCATTATCGATTTAAATTCAATATCAATTATTTTTCAATTGAAGACGCAGTTTGAGGTTTAATGGTCTCCATAAATCTCTTAAATAATTTCTTTATATTTACAAATATTTACGTAAGCAAGTGGACCGAGCCAAGCCAGTGCTATAACATATGAGGATCGTATTACTTGCATGTACCTTTGAACATTTAGTCTATTACAAATATTATATTTATTACTGCCAATAAACCGGCAAAAAAATATACAGGCTGCCTTAAATGGATATTTGCAAAACTGCGGACAACACTAGCTCGTTGTCGAACTGCGAAAGAAAACCAATATACCACGGGGAGTGCTCTGAAGAGTCATTCCACCTTATCCCGCCCTCCCCTTTCCTATCCAGAACAACGCGTTCTGGGCTCAGATGCCATCCTTACACAGTAGAGTCGACTAGAGCGCGTACCAACAAGTTTGTGTCCTCATACCTTTGCCGAACGACCAAGGCATGGAATTCTCTGCCAAGGCACGTGTTTGTTTCCTTCTTCCTTCGATCCTGGGTCCTTCAAGCGGGGCGTGACAAAGCACCTTCTCAGGCCGTCTAAGTAGAGACCTGAACATCGCCTCGACTGCTATGAGGGCGGTGTGGAGGACACTGCTCTTAGACCACACGACTGCTTAGCATCAGGTGGAGTGTGGTCATTTTGACGAGCAAAGTAAAAAATAAAAAAATAAAATAAAATAAAAAGAACGTAGCTTCAAAGACCGTGGGCCTCCTCATTACTACACGACAATCTTCAATGAGCTCCCAAAGCCGTACTCTTTGCAGGACACGAGGTCGTTTGACATACCAAACAAAAATTCTTGTTTACTGCAATGAAAATGCTTTTAAACCTGAAGGAAAAGACTTAGTTGCGCTCTACAGAAGATCGTAATGTACACACATTTAGTATAACAAAATATCCTGTTTTGTTGAGCATTAACAAAGCGATTGTTTACTGTTCTCATCTCATTAGATGGTTTAAGTAATATTCCATTAAGTTGTTGTTGTGACTTTGAATATGTACACTATCATTCCTAATGATACTGTTAATTTGTGAGAGCATATATAAAGCATTCTCTAACCCCATCAAAACAGAATCCTGTCTGATTAGTCGAGCGAGTACCATCTCGGTTCAGTCTAAAATATATTGTTAAATATGTAATCGCTACTTTATTATTTGATAAAGACTCCTTCCGACCACCCGAACATTAATAATACTAATAATGTCCTCCAGACCGAATTTCGGCCACGGCGGCCAGTCTTACCTGAGACGGGCCATCTGCGCAGGACATATTATAGTGCACAAGTATGTGCGCAAACACAAGTGCACTCTCTGTTCCCTAACTCTCATGATCCGATGGGACGGTAATCCGACACGGCCGGAGAGAGATCAGGCGCAGGACCAACGGGTTTACGTTCTTTCCGAAGCACGGGGGTGTCTAACACCGCCAACTTCCTAACTCCGGGCTATTAAGATTCCTTAACAGAAAAACCCAATAACTTTTTGTTGGCCCGACCTGGGATTCGAACCCAAGACCTCATGCACAGCAGTCGCATTCACTACCGCTGCGCCACAGACATTACACATATTTTGTAGTGTAGAGTCTTCTCTAAACAGGCCATACCTGGTTCACTCGCAGACTCCAGTGAACTATCGATACATTGCTATAATCCTAATCCTAACTAATATTATAAAAGCGAAAATGAGTTTGTTTTATTTGTTTGTTACCTTTTCACGCCTAAACCACTGCACCGATCATCCTGAAATTTTGCATATACGTTGTCAGGTGTACAGAAACGGACATCGGCTACCTTTCATCCCGAAAAACATTACTGTTCCCGAGGAAAGCAACAATATCGTTCTTATGATAATAGATGGCGCACGTGTCTTGCGAATCATGATTGAGTTATATTATTACAAGCAGAGTACAACCCGAATTGATTGTCAAATTCTAAATTAACGCGAGCGAAGCCGCGGGCAAAAGCTAGTACTGCATACAAAACAAAACTCCGGTATGAGGATAAAAGAATACCAACTATAAGCTTGTCTTTACGATCCGAACGAAATAGGTTACGTACGGGATCCGCCATTTCGCCGGCAACAGGCCGGATCCGTTAATACTCTGTAATAAATTGTGTAGTACTAAAAATTAATGGAAAATCATAATCCTCCTGCACGTCGCCATATATCATGGAAGCGATATGAGGTCTGTAGTGATAAAGTGTGCCGACCAATGTTCCTAAATGAATGTGAAGGAAAAATGTTAATGAGCCAAGTTGGTGATATATGACCGTTAGAGATTCCAGGATAAATAATAGATTGCGGGTTGATAATGAATTAGATTTTTCTCATTACTGGGATCTGTGACGTAGACGTACGTTATAGGAATTTAAGTACAGTAATACTCGACTTACGCTACCCCGACTTACGCGAATCCGGTATTACGCGATTTTCAAATCTCGTTAATTCGTCTTGCATTTGAGCGTCACACATCTCTCCATTTAAATTATAGATACTAATGTCTAAAAATTGACGAGATTTTGCAGGAAAAAATTTTTGAGACGCCAAAGTACTTTGTTAGATTTTATGAAGCCTTTTAGAATCAAAATAACTTCAGTTGGCGATTTTATATATGGAAAATATAAGGTTCTTTGAAAAATATTGACTGAATTATTATTTACTTTCGGTTCTAGCCTCAATTTAAGTAATTTATATTACATGTATTTATATACGAAATTAAACCCCAACTTACGCGAATTCGACTTACGCGGTTATCGCTCAGTCCCACCTATCGCGTAAATTCGGGGTATTATTGTACTTTAAATTCATGTATGTATCTCCAAATATTACAAAGAGGAAAGATTTGTATTTTTTTTTGTAATGAAGAACCTCAAAAACTTTGCAATAGAGATTTTAAAATATTGTGCCCATTAGAAGACTACTTACTACTGCAATAAGGAACATAGGCTTTTTACACAACCCCTTTAATATGAGTATCAAATGAAAGGACTTAACTAGTAGAATACTATACACTATGATAAATTTCAAATCCAAGATGGCCGCCACCGCAAAATGGCCGTTTACTATTTTTATTATTTTGTGTCGGGGTTTTTAAATTTTGAATTTATAGTTATGTGAGCCAAGGTGCAAACAAAAGCCGGCGATGAAAGATAACAGCTAATATATTTTCTATATAATAATCGATACAAATTGAGCAGTTTGTGAGACATTAACATAGGTTCTTGTACATGTCGGATTTCCCTCATACTATATATAGTATTTTCCTGTTGTTTATATAATATAATACAGGTCGTTTTAATTAAATGCACAATGTTTGTTGTTCATCGTTAATTAGAATTAATGTAAATTGTGATATGTCTAATTAGTCTCATGTTTTTAATATCGTTTGTCGTTCATACTTCAATTATAGGACATGAGGGGTATGTTATTTTATGTATCAACTAGCTGTTACCTGCGACTTCGTCCGCGTAGATTTTAACTAAAAAGTGTTTGTCTCCGCGGAACCCTATTTTTTCTAAAATCAATTTAGCCTATGTTACTCCTTATAACATCAGCTATCTGCCAGTGAAAGTCCCGTCAAAATCGGTTCAGCCGTTTCGGAGATTAGTCGGAACAAACAGACAGACAGACAAAAATTTAAAAAATAGGTGTTTTCGTAGCGGTACCTTATATACTGTCATATGCATTAGATAAAAAGCTGTTATTTTGATATTACAAACAGACACTTCAATTTTATTTATTTGTATAGGCTGTCAAAAACTAAGGTTTTATAGACTACTAGATTGTTGATTTAGCTTAGGTTAGTAAAAGTCAGGACTTTTTATAGGTGTAAGGTACCCTATGTCCTTTTGTGTTCCCCTGACAACGTGTATGCGAAATTTCATGATAATCGGTCGAGTAGTTAGGCGTGAATGCGTAACAAACAAACAAACTCACATTCGCATTTATAATATAAGTTAGGATTAGGATGCATTAATTGTCATAAACTAAGGCTTTTGTAGACTATGTTAGAAGAACTGTTTTACCAAAAGAAATATCAATGCATTTCTTTTGGTAAAACAGTTTGCAATCGGCGTTATCCTGAAGTTTAGTTACTGCTTGTCTTAAGCAAACTACTGACCTCACAAGTCCAAAAAGAAAATACAGTTTACGATCCTACGGCGAATTGTGGTCATTATACGACTCTTCACCTTCCTATATACAGGCACTTCGTAACACGTCTTGCAGTTCTTACGTACAGAACACGCTGTTGCAACGGGTGTTTGTTTTCCAAGGGCCGTGGCAAATTCCAGACAACCGCCATGATAGAATCCTAAAGCAAACACAAAAATTATCTCAACACTGAGACGGTAACTAATCAACAAAAAGAACAAGTCGGTATGTAGTCCGCTTTCAATTACAAAACAAGACAACAAAATATTTGTAACAAAAAAAAAGTTACACCAAAACTATTATACTAAAGTTCCAAATTGTTATGTGCGAGCACGTACGGTTTTCGTCACAGCGCATCCAAATTGGGTTTATCGCGACATCGCATGCGCGCGCGCAACGGCAATGAACTTGCGCCGCTGCGCAGTCGCAACTTTGTGCGTGATACGTTACCGCTCGCGCCTTTTAATGTTACCGCTGTTTATGTAACATTAATTAACTGATAATTTTAATTTATATGTATACTTAATAATTATTGTTAGTTATGAGTGTTATTCGTAGTTGATTTATTTATTTTCATTACTTTTACATTATCGACAGAATAAAAGGCATTAATTATGATAATACAAGAAGTAACATATCACTAACTTTCGCCCACGGTTTGCTTTGTGAGATTTTTCCGAGCGCTATGATATTATGTCCTTCTTCAAACGAGGTTTAAAGAGAGTTCTTCTTTCACGGTAGGCAGAGGTTTTGCTGTGTCCTGGCATTGCTGAAATCCATGAGCAGCGGTTACCACTTTTCATCAGGTGGGCCACTTGCTCGTCTGCCACCAATGGCAATAAAAAAAATAAAAGAAATGTACGACATGAAAACATAGTTTGTTTTAGTTAGCTAGTGATAGTAGAGTTTCTATTAACTAAAAAAATCTTTATATTAGGTACCACCGCCTCCAGTCTCAGCAATAAAACGTAAATTATTGCTAATTTATTAAAAAGGTTTTTTCATTTGATAAACTAGGAAGCGAGTTTTATATCATGTTTATTAGCCATTGTTTTAAACAAAAGAATGGAAAGGTCGGAGTGCAATACGTTTTTACGACTAATATCGAAGTTCAGGTGTGAAGTTTAATGGCAGATCAAATGTTACTTCCCGAAAGAACTTGAATAAAACGTATAATTGATTGTACAGGAAACTTTAAGATTATATATTTAACTAGCTGTCCCGACAGACCTTGTCCTGTACATAAGAGAAAAAAAGAAAAAAAAACATATCTAAACCATTCTCGAATCCACTTGAACACACACAAAAAGTTTCATCAAAATCGGTCCAGCCGTTTAGGAGGAGTTCAGTGACATACACACATACAGTATAATTATATATATAAAGATTTCTCGTTATGTCAAGGGTGAACTGTATCGATAACCCAGTAGCTTAAGTTTACGCTTCTTGTTTTACGTTTATTCTCGATGCCGAGTTCGATATCTGAACAAGCAAATTGCTCACGGATATTTTTGTTAACAAAACAATAAATAGATTGAAACTGTGCTAAGTATCTACTCAGTACAGTTTCAATCTATTTATTGTTTTGTTCACAAAAATATCCGTGAGCAATGACTATCTTTATATTTACTACTGGTTTTTGCCCGCGGCTTCGGTCGCGTAAAAGTATATAAAAAAGGTACCTTCTTTTACTAACATAAACTAACCAGATTAAGTTAGTAACAAAAGGTATCTTTTTAAATAAAATATAGCCTATGTTACTCGGTGATAATAAAGCTTTTCAATTGAGAAATAATTTTTAAAATCGGTTAAATAGTTTTGTAGTTTAATCCTTACAAACAAACAAAGAATCTTTCTTCTTTATAATATTAGTATAGACGTAGGACATAAACTGGCTTGCAAAATTTGAGTGGTCCACTCCTCTGTCGAACCTCATGAATGTAAAGCGTAGTGCTATGTCATGCTATGATGTCAAGGGTAAACATCGATGACATTCAAATCGAGTGCCGGCGCGTGCATCGATTATAAATCGATCTAAACATTAGCATGCGTAATCGTGGTGAGAATCGCTAATTGACTGCAAGCATGGCGCACTGGTTTGAATGGTCAACGGCCATTGCTTATACGTAGAATGCACTAAGTTGTCAGCCTAGATCAATAGTTCCCAAAGTGGTCCAGGTGGACCCCCAGGGGTCCACGGGAGACACAATGAGGGTCTACGTTGGCATGACAAAAAAATGGGAGTCCACGAAAATTTATTTCGATAGTGAAAAACTAAAATGTTGGCTTGACTTCACATATTAATGCAGGCAGATACCTAATATTTTAAGAAGCTAAGCGACTGTTACCAGTACTTGCAAATTCCATATTCAGTACCTCGGACCTACCGAGTTTTCGGTAGACAATGGTTAAAAAAAAGAAAGGTCAGCCCGTAGAGATTTGATAAAAATTTTTATTGATTCTTCACCAATATAAATACGAATGCCAATGAATATGGTAGAAATGTAGCTGCAGGGGGTCCACCGGAACCAGCTACATTTTGAAAGTGGTCTATGAGAAAAAAGTCTGGGAACCTCTGTCCTACATGAGGCAATTATCTTTTTTATATTACGTAAGTGCTGAGCAAGTTTACAACCTCCTACGTGTGTTACGTGACCACTGTAGTCTATAAATAACAAGCTATATTATATTTAAAAAATAAATTGTCCTAATATTATAATTGAGGTGTGTTTGTTGATTGGTCCTTTTTTCTGCATTAACAGCTAAGCAAACATTACGTCGATTCGTAGTGATGTTTTAGATAGACATACGAGTAGTTTATAGGTGACGAGACTTTATGCCGTCGAAATGCACTATGTTGTGATATTTTCTCAGAACCAGAACAGCGAAACCGTCAGTAAAAGCTACTCTATACTAATGTTATTTAGAAAGATTTGTATTTTTGTTTGTAATGAATCAACTCGTAAACTACAGGACCTATTTTAAAAATTCTTACACCATCAGAAAGCTTCCTTATCCAGAAATAACATAGGCTGTATAAGATCACGGTATCTATATGCCACGGGAGTGGCGCATTCAAAGTCAGTCAATAATCTTTATTTCCATAAAAATGTGTAGACAATTCATGGACACGACATATCCTTACTTCCTTACTATCCTTACTAATATTATAAATGCGAAAGTAACTCTGTCTGTCGGTCTGTCTGTCTGTCTGTCTGTCTGTTACCTTTTCATGCACAAATCCGCTGAACCGATTTAGATGAAATTTGGAATGAAGATAGCCTGAGACCCTGGGAAGGACATAGGCTATATAACATCACGCTACGGCTCACGGGAGCGGCGCAGTAACCACATATACCAATGACGCGGGTGAGACCGCGGGCACAGCTAGTAACTAATATATTAATAAAAATTCAGCATTAAATAAGCCTGTTGCCTCTTAAACTAAACGTAGGTGAAGCCGCAGGGGAAAGCCAGTCTAATATATTTTTCACGGTAACCATGATGCGTGTATACCCTAACACCCCTAGGGCAGAAAAAAAGCCTTGTACGCGAGTCAGTCCCGTTTTCTATCTACAATCTAGTTCGTAGACCTAGTTTTTGTTTGGAAAATATTAATCTATTTCAAATAAGATCTCACCAGTTCTGGTCTTATGAAATGTTGCTTCTAGCTCGCCGCTGTGTAATAACTTACTCGTTTTTTTATTGAGTTTATAAATAAACTTGAAATTACTTCGCGTTTGACAATTATATGTTGGTAAACTGTTAATAATAGATTGAGAGTTTAGTTCATGACTTGTGTTGACCATGGGACTGTTCGTAAAGATTATTCTATTTTATTTGTTATTAGAAAAAATCAGTATGTTTATTTATATTAATCCTTTACGTATTTCGTATTATTTTTACGTCTTCAAGCAAGTAAATATGCATCACAACTCTAAACTGAAAACTCAACACAATACGAAGATTATGAAAACTGTGATTTTGCCAAATAATAGAACTAAAAAGCTCAATTTATAAGTAATCTGTTATTATTACGTTGAAAAACGCATAAAAAGTCGCGATAAAAATAATAAAAGTAGTTTAATATCGATGTTTTCCAATAACTCTTATTTATAGTACGACCCTTGCGCACTGGGTTCAAGGTTCAGCAAACGAATGATACCTAAATGTCATCCTATCTCTTTTTGATGATATATTTTCCAACACATATGTTTAAGCTGTCTTATTAATAACCTATCTATCAATTGTTTGTCCTATCAAAGACAGATAATTGTATAAAATTTGAATCTATAATAAGATATTGGTTTGTAGATAATGATTACTTATTTTGACCTTAAGACTGAAGCTAGAACGATCCACTACCTTAACATATAATATTTTGTAATACTTCTTCAGATATAATAAAACTGCGTCAGGATATTTCTGTTTTTCACAATATCTTTATTTCACTTTCAATTTGTATAAATACAGCACTTTGGTAATCTATCTTATTTACAGTTTGCTTGCAATATAATAATTTTCGCACTTAATGAAAACACTGTTCTCTAGGTTGTTATCGACCTGAGCTCAAAAATAATAATCCTCCATAATGCAGAGGTTCGTTGTTTTTATAACGTATCGATAGTGTCGCCAGTGCTTTTATTTTATTCTACTATTTTATTCTATTATTTTAATTGAGGGAAAATAAATCAAAACCTTACAATTTCAAGTCGACACTAAAACCGACCATGGCAGTACAATGGTGTTAGTTATCAAAAACGTTAGAGCGAACATCACATGTGCGTTTAAAAGCCCCGTTTCACAAGTTATACGCTCAATACACATCCAAATCACTGTCGGTATGAAATTTCATCGCAACACTATTTTTTTCTCTCGCTCTGAAATCGTTTCCGCACCGGAGTGCGTTGACCTGCGTGTTGGACGGTTGAACCCAGGGGTTCACGACCGTTACCGACATTCAGACGCAAAAAATACACAATCGTTTGATGTGGCAAGAAGCAGCGAGGGAGAAGCGCCGAAGTTTGATGCCAATCGGCTTTTGGGAGTCTTGTCTGGATATTCCTGGTAATTGTGCGCTGTGATTCAACCGAGAGGAAGTTCCTTGAGTCACCGTTTCGTGTCGGATTGATTCACGTTTGCGAGGAAGACATAGCTAGTGAGGATAAGTCACCTCGCCCGCGCCGGGGACTTAATCCCGCTTGGAATAAAACATTGTTTGATATTTTGTCTTACCTTTATTCAAAATGTTACAAGTTAGTAATAAACTAATTTAAATGAATTTTATATAGTTATAAACTTTGTGAAAATATTTCCTTTTTCATGGAAAGATACGCCTTGAAATATACTACAATTAAATTTAAATAAAGTAGTTTATTTACAATGTGTTACATTCGCGTGAATGTAACACAATCCTTACTAATATTATAAATTCGAAAGTAACTCTGTCTGTCTGTCTGTTACCTTTTCACGGCTAAACCACTCAACCGATTTAGATGAAATTTGGTACAGATATAGTTTAAAACCTAGGGAAGGACATAGGCTACTTTTTATTGACTTAGGTACCACGCGGGCGGAGCCGCGCGCAAAAGCTAGTATACTATATTCTTATCAATGTATCACATAGGTAATGCTTTTTATCAAGGGCTATAATCATTTAAATATATATAGTTGCAATGGATGATACCTACTGTATTGTTTTAATTCAAGTATTTGATTTCCTTTTCTTCATATGCGACGATTTAATATAGGACTACCGACAGTTGTATATTAAACTAGCTGACCCACGCAACTTCGTCTGCTTCATATAAGAGAATTTTCCCAGTTTTTGCATAATTTTCCATTGCTGCTCCGCTCCTATTTGTCATAGCGTGATGTTATATAGCCTATAGCCTTCCTCAATAAATGGGCTATCCAACACTAAAAGAATTTTTCAATTTGAAGCAGTAGTTCCTAAGATTAGCGCGTTCAAACAAATAAACTAACAAACTCTTCAGCTTTATAATATTAGTATAGAAGTATAGACTTAAAGTCATGACGAATCCTCAAAGGAATCGATTAAAAGTATTTCTCAATACATTCTTACAAATATAGGATTGGAATAATGTGTAGTTAATTCCAAGCAGTCCAGTGACTCGTCAAAATTCAACGCACTCACAATCAATCGCCCAATTGTTCAATTTCATTAATAGTTTATAGACCAAAATACCGAGAAATTGTTTACTAACACGTAAATCACCATGTACATACGACCACACACCACATTTCACATTCCAATGCGGTTTCAATCAGTAATTCTTGTTAGTAAAGCTTAATAAAAGCAGCAATGTTAGTGTGGTATGTTTTTATTGTCGATAGTATGATGTATATCGGTGGAGTGTTTGGAGTTAAAACAGTTAGCGATTAATTTACGCATTGTTCGTAGCCGTGTGATTGAAATATTCATTGCGCGTGTGTTCCAGAATAATACAAAAGGCAATATCCGTTAGCCGTTTGATGCGTGTGCATTTAACAATATTGCAGTGTACTGTTATATGGTCACTTATGACCATGTATAAGACTATGTACCTATTGTTATGGGGTTTGCAGATAGGCATCGTATTAAATAGCAGGGCTGGTGGCAAAAGTGTCTAGTAATTATATATGCTGATCAATTATAATTTATATATATCTTACGAATGTATTTTTTTAATTTTTTGTGTTTGTAAAATATTAAAGAGTAGCTGATGTACGTCCGGGCGTCACTTGGGGTTACCACATAACATCAGAGTTGGTTTGAGGTATAAACCGCAAACCAACAACAAACCTGAGTGGTAACCTCGTTTTTCATTATATATGTAAAGTACATATTAGTCTCTTCGCGGCCACTCCGTCCGTCGGCGCTGACCTATGGGGTTCGTAATTCTACCGTCGCTTAATATTAAACAATAACCAGAAGTTAGGAATAGTTTTCATCGCAATTTTCAATACGTAAGATATTATTTGTACTTGTATTATCTATTCAGTATCCAACAGTAATCACTTGTCAGTACCCGGAACTAGTAATTAAGAAATTCTTCAGTTAACGTTCCCAGCTATTAAAGTCTCACATTATTAAAATACCATTGTTTCCGCATTTAACAGAGGCTAAGCAATTTTCCATTAAATAAAATAAAAATACATAATTATTGAAAGATTAGATTTTGCCGCGGTTTCACCCGCGTTTATCGCTACTGCGCCGCCCCTGTGGGTCGTAGCATGATGTTATATAGCCTATAGCCTTCCTCGATAGATAGGCTATCCAACACTAAAATCATTTTTCAAATCGAACCTGTAGTTCTTGAGATTAGCGCGTTCAAACAAACAAACAAACTCTTCAGCTTTATAATATTAGTATAGATTTTTATGAAGAAAATATTTTGGTTTGTGAGCAACAGATCTTATCTTATCTTATCTTATGTTATGTGTGGGGGCCAGTCAGTGCAGACCGGCGACACTTCGACCCAGTGGGATCTTTTGTGTCGGCCCCAAGATTACCCATAAGCAACAGATCTTAACATAGCTCGCAATAGCGCAGTGATTGATGCTGTTACCTAAAAATGCATTGAGGGTTACAGCTTCTATTGCTGCACAGGACACAGAGACTAGACAGTCCGCAACGTTTTCCGTGTCTGATTTTCCAGTAATATCTTTCGACTTAGGAATTGCTACTAGAACAAGCGCTCTACTTAAATATCTTTGTAGAAAATAATAAACGACATTACATTGATACATACCAATGTCGAAATTACTTGCATTAGATGTTTGCTAATAAAATTAAATACAATACAATCTCATAACATTTACCACAACTTAAACAAATAAATTATAATATAATAATAACAATATAATATTCTACCACATACACACAACACCATCTAGCCCAAACTAAGCAGAGCTTGTACTTTGGGTACTAGACAATGGATACACATACATACATATTTGTTTTTTTTTTAATTACAGGTGATGAAAATCTCTTTTGTTAAAATCGGTTAAAATCGCTACAATTTAAACATAAAACGATTTCTGAAAATCACATACGATAAGTAAATATGATGAACAGCATAATGATATATGTGAAGTGACGATGATAAGTGCGCACGCGCAACGCACTGCCACTTGAACGATTTCGACGAACCCTTTGATTGGATGATGGCGGGTTGATAACGTTACGATTATTTGTCAAGTTCTCGAGAGCTGCGCAAATAAATGTTTAGCTGTAGGTACTTCTGAAGTAGACCTTACAATACGTAGGTACGATACGCCTTCTGTTTGCCTGAGTTAAACAAAAGGGCATGACTTCTAATGCCCTTTGTTGAACGAAGGCCATTATAATCGACAACCCTATCAATGCCTTCGACCTTGTAGGGTTGTCAATTCGCTAATAGTGCGTTTGTAGTATAGTATGGTACAGAAGACGGCAGTCGAATAATTTAGTGTTGTATTGTATGCAGTAAATCAGGTTTTTGAAGCTACTAAAGAAGGTCTGTGCTGCCGAAGATCTGTCTTTTTTGTCATTGCAATCCCCTTTTTAATAGATTTCCTACAGAATTACATATTAGATTCAATTGTATCTATCGCAGGGTAACGAATGGGTTAATATGACATATTCTTTATGATACGAGCGTGCGCATGACCATCAAGAAGACGGTATGTTTGTTCGTCATACAAAAAGTGGAGTTTGCTCAAAATTAAGATCGCGTCCCGTGATGCTTTACTTTTGTGTACTTGGAGCACCAGAATTGCTTTGAATGTCATTCACAAACATTTAACCACTGAATATTCCTTTTATTAAAATCCAATTTGAAATGAGTAATACATACATTATAGAAAACTAGAAAAAGTGTACGGTTTTCCACACTCTGGCTTATCTACCATGATTCATTCGTTCTTCATTACAATTTGCATGAATTCGAAGTACCTAATAAAATTATCAGCTGTTTGTATCGTTGATAACTTTACTGGGGCCCCACAACAATCAATTACACTTAATTTATCTATATTGCTTATCGAATACATCGTTGTTTCCATGATCTATTTGTCACCCGCTCAATCTTATCGCAGGGACCACGAGTTTGCGTCGTCGGGCGGAATCGTCGCGGCGGCGCCTGCGCACTCATGCAATATTTATGTTCACAACCATCGCCTATTACTTACCGATCGACTAATTAAAAACCTATTGCAGTTTTAAAAAAAAACGTCGTCTAGACAACCGTAGAAATCGATACGTGCTCCGTTTCTGAGATTCTGTTTTTTTTTCGCTGCGAGAAGAAAGGTAATTTATGTACTATGCCTGACGTAGAGATGATACAATTTCTTTTAGAGTACGGGACAATTAGTATTAATATATATTAATTCCTTTCGATCGCTTTTTTTGTGGAGTAATATCACTTCCATGTCTGTTAGATAACTAAATCTAACAGTACTAAGCTACATATTACTTAAGCCCATCTGTCGACATCTTAAATACAATATTATAAAGCTGAAGAGTTTGTTTGTTTGAACGCGCTAATCTCAGGAACTACTGGTTCGATTGGTAACATTATTTTAGTGTTGGATAGCCTATTTATCGAGGAAGGCTATAGGCTATATAACATCACGCTACGACCCACGGGGGCGGCGCAGTAACGATAAAAGCGGGTGAAACCGCGGGAACATCTCTACATACAATAAAAATATTTGTTTTGAAAAACACAACTACCGCACTAAGAATAAATCCTGTATCGCGGGAGACTTTTCAAACATTCAAATAACGGTCACAAAGAACATCTCAGAAGAACCATTTGTGGATCACACAATTTTTTCCCGTGTGGGGATCGAACCCGCAACACTTGGCGCGGCAGCAGTGGCGATGCGAGCACTACGCCATCCGTGCAGTCAGTGAAATGTTCTAAGTATGTGTAACTCTTCGTTTGGCATACCAGGACATAACACTTAGGTATTAACCTGAGCATGGGCATATGTCATTGTGTTCTAAAATTTTTTTAAATCTATGGTGTGAGGGCGAACCCGGTGGCAGTTATGACAAGTAAGTTAATGATTTAACTTTTACTCCCGTATCACAAACCCTCTGTAATAAAAATAAACTCACAATCTGCTAACACGATCTGGAAAATCACAGAAGAATAATAGGCAGGCATTCAAATAATAATTGGAGGGGCAGACCCTCCGTTGTTCCCCCGTCTGATTCGACTATTGCCTAATGTAACAAGTGGTTTCTAACTCAAAACGACAGCTACGTAACCTCAAAAGATTATGATCTTCAGATAGGCAGTCAATCTTTGTTGGAAGGGGAAGAATTCGAATGAATTATAAACAAAATGTACACATTACATTATAAATCTATACTAATATTATAAAGCTGAAGAGTTTGTTTGTTTGAACGCACTAATCTCAGGAACTACTAGTTCGATTTTAATAATTATTTTAGTGTTGGATAGCCTATTTATCGAGGAGGGTTGTAGGCTATATAACATCACGCTACGATCCACGGGGGCGGCGCAGTAAACATTAACGCGAATGAAACCGCGGGCACATCTAATCTATAACAAGCGCCGTTAAGTACATCAAAGATAATTTTTATTGTCTACCTTCGTTTTGGAAATATATAAGCTAGTCTACGGACGTATCAAAAGTTTTAATCCCGCTGATCAGTCCCACAAAAACGACCATTTGACATTAATAAGCAATAACTTGTCAGTCCCAAGCAATCACTTATGACACGGCGCCAACCATTCACCAATTGAATAACAACATGCGGTAATAAGCCGCATGCACGTAAATAACCGCATAGCTCTTGCATCTTGCGTCTTGCATCACTTGCATCAGATACTGCAGTGATTCGCGCACAAATAGACAATAACTCCTCACGTATCGGTGTAATTATTATTGTCTCTTGTATTGTCAGCTGTCGCCACTTGACGCAGGGTTGCCAACACAAAAAAAGTAATAAAAATGGCGCCTGTACGTTTTCAAACGGTTTTATTGCAGCTGCATTTGTTTTGTGTATTGCAGTTACATAGACTCATCCTTGTATCACAGAAGGGATATACGGAAGTACCACGCCTGAGGTGGCGGGTTCGATTCCCGCACAAGTTCAAAGATTTTGTGTGCATGGACATGGGTGTTTGTCTTAGTCTGGATGATTCTATGCATAATATGTATGTATTTACAAAAAATGAAGTATATGTATATGTGTGTTTATCCATTGTCTAGTACCCATAGTACAAGCTTTGCTTAGTTTGGGCTAGATGGTATTGTATGTATGTGATAGAATATTATTATTATATTATTAAGTTCAACGTTATAGCCGGCTAGCCTACTCTACAAAGTACAAAACACCATGTTGTTATAAACAAAACCTTAATAGAAAATTCAATAACAATTTATTAAGTGGTTAGTGGTTTAATGGTTGAAGCTCCTGACAAACCAGATACCTATGTAAAATAAACAATATTGTAAACTTGGCAATTAAAAGAGTGGCCGTGAGTTTCTTGCCAATTCTTTCCATTGGTTCTACGCCCTTGCTTTGCTTAAGATGGCAACAGGTAAATGTAAATTCACATAAAGTGTAACTTTGACGTTCATATGTGTTACTATGTGAACATACTTTTGATTTTAATTTCAAAACTAAATTTTTAGGTTTCACGATTAGGTGCAATCTTGAATTTTATGCTGGCTTTTGAACATAGAGGGTACTTGTTAGTATTAAGGCCAGCCCTAGTTAGCCGCGCGTCGTCGCCTGTCGTCCTGTCACGTGTGGCATAAATATATCACCACTTATCTCCATTACGGAGTTGTTGCCAATTGATTATCTCAACAAATATTCCGTAAAGACGGATAAAAATGTGCCTTTTGATATTTATTATACATACCTATTTTACATAATGGATGTCTGTTAGTTATCTGCTATTTAAATTGTTTAATAACTGACTAGTAACTACACTAAGATTTTTACTTGTCAGGTAGATTATCTGAGGAATAACTGCAATTTTAATATCTAATTTAGTTTAAAGATCTGAAAAATGAGATTAACTACCATAATTAACCTATTTTTTATTTGACCTAATAGATATTATTATATAGAATTACTAGGTGTTTAACATAGATCAGATAATTTTCTATTAGTTTATTTCAATTGCCAATTGTCCGTGGTAGATGAAACTGGAAATATAGGCGATTTGTTTTATGTTATTTGTCTCTTAACCCCTACGACACATGTACATTTCAATTATTGCGTACTAGCTTTTGCCCGCGGCTTCGCTCGCGTTAATTTAGAATTTGACAATCAATTCGGGTTGTACTCTGCTTGTAATAATATAATTCAATCATGATTCGAAAGACACGTGGCGCCATCTATTATCATAAGAACGTTATTATTGTTTTCCTCGGGAACAGTAATTTTTTTCGGGATGAAAGTAGCCTATGTCCGTTTCTGTACACCTGTCAACGTATATGCTAAATTTAAGGTGATCGGTTCAATGGTTTAGGCGTGAAAAGGTAACAAACAAACTCATTTTCGCTTTTATTATATTAGTTAGGATCAGGATTTTCGTTATCTAATAATAGACAGTTACGCTTCCTTTTTACGTCTTATTAAGAATTGTAAAATAAAATATGAAATATGGCTCTAGCCATAAAAGTTTTTTTTTGGGTGAATGTATGTTTATTTTGATTTTTAATACCTATAGATGCTCATAAGGATTGTTTCAGGACCAAAACCGATTTTAACTTTGTTTCTGATGGATAGGTCAGCTGTTTACTTCAATTGTGTTTCTGTACATGGCCCTAATAGATACAAGAATACAACGAAAATATAACCACGTACTAAGGCGTGTGTTTCATTAGTCACCGTCCGTAGTAAAGTCAGACGCGCCTCGTACTTGTGCATTCATTGTTTGCGCGCCTGAGAACCAGGCCTGACGGACACTGCACACTCAAATTGACCCTAGACCCGTTACTGTTTAACAGAATGACCATCTTTGGATATTTAAATAGTTAAAAGTATTTAAATAGTGCGTATCTAAGGATTACCTATAAACCTTTTTATAATCTAATAGCTTTTGTCCGCGGCTTCGCTCGTGTAAATGTAGGTTCGGTTATGTTAGTAACCAGTAGGTTATATTTTACCTTTTATTTTATAAAATACTAGAGGATGCCCGCAGCTTCGCCCGCACATGTTTTTTTATTTATCCATTTCTTCCCAATCCCGTGGGAATTTCGGGAAATCCCTTCTTAGTGCACCTCTACAGTACCCAAGGAACATACATGTCAAATTTCAGCTTCTTGCGCCCAATAGTTTCGGCTGTGCGTTGTCTGTCAGTCATTGAGTAACGGAAGAGTTTTATATATATAGATTGCCTGTTACTCATTAATAATATAGCTTTATAATGGAGAAAGAATTTTTAAAATCGGTTCTGTAGTTTTTGAGTTAAATCCTTACAATCAAACAAACAAAAATCTAATCTTTCCTCTATATAATATTAGTATAGATTTTCCACGCTTCGTTGTGACTCAGTCTATTAGAGAAGTAAATTAAGTATTCTAGGCATATTACCTGTTTTTTGGGAACTCTTTGGAACAAAAAGTATGTATATGAAAACACACTTATATACAAATGCGTGCTCGTGTAAAAAAATCAAGTCAATCCGTCAATTATTTCTCAAGTTTTGCAGACACAAACATAAGAAGCTGAAATAATGTATTATGATTTTATATCCTTTGGTAGAATATGTTGTATGCAGTACAGTTGTTGATAAGTAGTTATGGAAGTCTTCGAGCGCCTACAGCGTCAGTCTTCCGTGTCTTTGCAAAATCCTTGAACTTATTACACTTAAGCCTGCGTCGATAGAGATATGGTTTTGGTGTTCTGTTATTACGTAGTAAATGTGCCCGCGGTTTCACCCGCGTTTATAGTTACTGCGCCGCTCTTGTGGGTCGTAGCGTGATGTTATATAGCCTATAGCCTTCCTCGATAAATAGGCTATCGAACACTAAAAGGATTTTTCAATTTGAACCAGTAGTTCCTGAGATTAGCGCGTTCAAACAAACAAACTCTTAAGCTTTATAATTAGTATAGATTTGTTCTAAATTGAGTCACCAGTATACGTGCGAAGTGGCACATTGAGCATTGATACTTGATGCTCTATTTAAGTACTATATACTCATCTATCTATAGTACTCTCGACAAACACGACATTTAGTTTAGGTAAACAACTCTTCGTATAAATAATTAAAACTACTTACTGATAACTAATGTTATTGGCAAGTAATTCCTTTTGCAACTTGTAATCAAAACTGTAGCGCTTTTATTTGCTTAAGAATGATTTTGTTTTGTGTCAGGATCGTAGCAAATGGTCTCTGCCTGCCCCTCTGGGAAACAGACGTGAATCTATGTATGTATGATTTTGGACAGCTCGGTATGTAACAAAATAGTACCTCAACAGCGACTGGTGGAACTATAACTGCGGTTAATGAGCCATCTCGCAACAGTCGTGCGGTTTCCCAATAAAATTACAATACACAACCCAATACCTCAAATAATTTCGGCCATTTTCCATCTAGAATACGTTCTTTTGTTTTCTTCAAAGTTCTTTTGCAAAGGTAAACGGCCTGTCTAGTCGACTGCGCGTCTGAATATATCGCAACAAATTATGCTTTATGGCATATACGTGTCCATTCATTTATTTAAATCGAAAATGGCCATTCACTACATAAAATGTTCCATTAATCTTATGCGTGTGATAGTTCGCAGGTCAGTGTTAACTGTTGGTTATGACTTCGCACCATGGGAGCGTACGTGTACCATATATAAAAGTAAAAGAAATAAGCTCCCTTCAAATGACATTAGACTTTTAGGGGACATTAGTCTGTCATTATAGGACCGTAGTAGTCCACTGCTGAGCGTAGACCAATAAAGCCGATTTTTTCATCTACTTTTCAAAAATGTACTGCTTTCTCTGTTGATTGAGGTCAACTCGAAGGTCTCGTGTCCCTCAATGGTTATCGCCCCAAACCACATGAGCTTGCTAATCATTTGAAATATTTGCACATATGTAGTTTCTTATCTAAAGTTTATATTACATTTAGAAACAGAAAAAGGCGCATCTGTGTTTGCAAAACTTCAGTTAAAGCAAGTCAGTCATAGTCCAGGTTAAAATTCTCATGTAGGTATACCTCCTTTTTTTTCTTTTTTGCTCGTCAAAATGACCACACTCCACCTGATGGTAAGCAGTCATGTGGTCTAAGAGCAGTGGCCTCCACACCGCCCTCATAGCAGCCGAGGCGATGTTGAGGTCTCTACTTTGACGGCGTGAAAAGGTGCTTTTTCACGCCCCTCTTAAAGAACCCAGGATTGAAGGAAGAAGGAAACACGTGCCTTAGCAGAGAATTCAATGCCTTGGTCGTTCGGCAGAGGTATGAGGACCCAAACTTGTTGGTACGCGCTCTAATCGACTCTACTTGTGGCCCACAACAAAATAGTCTCAAGGTTTTGTTCCAAGAATGATCATGTAATTGTCATTGAACCAAGAACATTGAGAGCATGTCAACATGTCGAGTATGCTCCAAAATGTGCACCATCACCGTTCACGAGATAGCCTTGCGACCAATCTCACGGCTCAGTTCTGTTCGATTACATGTTTTATTACATTAATCATAATATATTTTGTTTCATGGTAACCCGTGTTACACATTGACACTGAACTGCTTACGCCATTTAACTCGATTCATTTTATTCTATGGCATTTTATTTATCTTAATCGTTTCCAATGTCTTTTAGCTAACGTAGCTACGTGAAGAATCTTTACCTTATAGACAAAAACTGTACTAGGAAAGATTTTTGAAAGATGTTTGGTTCTGACGCTCTCGAAATATATATATAGTAACTCTGTAGGTATATAAACTGTCCCTCTGCTGAGCACGGGCCTCCTATCAGTGTAAGAAGGTTAAAGCCATTGTTTACCACGCTGACCCATGCGGGTTGGCAGCTTTTTTATCTTTATTTATTGCCTTTGGTGGCAGATGAGCAAGTGGCCCACCTGATAGAAAGTGGTAACCACTGCTCATGGACTTCAGGAATGTCAGGACACCGCAAAGCCGCTGCCTACCGATAGGATATACTTCATATATCTTTGAAAACATTATAGAGCACTCTGAGACATGCAGGTTTATTTCCTCACGATTTTGTTCTTTACTGTTTAAGCAACGATTATTTACTGTTTAATACGCACATAACTTCTAAAAGTCAGTGCCACACTGGGGATCGGTCTCGAGTCCCTTGCGTACCAGTCCTACGGTCTCATACTAGACTTTCGTTGCTTCATATAACAACCATAAATGGTACAATCTGTGATTATCGGCTAACATAAACGCCGAGGTACATTACTTAATAAAAAATGGCTTATGTTTAACTTATCACCAGCTATAGTAAAATATAACAGTCAAAAGTAAATGATCACCAAATTGCTTAGCAAAATATATCTAAAGAGATCAAAATAAGTCGACGGAGCCCCGTCTCATGGGGGCTTCTATTTTTGGGTGGTTTTAAGAAGGAACCTAACATAACCTAACCCTTCCGAGACGGAATGCAGTGATTTGAGGCGTATAGGTGCTCGTTATGATATAATTATTTTAGTAAGCATATTTTGCTGTGCATTTAGTATTTTTGGTGGTTATTTTATTTAATCCCATAAAAAACGGTCTTGCTTTCCAAATCTTCTCATTTTTGCTTGATGTGGTTATACTTTTTTACAACAATTATTCAATACGGATGTGCACATATGTATTCTGTAACTTCCGATAAAGAAAGCAAGATTGCGTTACTCAAACATTACAGTTTCAATGTTTTTAAGGTTTGCCGTAATGAAATAAACAGTCGTAAATATAGCCAGCACTCGGTTCTTCCTACATAGTGATACAAAAAGCCAACTTTAATGAGTTACGATATTATTCGCTACGTGCTGCGGATATCAGCGTAACCTAGCGTTATGTTATGAGATGATTACCATTGTAACACATAACATACACTAGGTTACGATACTAAATTATGAAAAGATTTTCAGTTTTTGAAGTGAATACTTCTTTAGGCGCGTTGAGCACTTCTTGGGTGAACAAAAATCATAGAACTCGCATCATCGTCACGCTTCCACGCTTTCCATTTTTGAATTATTTTAGAATATTAACAATATCTCAGAAATGGTGCGTCCTACGCAAAAATAACGAAATTTTGATTCCCTTAATAGCCCCTAAGAGAGTATCATGAAATAGCATCCGACCCGCCCTGTATTTTTTTTATGTTAAAAAACTTATTTAGGCGCGTTGAGCACTTCTTGGGTAAACAAAAATCATGGAACTCGCGTCATCGTCACCTAACGCTTTCCATTTTTGAATTATTTTTGGTTTATAAACAAGTGTTTATGATCAAGGATTAAGTTTTCACTTTTATCGGGAGTCCCCAAAAACTGTCCTAATTTTTTTATTATAAACAAGCTGTTCTCCGCTTTTGGACCCACTGAAAATAACTCCGCCGCGCCCGTGGCTGAAAACCGTTCCAAAAAAAACTAACAGGTACAAACAAAGACTTCAACATTATATTATTAAGTATATATATAGCACGTGACAAAGACAATACCAGTGTCACAGATCTTCCTTAATCACATAGGTATACTGACTGGAAACAACTATGTATGGATTATTGGATTATACATCTTTAATGCCACTCGGCGCACATATCGTTAAATCTTGGCGCACTGCGCCATTATTTAATTAATTCATATCACAACCCGTTTTTATTTATACTTACATATACATAGGTTAACATGATTTCCTTTTTTTTAAATATATCCTTGTTTTCGTCAAGTCTCAATCTATATCCGTACCAAGTTTCATCAGAATTGGTTAAGCCGTTAGCCGTGGAAATAGCAAAAACAAACAAGAGTAACTTTTCGCATTAATAATATTAGTATGGAGGTACGGACTGCTGAGAACAAGTTTTTGCATATAAAGTAGCATTGTTATGTCGCCCTAAGCTTTTCTATATTCGGTATGCATATTTACTGGCCGATATGGAAATTTAATTGCGGTGCGCAAGCGCCGGTGCGTCCGACGAGCCAACCAATTAAATGTAACCAATAACCCCATAAATGGCGACGGTGTCAGAAACGTCACACGTGACAGCAATTATGGCGCGAATGTTAGCGATTGTGACACTATTGTGGCATGATACTCGCCGTCAAACTATGCTGTGATTTATTGCATATACCAAACTCAATTAACCCTTCAATGTTCGTCATATTTTAAGCACGTTAGTAATAAACAATCATTATTAGTCGATTAGTCGTTTTGACTAATACCGCAATAATCATTTTAAAATGTGGCTGTCTAAATAAATGTCTGTGTTATTAGTTTATTACAACTTATTTATAGATTAGATTTGTATTGTCATTAATTTGATAGATGATGAACGCAATACAGATCTTAAAACATTGTATATTTTGAAACTAATTCTCTTTTTCTCATATTTGTTTTTATCTCTTTCTACTATCCTTTTAATGTCAGGCAGGTTAACTTTATAAGGCAAGTATATATTAAATTATAATGTATAGTTACACTATTTTATAGTATCAATACGAGTATATCGTAACATTAGTTAAAAACGTGAACAAGAATAGTGCATTCATTATATTAGTCTTTTTTACTATCTTAACCATTTTAGGGTTAAAAACGGAGACTAAACTTAGTCCATTAACGTCTGTAAACAAATTCGGTTAATTTTATACAAAGTACACACTCTGAATAAAATTAACCGAATTTGTTAAAAAAGGTGACAACGGTTATACGTAATTTCATAACATTTTCTCTGCAGCTCTGACATTTAAACTTGAATATAAATTATAAATTTAGTTCTCAGCTTCATAATTTGTAACCACATTTGGGTTACCGCTGCTAACTAATAATATTACTGTTAAATTATTTGTATAAAACGTGTAGGTACTAGCATTAATCACGGCCAAATTAAACAAAGGTATATTATTCTTCTTTGAAGAAGTATAAATAGAGTAATAAACATAAACAGTAGATAAATATTTGCAAAAAAATTAGCCTAGGAAACAATCTTAACTAATATTATAAAAACGAATGTGAGATTGTTTGTTACGCTTTAACGCCTTAACTACTCGACCGATCATCATGAAATTTCACATACTCATTATCAGGAGTACAGAAATCTTTCATCTAGAAAAAAGTACTGTTTACCAGCGAAGCCACGGACAAAAGGTAGTTGAATATAAATCAACATAGAGTTTAAATTATTTGAGAGGACATGAATAAATAACGATGAACAATGCTTATGACAACACTACACCTATTTTTTTATACAGCTTACAAACAAAACTTAAATCCCAATGTCTATGCACACGTAATCGAGCCAGGTCTGTGTGACCCGAGGTGATCACAAACAACGTCGCGCTGTCCGTCGCCGTCCGTCGGCCGGTGAATGGGCCGGCCATTCATCGCCCATGCCGACTGTTAAAGACGTCCATTCACTCGCAGGCCATTCAGACGACCCACGCGTGCCGAGTGCGACTCCCGTGACCTGGCCATACTACCGTCTAAAAATACCATCGGACTTATAGATTAAGTTTTCTATGGATCATTGAAGGTGTACTTCATTGATGAGAGTGGTATTTAATTAATTTATCGTTTAATACTTTCAAATAATTGATTGAATATTTGCTTAAATAAGACAAGCAATAGAACATACACGAAAGAGTGATGTCGCAATAATTACGTGGTCATATTGCCTCTGTGGATGCGATGAGGATTTAGGAGACGAGAAAATAAACTTTTTAACAAAAGGTATTCTTTGAGTCCGCTTCTAGGAGTGTGTATCTCCCAAACACATAATGTCTTCAGACTTCAGTTTGTGTTCGTGTACAACTGTACATACATATAAATACATATTTGTTTCAAGTTTCAAGAAATAAAATCAAAGAAAGAAAGAAAAATGTTCTATTTGAATCTCCATACATACATAATTTTAAAACAATAATAAATACAATTAAGCAGCAAACGATACATGGAATCAAATTAGGCAACTGCGTCAGCTATTGTTAAAGTATATACTGCTACGCTGGTATTCTCGCAGGCCTACTAACAATATAGCATATACTTCTATATTATACAAATTTAATTGGATCAAATATTGTAGCAGCCAAAACCACTATCGAACACACAGCCTACTATGAGTGCTGAGTCATAGAAAAAGCTAAAGAAACTCAAACCTATAGAACACCACTGAACAATTTCCATTAAACTGGAACAAGTGAGGTCATGGGAAAACCTGACGCGGAAACCGAAGAACATTGTTAGTGCAGTCGTTCACGAAACACGCCAGTAGGGCTGTCACTGCCGTTTTAATTATAATATTAAACTTTGGTAGGTTTTTGATAGCGTTTTCGTTATGGTTAAGTAAAGAAATTACTGTTTAGACAGGGATCATTTTGGCCATGAAATTAATATCAGATTGATAGGTTTGCTATTTCAGGGCTAAGACTTGTTTTACAATCAGAATTTGTTCTGACAAGACAGTGCAGCGACTTGCCTGACAGCTTTACCAAATCATTTAATACAGTTACAATAGCTAAGTGTCTGGACGACGGAGTCCGAAGGATACCTATGAGTTGATGACTCCATTCCTCTCATAAAAATGCCAGTCTCGCAGAGCTAGTTAGTTTGCGGGATCTCAACGCATTGGCCAGACTCTAAAGCCAAGCATAAGTATAGCATCGAGCAGTTGTTAAAACGCATGTTCTGAGTTGTTGAGAATATGAATGACCACGATCAGCCAACGCTCAACGTCTGAGAATTTTATCAGTACTTCACCTGTGCGTTTATTCGACAGTCAAGAATTTAATATCATAATTAAACATACAGGTAGTCCAATCATATATAATACCTTTCTCGGGATCGAAACCTAATATATCTTTTTTAACAAATAAATTAAACAATGTAGGAGACAGCCCTAACTTCGTAAAGTCGCGGGAACCCGATGCAATTACACCAGCAATTTCTATTATGCATTACAATATAATTATATGCGATTTTGGAACCGATTACTTTTGTGAAATAGATGGAGTAAAAGAATTTACTGAAGATGGACTGTATAATGAGGTTTGTGATATTTATCAATTAATTATAAATGAGATGTGTCATGGTGAATTCGAGGAGAACAACCTCTATCGCTATTGAAATCTTAAGGTGCTTATTAATAGCACAAAGACTTATGCAGAAGGTATAATCAGAATTTATTTTTGTATATTTACATCTGTGCATTACCTAGTGAGCTGCCGTATTTATTAATATTATTAACTAGCTTTTGCCCGCGAGTTCGATCGCGCTTTTCTGTATGAAAGATACCCTATCTCCTTTTGTGTACCCCTAACGATGTGTATGCGAAATTTCATGATGATCGGTCGAGTAGTTAAGGCGTGAATACGTAACAAACAAACAAAATCACATTCGCATTTATAATAAGAAGTAGGATGTGTATAAAACTACTATAATAAGTCTAAAGATACAATTTATTGTTTACAAACTCGGTTCAATTGATCCCAGTCAACATTAATGAGTGGACAGACGAAACCTACAATTTGCAGTCGTTAAAAACATTAGCAATAATCGCCTAAGGAGGTACAACTCATGTAAAAAATAAACATCTAATTGGGCAGATCTTTGAACTCAAAAGATTGGCTATAACTGATATAATAATATTCTATCACATACACACAACACCATCTAGCCCAAACTAAGCAGAGCTTGTACTATGGGTACTAGACAATGGATAAACATACATATATACATTTTTTTTGTAAATACATACATATTATACATAGAAACACCCAGACCAAGACAAACATCCATGTTCATGCACACAAATGTTTGACTTGTGCGGGAATCGAACCCGTGACCTCAGGCCTGGCAGTCGGTTACACTAACCCCTACGCCATCGAGGTCGCTTTGGAAATAATAATAATGAAATTTATTTGTACTCTTAATAAAAACTTTAAGAGGTATGTATGTTATGCCGCGGCCACACATTGGATTCAAATTTGCGTCCAAGCTTGGATCTAATTTGGTATGGCCAATATTGAATCAAACTACTGCACCACACATTGGCTTCAATACCAACTTTGTTGCCGACCCGACAAACTTTGCACCAAACACTGGAAATAGACAAGCGCGGACCTTGTTGTTCAGGTGACGCAGAGCGGACTATGGACGATAACTTATTTGCACTAGCGGCTTACGCATATGGTTTAGGTACATATGCTTATTATTTGTATTATCGTACAAGAAAACAACGAAAGAAAATGCGGTGGTGGATGATTAAAATGACCAATGGTGGCGCGCGCGCGACATTCTGTGCAAGATGCCCGCGCGCACTCTCCTTCCATTCCCCTCGCCTTTGAACTTGTTGAAAAAACCAACTCTTTGCGTGTTGGTGTTGGACACAGTACGGTGATTGGACGCAATGTTCACATTGTGTCAAAGACTGATGCACACATTGGAGTATATAACCAATGTGTGGCCGCGGCATTAGGATCATAGTTGGTGATCGTAGTTGGTAATATGTCGTAGTGTGTCCCTGCATATCCTGCCAACGATAGTCGTGAGTAACGAACTCCAAGCTAATAAAGAAGCAAGTGTTTTACTTTTCTTTAGCAGGAACAGAAAAATTTATATTGACCAATTTTATATCTGAATATATCCCTAAAAAAGCATACCCATATATGGTATCATAACATAACAGGGTTATTGTATTACAATGTAAATACTAAAAGACGATATTAAAAGATAACCTGTTTGGAAATATGTTGGAAACATTATTTTTAAAGTTTCTATTATCTACACTAAAGTATAAAGGGTACTAATGTAATCTGTAAAACTACGGACCCGGTAAAAAAAATGACTAGTAGAAAGCTTCGTTATCCAGACGTAAGATAGGCTATATAACATCACGCTACGAGACATGGGAGCGGACCAGTAATCAAAAACATGGATGAAACCACGAGGAATAGCTAGTCCTTACTCCTTACTAATATTATAAATTCGAAAGTAACTCTGTCTGTCTGTCTATCTGTCTGTCTGTCTGTCTGTTACCTTTTCACGGCTAAACCACTCAACCGATTTAGATGTAATTTGGTATAGATATAGTTTAAAACCTGTGGAAGGACATAGGCTACTTTTTATTGATGTAGGTACCACGCGAGCGGAGCCGCGCGCAAAAGCTAGTATACTATATAAGTATTCCCAATAATACAAGCACTATAATTTCTTCCAATCTGACGTCGCCTACCCATTAAACTAGTTAGCGCATAACGTACAGTGCGTATTGCCCTGCGCCCGCGCATCATCGAGATCAATATAGACGTACGCAGCCGCGCCGCTGTGGGGTCGCAGTTGCGAATAAATTGCGTCGCCCGGGTCCGTGTACACTGTCCGTGTGGTCTTGGGGTGAAGACACACTTGATTACTGAGCTGCTTATTATTAATTGAATACACATATCTTGCGTTTGTTAGACTCTTTCGACGAAAGGCAAGCTAAATATAAGAATACGAACAAAACTCTCTTAAACGTATAAATGCGATTATACCTACGTGAAAACTGCTTCTTTCACAGCTCAGCTCCAGACACAATAATATATTCCCCAGACGGTAGCAATGGCGAAAACTTTGGCACCACACACCAGTTAATATTTTACCCATTAAACAATATCCTGGAGAGATTCCAACTTTTATATTATACCCTGAAGTTTATCTGTTAAAGTATCCGTTACTACGTTGACTGCTTTAATGGCTTAAGAATAGCTTAGTTGGGTGTGTGTGTGTGTGTGTGTGTGTGTGTGTGTGTGTGTGTGTGTGTGTGTGTGTGTGTGTGTGTGTGATCGGTTTTGATTACCACACCGAATAAAGACGCACTTAATTTTCTATCCGAAAATTGTTACTTACTGCCTCGTTGATCCTGCGGCTAATTCGGAATAGAACCCAGAGAAGGCCTGGGTTCAAGACAAATTGTTTTTGGGTTTTCTTTTAAGAATTTCTCTATGGTATTACAGAATCTCTTAGTTTGCCCGCTCGACGCCAATAGTTGCGACTCCTATAACGTGAGTCTTAAAACAGCCGGTCATATGTGGAAGTAATACCTACGCAGTAGTAATCTTTTCAGGTTATTTTTAATGGAAAACTCAATACCACTTTACAGGTTTCAGGATTCATACCTTTGCTCACGCTTATTTGCACCAACGCTCAAATCAAAAATCAAAATCAAAAATAAATTTATTCAAGTTAGGTTACAAGGTAATACTTATGTATGTCAAACTTACACAAAATTTTTTCTGTGAATTTTATTTTTTATTTCTGTGAACGTTTGTTCACAAACTAATACCGGTTAACCAGCAAGTCTATGTATGCATATATTTCAATATAACCTTAAGTAGAAAACATCTCAGTTATTTTACCCGTACCATAACGAGTCATACCGCTTTAATAACACAGATTTGCATGGAAATCCAAGCAAAATGGCAAATGCCACAAACCTGACTATGCCCACATCTTGCAATACATCGAGAACAACCAATTGACGGTCAAAAACGGCAAATACGCCGGAGACATGAATGTGTCCACCGCCTTACATACAGGACGAGGATCGGTGACTACTAAATGAAGCGGACATTTATGTAAATGAAGTACCCAGTATCAATGAAACCGCGCTTAAAAAACTCCCGCCTATTTGTAGATACATTTAAATGAACGGATTATGTAGAAGGGTATGTCATTTTATTTAAATATGAACTACCTTAAATAGCTCCTTCGGCAGGCAGCCTCCATAACTTTTCGTCAAATTATAGAAATAATATTCGAAGTTGAGGTTTTCTTTTGTGAATCATTTCAGTGTCCTCATAGAATCTGGGTCAAACCACTTAACGATACTCACTTACTTTGTATTTGTTCCTTCAAGGTTCTTTCATTATTTTTGTGTGGTAGAAATGAAAAAAAAAATGAAATGAAATTTATTTATTTATTAAATTAGTTGAACATTTACACTTACATGATTCAAGATATAAGTAGTAGAGCCTCGCTGATTTCAGCATGAATGGGCCGGCTCGACCGGGGAAGTATATCGACGTGAAATAGTAGTGTTTCTACTGTTGTGTTTCGTTTGGTGAGTGAAAGTGCCGGAGGCCCAATCACCCTCTTTGCCCCTTCCCGCTCCTTCTACTTTCCACTTCCTTTTTTTCCTAAAGGGTCGGCAACGCGCAAGTGATGCCTCTGGTGTTGCAGGCGTCCATAGGCTACGGTGACCACTCACCATTAGGTGGACCGTATGCTTGTTTGCCACATTAGTTGTATAAAAAACGAAAAAAGATATCAGGGATTCTAAAGCTGCCTGCGGATTTCACACTTGGCTTAATAGCCTAATAAGTCATAGGGATATTTTTAAATTAGGTACTGAATTTATTTAGGTGTTACTTGGAATCGGGACCTCTAGCTTTTCGATAAGTTGATACAGGATTCCAATGATTGTTTTCTTTAAATATATCTAAAGTAATACCAATGTTGCGAGGCACTTTACAGACATTCATATAACGAACACAGCACAACCAGATTTGATACAATTATTTGTTAATTACACAATATTTTGCCGCATGTCCTGTTCGAACCTATCGCGCCCGACACACTGACCACTAAACGACGCCTTTCGTTCAGACAAATATATTTAAATATTTCCAACTGCACGGATGCCGTAGTGTTTAAGTGGTCGCGTCGCCACGGCCACTGCGCCGAGGGTTGTGGGTTCGAATACCACACGGGACAAAAATTTGTGTGATCGACAAATGGTTGTCCCGCGTCTGAATATTCTTTGTGTCCGTTGTTTGGATGTTTGCAAAGTCCTTCGCGACACAGGAATTATAACTAGTGCGTTCGTCTTTTAAATAATACAAGAAATGACTTGCTGGTATTGAGTATTTTTTGAACAAAATAACTCAACATTGCTCTACCAGGACGTGATGCTCAGCAATTGCGCAAGTGATTTCGCTTAACTACTGAACCAAAGCGCTATTCAAGGTTCATCCAGATAAAGGCATAGACATCTGAATGGAACAGATAAAGATCCGATTAGGTAAACCTTCAACTCATTAACATCCAATTCGAAAAATGTTAACATTCTTAATAAACTCAATGTAATCTAGAGACAAGAATTTCTTATTGAGAAATTCTATGGTGACCTTTGGACTTGAAGCGTCGGCGGTTATTTGAATCGCGCCATCAGTACCTCATTTATGTAAATAACATAATTTTATACGTTATTTGTATATTGAATACACGAATGGCGTACTGATTAAATTACGTGTCACGTTGTTTGTCCGCTATGAACTCCTAAACTACTGAACCGATTTTGATCAAACTTCGTAACTGCCTGTAATTTGGTCCAACTTAAAATATAGGATAGCTTTATCTAAATTATTTTTTAGTGTGTACAGGACAACGTTTGTCGGGACAGCTAGTACTATTATATGTTCACATAGATAGATTAAGTTATATGAAAAGCGCATGCAACCTTTTTGGTGGACAGACAAATTTAATTACAGAACCGTCACTACATCCTGTTTTATTGAACTTATGTAAAGAACATTCATCATCTGATTCGATGATGAAATGGCCCTTCTGACATTCTTGCGACGTTATAAACTTTAAGGCGATGGAAACAAGATACGCCCACTAAAAACGCTTTAAACAAAATCACAAAATAAACTTAATTCATTGATTTACTAATATTATAAATTCGAAAGTAACTCTTGTCTGTCTGTCCTATTCACGGCTAAACCACTCAACCGATTTGGATAAAATTTGGTGCAGACATAGTTTAAAACTTGGGAAAGGACATAGGCTACTTTTCATTGGTGTAGGTACCACGCGGGCAAAGCCGTGGCGGGTCGCTAGTACTATATAAAATCTCTAATGCGGCTGTGCACATCCTTACTAAACCTTACTTCCCTACTAATATATAAATTCGAAAGTAACTCTGTCTGTCTATCTATCTGTCTGTCCGTCTGTTACCTTTTCACGGCTAAACCACTCAACCGATTTAGATGAAATGTGGTACAGATATAGTTTACAACCTGAGGAAGGACATAGGCTACTTTTTATTGATGTAGGTACCACGCGGGCGGAGCCGCGCGCAAAAGCTAGTTACAAATAAATTTTAATTAAAAAGCAAGTTTGTCCGTTTACAAATGCTCTAAGCTTTACTTGATTAAAACAATGCACATTATATTATTAGCGTTTTAAAAAGTTACTTAGTTTTGTCTCGAATTTTGATGAAAAATAACTACTTGAATATAAACTGACAGTTTCAAATGGAATGGATGGAGTTGGCGTATCCTTGTGGATAAAAACCCCTTATTTAAAATAAATATTAAAAAGAAAAAAAAAGAATATAATTTGGGTACAATGTAATTTACAATAATTATATAACACACTAGATGTGCCCGCGGTTTCACCCGCGTTTACGATTACTGCGCCGCACACGTGGGTCGTAGTGTGATGTTATATAGCTTATAACCTTCCTTGACAAATAAGCAATCCAACAAAAAATAATTTTCCAATTCCGACCAGTAGTTCCTGAGATTAGCGCGTTCAAACAAACAAACAAACAAACTCTTCAGCTTTTTAATATTAGTATAGATAGGAAATCAATAAAAAAAACAAAATTGCTCTCGAATTGCTGCATCTCTTTTACACTTACTGGAGCCGACATGGATTGCTGTATTCAATGTCATCGATAGTATGTCATTGGCAGCGCCTTAAACAAATAATATAAAAAAAAGACTGTATATGTCCGCCCACCGTTTATTTTCATATCATTCTTTCATAATTTTCATCACATTTCATTATAAGAGGCGCCACGATTTCTTTGTCATCTCCATTAAACAATTATGACAACGCTGTAAGTTTATCATTATTATTATGCGCTTGCGCAACTGTCGATCGTTGATTAAGGCGTAGTATGAGTCAAAGTCAAATATCATTTATCCATTTAGGTCACAAATTAACAATAATGAACGTCAAAATATATAGGTTAGTTAGTTTACTAAGGTGCTGAGTTCGCGTGAGGTCTCAAAGTAAAGTAAAGTAAAAAATGGTTTATTACTGCAAAACATTACAAAAAGGAAAACATAAATACTTGTGCCACAGAATACATATTAATACTATAATATACATCAGTACCAATATCAATCAAATCAAATTATTTTTTTTATATATACCCTACTAGCTTTTGCCCGCGGCTTCGCTCGCGTTAATTTAAAATTTGACAATCAATTCGGGTTGTACTCTGCTTGTAATAATAGAATTCAATCATGATTCGAAAGACACATGGCGCCATCTATTATCATAAGAACGTTATTGTTGTTTTCCTCGGGAACAGTATTTTTTTTCGGGTTGAAAGGTAGCCTATGTCCGTTTCTGTACACCTGACAACGTATATACAAAATTTCAGGATGATCGGTTCAGTGGTTTAGGCGTGAAATGGTAACAAACAAACAAACAAACTCATTTTCGCTATTATAATATTAGTTAGGATTAGGATGTACTGCATACATTTTGCAGATATGTAGCTTAATTTCGTCTGTATCGAGGAAACCTTGAATCTCAGATTCGATGGTCGACCTTTTAAGAAATTTTTAATAGCTTAATCTAGAAATGTGCCTGATAAATGGCAACATTTGTCGCCTAATGCGTGAGACAGAAAAAGTTGCCGAAATGAGGGTGTGTAAACGATCTCTGCTTACCCCTTGCAGTTAAAGGTGGTCAGTTTGTACCGAGGTTTTCTAGTTAATATTAGTTTCGGCGCTCTGAAATAGAGCCTAGCTGATTTCAGCATGAATGTACCGGCTCGACCGGGAAAGGACTACCCCTCTCACAGAATATCGACGTGAAATAGCAATATTCCTACTGTTGTGTTTCATTCGGTGAGTGAAAGTGCCGGAGGCCCAATCACCCTCATTTTCCGTTCCCGCTCCTTCTCGTTCCCACTTCCTTTTTCTCTTCTTCCTTTCCTAAAGGGTCGGCAACGCGCAAGTGATGCCTCTGGTGTTGCAGGCGTCCATAGGCTACGGTGACCACTTACCATCAGGTGGGCCGTATGCTTGTTTGCTACCTTAGTCGTATAAAAAAAAAACCTACAACAGTTTATATGAGGATATATTTTGACTTAACCGGCCGTGACGTGGAGTCAGAACTCTATAGGCGGCTTGAAAAACGCTGACACAAAATTAACCGTTGGATGAAAAGCAATTATCATTAAGCGACTATAATTCAGAATCCAATTTATTCTGTAGTTATGCATTTTCGTGTTATTAAGTTGTTTATTTTGTTGACATTTCACTGACAGCTCAATTTGTTGATAATAAGTTTATTCCTATAGCGTTATCACGCTTGAGAATACTTATATGCATTTTACTATGTCCCAAATGTCCCAATCATCATATATTTATATATAAATCTTCTGTGCGCGTGTTTGTAATTAAACTCCTCCTAAACGGTTGGACCGATATTGATGAATTTTTTTGTGCGTGTTTAAGTGGGTTCGAGAATGATTTAGATTTGTTTTTTTTATTTTATTTTCGTTTGTTCAGGACAACGTCTGTCGGGACAGCTAGTGTACATATAGTACGTTAAGCGGTAGGCAGAACACATACAAGTCATTACACTTACATCTATACTAATATTATAAAGCTGAAGAGTTTGTTTGTTTGGTTGGTTGAACGCGCTAATCTCAGGAACTACTGGTTCGAATTGAAAAAATATTTTGGTGTTGGATAGCCTATTTATCGAGGAAGGCTATATGCTATATAACATCACGCTACGACCCACGGAAGCGGCGCAGTAATCATAAACGCGAGTAAAGCCGCGGGCACATTTAGTAGTTTGTAAAGTTGTTCCTAGTGCGGCAGCTGTCTTTATTAAAACAAAAAAAATCTACATTTCGCCCATGTGGTGACCACAGATCATTGCCTTGGCGATAATAAATGCAACTGGCTTCGGATTTGATTCTTAAGTCTGGCAATACATTATTGGGTATTTCTGACAAGACATTCTAGACGTAGGTAGACGCCTCTTCCCCTATCGCGTAGGACTTGAAAGCGTAGTTGACGAATTGTGGGCGTTAGACAAAAACAAACGTGCTTTGAGGATATAGAATTGAAACTAGAAAAATAACACTTAGGTACCCAAATTTATCGAAACTCTATACGTAAGCACTTTAGCTACTGTACACCCAGTCTGTGTAATAATGAGTATTATTTCGCCACAGCGTGGTGAGGTTGCCTATGACCACGTTTGGTGAAGCGTGGGCGCGGTGTAGTGACCGTTGCAGCCGCCCACACACTAGCCAACGTTGCGACATCTCTGCTTATACTCAAACCGTTTTTATTAACACATCAATCTGTTCGATTTAACCTTTGCTTAAGCTTTGTGCTTTTATATTATGATCGTTATAAACATGATGCCTTCTAGAGCAGCTTTATTCAAAGTTGCGTGAGAAAAAATGTGTGAACAATGAGTGAGGCTTTAAAGCCAAAAAGTTATGGCAGGATAGGATAGTCTGTTTCTATCCCTTCGGGATAAACATGATGCTTTCTGGAGTCCACCAGGTTAAGAGTAACTTTATTCAAACGTGCGTGAAGCATGAGTGAGACTTTCAAACTAGAAAGATATGACAGGATAAGATAGTCTGGTTCTATTCCATTGGGAAGTAGGCTGTTTCCCGAAAATAAATGTAGCTATACAGTTATGAATACCTAAGTAATAAGAGCAAAAATGTATTATGACTGCATTTCCTTTTTTATACTTGGTTTATGGATTATATACCTCGACTGCTGGCTCGCTTCGCCATCCATGCAGACGATCGATACTTTTCCTGACTTGAGAATAGTATACAACCTGGTTTACCTAGGTTGTTTACTGCACGCAATCATTTAGTTCGCACAGAAATTATTTGCATGCATACATATGTACATGCATACATAGATTCACGCCTGTTTCCCAGAGGGGTAGGCAGAGACTACGGATTTCCATTTGCTACGATCCTGACACACTTCTTTGGCTTCATTCACTTTCATCACCTTCATTTTTTCATTTCATTTGCATGCAACCTATGATATATGCTTTTGCACACGAGCCCGTCTATTAAAAGCAATGAATTGGAGATAGATAAACGCCAAGACTTCCGTGTATTGATAACCAATCGCTCGATCAGAACTCACGATAACAATATCCGCATGAATGGAAACTTGACACCAAATATATATGCAGATGTGTTACGATCTTGATGCGTTAGTTTATTTATAGTTCGCTGCCTATATGGACTGTCTTGTTGATCCATTGGCGTAAGCTTCACCGACGGTTGCTATCAATCATCATTTTATATAATACTAGATGTGCCCGCGGTTTCACTCGCGTTTATGGTTAGTGTGCTTCCCCCGTGAGTCGTAGCGTGATGTTATATAGCCTATAGCCTTCCTCGATAAATAGGCTATGCAAAACTAAAAGAATTTTTCAATTCGAACCAGTAGTTCCTGAGATTAGCGCGTTCAAACAAACAAACCCTTCAGCTTTATAATATTAGTATAGATAATATCAACCCTGTATCAAAACTGCCCACTGCTGGGCATGGGTACCTACACAGTATGATAAAGGTTACGCCATAGTCTACCACGCTGGCCCAGTGCGGTCTGTCAGACTTCACATATCTTCAAAAACTTTATAGATAACTCTCAGATACGCAGGTTTCCCATAATGCTTTTCTTTCACCGTTAAAGCGAACGATAATTAAATATTGAATACCTACATAATTATGTGGTTTTGAGAAGTCAGAAATACGCGCTTTGGTATCGGACACGGAACCTCTGCGTGGCAGACCAGCAGTGTCCCACTAGTCTATCGCTGCTATGTCGAGATTTGATACCTCAGCAGATATTACAAAGCCTGGTAATCTTAACAACGGTAATAATGACGTGTCCGTGATACGACTTTGCTTATCTAACCCTTCGGAAAGCAATATATACAGTGACTTCCATAGCGTATATAGGATACCCCATACTATAATATAATGATTGTACACAGAAAGAACGGCTGACCGTTGAACAGTGGTAAAGAGTCAAAGATGTGATATTTACTTTTAAGTAGACACGCCAGACCCTTGAGCTTAGCCTCAAACTTAATTTATATTTTACCTACCGACGCGACGTATAAATTATAATGAATATAGGTTACGCCAGCGCTTACTTTCCAAAATGGACCGAAAAGTTTATAGCTGCCCACGAAACGACTTGATTTATTAAGATCGCTTTTTATGCATTTAGATATCGTATAACAGGTCTAATTTCGCGACTCCTGCGCACGACTGTTGACCACAATTTTTATTTTTTATTTTGTTTTGTTGCAGGTGAGTCACTGCCTCGACATTCGATTTTGGATTTGATGTCTATATGGTATGTTATAATATAATAATAGTAGCGACTCTATTTATAAGCTAGCCCACTGTTGGACTCGTGTCTGGCATGGTATGGTATAGTCTAGTTTAATATCTATTTCATTACAAAGACTCTTGCGGTAGGAATAACTCGAAAATATTCAGGGAATTCCCCAAACGTTAAGACTACGGTTAAGTACATCAAACATCCTGGATGATAAATTGTTTTGTAAGTACTCTATGAAGATTAAACTTGTTATACTGGACGCAACTTTACCATTTAAACCACTGCGTCAAATGCAGTTGAATGTACGTATGTCAGATCCGGGTACGAATAATATGTGCATGTCATTAAATAGGCGAGCAAAACAGTTCAACTTAAACTGGTTTTGCTTCGAAATATTACAGAAACCATATAGCTGTGGTCCCCGAAGGCCATGTAAGCGACTAAACGTCATAGTACAATGGACATTGTGGCGCATAAACAAAGAGCCGATGCGCAAGCGCAGCACGTGTCCGATACAGCGCCCGCGCCGCACTGAATACTGTTTAATTGTAAAAGCGATGAGAATGTTCATTAATATTGTAATCAGTTCGCAAAGGAAATGATTGACGTGGCTTGACTTTTTATTTTATTTATTTATTTGGGACTAGACGTCTGTCTGTGTATCTCGAATTTCATTATAAAATGGTGGCTACCTACTATAACTGACTGCCAGCGATATGACACAGATATTATTTTTATTTTGGCTTGAAATTAAAAAAATTAAACTTTGACATTTTATTTTCATTTCAATTTATTATTTATTAGTAATATCATAAAATATTTATTATGATTCATAGAATTGATATATTAGTTACATTTTAATTAAATTCGGGTACAGATTTAGCGACGCTAAAATTAAAATGTGAAAGGTAAAATAAATATTTGTTTACTGTTGTAATACATTTTGGTCAAAACCGTTTATCTCCTGCGCTGCGTTGTTTCGTTTACATAGCCTAAAACTTAGGTCGTGAGTTACAATATAATAATAGGTTTATGATTATTGATTTAGGTGCACCGAAACTTTAAATTACCTGTATATTTATACTGAACATTAACGTCAGTATTTAGAACAAACTATAATTTAGCCTCAAGCGATTGGTCGTCAAGCTAAACCAGTATCTCAGTCTAGGTATCTCGCCTACTACCTAAGTTATGTGCTATGTATAGGGTCGAGTTTTTTACCTAAATAGCGATGTTGGCCTCTACGCTTAGTGACTCACTGTTTGTGCTGTTAGGGGTGTCACTAGAACATCATTATCTATACTAATATTATAAAGAGGAAAGATTTTTCGTTTTTTTAACTCCCGACGCAAAAACGACGGGTGTTATAAGTTTGACGTGTCTGTGTGTGTCATCGTAGCTCCCGAACGGATGAACCGATTTTGATTTTGTTTCTTTTGATTGAAATGTGAATTAGTCGTTGTTCTTAGCTATGTTTCATGAAAATTGGTCCATTATGGCCGCCGCCACAAAATGGCGGATTACATATTTTTCACAACTCCCTCAATATGGGTATCAAATGAAAGGGCTTGACTAGTAGAATACTATACACTATGATAAATTTCAAATCCAAGATGGCGGCCACCGCAAAATGGCGAATTTATATTTTTTTTATTATTTTGCGTCAGGGGTTTTTGTTTGTAACGATTTAACTCAAAGACTACTTAACCAAATTAAAAAATTCTTACACCATTGGAAATCTATATTATCACCGAGTAACATAGACTCTATTACATTTAAAAAGTACTGTTATTAACATAACCTAATCTACGTTTGTGCGAGCGAAGCCGCGGGCAATCTAGTCTATTTATAATTAGGATGCCTGCATGTTTATTACACTTATGATTCGCCAGATTCGGTAACGTCCCGATAATAGAAGACAACCGTATGGTGTCTATCGAGTATCTCTATGATAGAACTACGTACTAATTTTAATGAGCAAACGTTTTTCGTTATGGTTTTGTGAAATCTGATTTATTGGTGAAGATATTTAACTTAATGCATGATATTTAACTTATGTCAATGGCTTATTCAAAATCACTTCGAATCCCTGTCTTTTAAAACGTAATAAAGAGGTACTCTCGTATTTATCATGTTCAATACGTATTAGGGGTCGCCGTTGGTCGAAATTCGCCCGTTATTCATTTTTTCTTAAAAATAATTTTTTTCTTAAATTAAATTAAATTTTTGACGAGCACAATAAAAAAAAATATAAAAAAAGTATGGCAAACATCAATCTACTTTACTGTGCGAGTAATATGCTTAAAAAAATATAGGTATGATGTTTCTCTTGCCGTAAAGATAACAAAGGCGCGACAGCCCTAGGACACTTATGTTTGTGTGGGTTGAGGCTCAAACGTAAATATTGTCAATTTTTATCCGTGTGCAAACAAACCGTCGAGTCCGCCTCGTTTTGACTTGACCAAACATCAAATGTTTGGTTTTCGCAAACATTTCGCTAAACCGCGGCTTTGTTCTTTATTTGTCAATAGATTTTGACAGCACATCCAACAAGCGCCACCGGGTTAATAATATAGTAAATATATTTAATAATATCAGCCCTGTATTAAACTGTCCCACTGCTGGGCACGGGCCTCTTCTCACTGTGAGAAGGGTTAGGGCATATTCTACCACGCTGGCCTAGTGCGGGTTGGCAGACTTCACATATCTTCGACAACATTATGGAGAACTCTCAGATATGCAGATTTCTTTACAAGGCCAGGGGTCTGTATAAAGCTATCTTTAGACGTGATTAGACGTGCTCTTTCTTTGCAGAATGATTTAGTAATTAAATTTTGATAAGCTGGACATAGTACCAGTTAATATCTTGACCAATGCTTTGACCCCAGACAGATTGCTTTTTCGTTGCGTCTGGTTTCAACTGATTGATGACTTAAAGAGATCTTGAAAAGCTGGAAACGCCACAGATTTTGTGACCTGAGAAATATACTAAGAAGGTTGTAGTTGTGCAAGCGCTTACCACACGAGTGTACCAATGAGGCATAAAAATAGTAAAGTTTAAGTCAACACAAGATTAACATACATGTGAGCCTTCAGTTATTTATGATCGTCTCAGCTCTCGAGAGATTTTAACACGACAAATGCATTTGTATGAAAACATTAGTGCGTCGCGGCCATAGAACAGTGTAGACTCGGCAAGCGAAGGACGCGGTAAAACGCACGCCCAGCTCGTGCTGCAATTATGCTTAGATGAGCGTAATTGGTAAAACTGCGCAGGACTTTGACTTTTTTTTTTATACAACTAAGGTGGCAAACAAGTATAAGGCCCACCTAATGGTAAGTGGTCACCGTAGCCTATGGACGCCTGTGACACCAGAGACATCACTGGCGCGTTGCCGACCCTTTAGGAAAGGAAGGAGAAGGAGCGGGATGGGGGAAAGGGGGTGATTGGGCCTTCGGCACTCTCACTCGCCGAACGAAACACAACAGTAGGCATACTGCTATTTCACGTCGATATTGTGTGAGAGGGTAGTTCTTCCCCGGTCGAGCCGGCCTGGCCCATTCATGCTGGAATTAGCGAGGCTCTACTACTCAAAAATTAAAAAAGAAATTGCATGTATACAAATTGCACACTAGTATAATAATATAGCCTAAATTGAGCAAAATAAATGTAAAACGATTTAGAATAAAATATATTGAGCGTGTTGTAATGGCATCTATAATTCCTAACGTTTAATTTTCAAAGATAAATAATATAATAAAAATTGTAATGAGCCGTCACGGGATGCCTGGCAGATGTGAAACATCGAAATTATTTTGTACAAGTAATATGCATAAAAGAACAGATTACGACAGGAACTAATATGGCATAATGTGAACTACTATCATATAACGTGGCGACGCGTCGCCACGGCATGCATCGCCACGCCAGCAATCGGTTTTACGTGCGGCTATAGATGTTTCACATCAAAAACTGCGCTGAATACAGCGCTGCGGTCATCCGCAGCAAAGGCTGAGCTGGAATCTTTTGGACACACTGCATAACATTTTCTTTATTTTATTTTGTTTATTTTTTTGTATTTTTTGTATTTTCTTCTTGTTTGTATAATAATAATAATAATATAATAATATTCTATCACGTACACACAACACCATCTAGCCCAAACTAAGCAGAGCTTGTACTATGGGTACTAGACAATGGATAAACATAGATATATACTTTTTTTTGTAAATACATACTTATTATATATAGAAACACCCATACCAAGACAAACATCCATGTTCATGCACACAAATGTTTGACTTCTGCGGGAAACGATCCCGCGACCTCAGGCGTGGCAGTCGGTTACACTAACCACTACGCCATCGAGGCCGTCTCTTAATATTTTGTGTTTTTGGTGTGTCTAATAAATTACTTTTCTTTCTTTCTTTCAAAAATTGTATTACAATGGATATAAAATGGTACTCAATGGAGTTCACTGTCATGTCCATTGAGTTAGCTCATTATTCGGTGGTAGAGCTCATAGAATCGTGCGCCCCGCCGCGCCGTCACTAAAGAGCATTTGCAAGTTTTCGTACGTAAAAGCGAAGTCGGTAATTACTCGCCAGATAAAACCTCTCTCCGACCGTTAGAATAAACTCGAACACTTAATGAGCCCTTTCTAGACATGCTCTTAAGGTGCTCACTATCCACTAAATACGTTATTTTAATGTGCTACTAATGTTTCGCGGTTATGCCTCGATGGTCAACTTGGACATGTGGGGGCGGTAATGGTTCTTTTTGGATTTCGGATACGCTGACACTTCATAGAGAATTCATAAAAACTAGTTGGTTAACTTAACATAATCATAAACCTTAAAACTATTTAATACAATATACATGCATAAAAGGCATATGAATTAAATTGCTTTAAACCTATCACCATGATGTTGGAGGACCAAGATTTCTACCTACCATGTGCTGAAAAGTTCGGTTATATACATTACTTTTCATTTTTTCATTTTTGCTTTTTGGAACGGACCACACCGTCTCGCAAAGAACTCTAATAAAGGACACAAGTCACCGGGGTCGAAACTTCGAAACTACTCTATGCGCGCCACACAAATTTAAGTCTCGCTCGGTAATCAAATCCACAGTCGCCGCATTGACGTAATAGCAAAGTGCCTACTCATTGACTATACCATCCATTCAATTAATGCCTCAATTAATCTCGTGTACTACGGGTAATTATTGTGATACGTACAACTTATGTTAAAATAGATTATTTAGAAATGATATTAGAATCCAAGGCTATAAAGAACTGCGTACATTAACTGAACTTGTATAGGAAATTAGAAGCAGTAGAGTTGATCGATTGTGTAGCTTGTTATGTTAACACGAATACTTTGAATGGCTTCCAATCTTGTGGGGCGCATTCCTTCCGCTCAAGTTACGACGAGAGTGTGACACGCGGCACGTGTTCAGGAATTTGTCACAACCCGCCGCAACCCGCCTTTCTCTTTCCATATTAGAACAGAGCGGTGTTTATTCTGGCGCAGTTCGACGAACCGAAATTATGTTTATTTAACAAATCGCGAGTCGACAGTCCCGTCAGCGGACGCCAGGATTGCGCCGCGAGCACCGACGGCGACGATACGGTTTCATACGCCATAAACTCGATATTATTGAGTGTGAGCACGGCCCGCGGGTGAACGCTGACCACTCGCCCGACGGCATCCCATTCATGCGAAGCTCAGTCGGAAAATAAACGAGAAAATGCGCCGCGACGTCCCCGCCCCGCGCCCGTTTCCGTTATTCTAAAATTAAAATCATAAACTGCGTCCAGACGCACCGGATTCGCTGCAAACGAAAACGAAAGTAGACTCTGTGTTACACAAATTTAAGAACAAAATCGCATCCCAAGCAATAAGAGAAAAAACTCAGCGGGAGTCGTCATCACAATGGACGCGAGTCCATTCCGCGGCGTACTATGTGGCGCTGATGATTCACCGCGCGGTATTCAGCGGGAGACTTACTACAGACGCCACTATAACATCTTGAAATTTTGCCAATGGTAGTTTCGCAAGCGATTATCGTAAAATGCAACGGCGGTCTGGCAATGACCCATATTGAGGTAGGTCACGGGCAGGGATAGACCGCTAATAGACGTGCGTTCAGGAAAACCATTGAGCGTTTGTGTCTGACGAGTACAGCTACTCTGTTGAGATAAGCATGTTGTTTAGTGCGCCTTTGATGTGTAGCGGCGCGTCGCGGCCGGAATACTGAGTGTCGCGCGCCGAGTCATTGTGCGCGTACAGTTAGCGAAGGCAGTCTGTTAATGCGGGTTCCTTGTCCACAATGCGGATATGAAGGTTCACCGTTGCGCCGCCGATACGAGTGCACTCCTGTCATATTATCATTCGACGCAGCTATCGCGAGCCCTTCCAAAGATGGGCCGAGGGTCGACGCGATGCTGACTACAGAATGCGCTCGGTCCAGTTAGCCGCTGCGCCGACTTGCATTAAGCTGGCTATCAATAAAATTTCAATATTTATGTTGGGATAGTAAAGACAGTCGTTGCAGTTCAACTATGCCGGATGTTTGGATTATAAATGTGAAATAGATTTGAAGACGAAAATTCTCGTATCTGTATTATAATTTTGTCTAAGACCGTGTCGTTTTGTGTATAGGCGAAGCAGTGAGTAAAACAGTGTATCTAACCGTTTTGTATTACTGCAATGTATCTGTCGCAGGCAATTTGTATGATTCCGCGTTTTACAAACGGCGTCGTCCGTTTAAAAACGCTCGCTGTTTTAAAATATGCCGAAAACAAAATGTAAATTGCCTTGTCACTTTATAATATGCCACAACATTAGACAATTCAACAGCATAACGAGCACCTATACGCCTCAAATCAAAATTTGCATTCCGTCTCGGGAGGGTTAGGTTATGTTAGGTTCCTTCTTAAACCCACCCAAAAATAGGAGCCTCGCGAAGCGGGGCTCCGTCGACGGTCACCCTACTATAACAATCAACGAGCGTTTTTAAACGGACGACGCCGTTTGTAAAACGCGGAATCATACAAATTGCCTGCGACATATCTATAATTTAGCATTAGGAATGTGCGACGAATTTTGTTGGTCAGCCGCCAAAGACATTTTATAGGAATAACATTCTAAGTTTATACAAACTGTATCAATACCTATAGAAAATGCGTATCAGTCTATTCTTCTTAGCACATATTACCGTTTCTTGCATCACTGCAAACGCTAACCCCGCACAGTTGCGCGGGCGCATCGTTATCATAATATCCATTTCCGGCGATATCGCTGGCCCTCCATCCCGGTGCGTCAACCTCACAAATGATTTATTACATCTCATTATCAATTTCCATTAGATATTATGTCCGTTATCCTTGCTGCCATGTTCTTAGACTAGATATTATTTCAACTGCGTATCGCCGAAATATTGTAGCACACATTCAATTCAATACGCCATGGGGACTAACTGCTCAAGACAGTTCGAAGTTCCTGGTGCTTGAATCTGCAGTGGCAGATGCCTGCCGCTTGAGTAGACAGCACACGAAAGGATATCCTTGGTATTGCAAGGGTCTATAGGTCACTGTATCGTGATGGGATTTACTTTCGGTTTCTGGCTAAGACCCCCATGTAAAGAGACAATAGCAATAGCCACCAACAGTCAGTATGACACCCCATACATTTTGTAGGGACTCATTGCAAAATTACTTTTTCAAAAGTGTCTATTTTTGACCCCCGATGGATATTGCCGGTTTTTCTGGAAACGCGTCACTTTTATGATCCATAATTGTTTTATTAGGGCCCATATGCCCAAAGCGGTAGAACTTGCACAACTGACGACGCATTTAACATTTTTTGATAACTATAACTTAAGCATAGCACGTATCGCAGTCACCAATTAAACAGACCACTATCAATCATCGCCTGTCATAACTGATTTAACGAACTAATAATGAACAAATGAGCTCATAACCTTGGGACTGGCGCATTTGTTATTTTTCACATTTGTCAATGCGTGTTGCACGGGAGCCGACCAGATAATTGGTTATTCTGAAATAGCTCGAGGCTTGATTACTTGAAACGTTAACTAAAGCAATCAGTTTGTGCGGTAGCATAAGCGAATATTTATCTACCGACCGTGTAAGTTTTATTTGGATGATCTGTCAGTAGATTTGCAATAGCAGAAAGTAGTTAGGTTCTGTGTAGTATTGTGTGTCTCTCGATTGAGGTACTTGGCTTACAAATACTTAACCTTTTAAGCGCTTAGCTAAATATCGATTTCCGTGTCCCTAGCGCCCGAATACAAATCGATAAAATAATACCTACAATAATTAGGGAGGTGCAATCGATGTATCGATTAAAAAATAGTCAAAAAGCTTTTATATTTTTATTTTTAATCAGCCTTGTACCATGCAGCTAATAGGTCGAAAATAGAACAAAAACATCATGCATGTTCGTCGCAAAAATACGACACGGGCGGTAGGGGCACGGAAATATGCAAAATATATTTATAAGCAGTAAAAAGGCTAAAGGTAACTCTACTGAGTTATCTTTAAGTATTTTTAAGCCAATTAAAGCGGGAACGCCGGCGACTGTCTATGTCAAATAATAAGCGCTGCTTGTAAGAATATATCGGGTAAGATGACGCCCTCCTTTTACCCTTATCAAAAACCAACAATCTTTATTAAAAACCGATAATTATAAAGATAACTGGCGAAATGTATCAAACATTCAACCAGCCTGTTACAGTCCTCTGCAATTTGCGTCTCAAATATTGTACACTTTAAACCCTTAGGGGATTACATGGTGTGATGTGCAGACAGTAAGACAGAAGTAGAGGTGCGGTTCGGTTCCCATCGGCGACTACGTCTGCAGTAATTATGCGGTAGCGAAAGTGATGGGGTACCGGCGCACATCGCATCGTTCGTCACGTCTAGACGAGGCGGGGCGTGTGTGCTCGCGCACTAATTGCTGCTGTAGGCAAGTTTCCAAACAGCGACCAAGCCCACGCAAGAAAAGCTTTTACCTTATATGAGGTAAAGATACAAATCTTTCTTTAAGTGTTCCTGATTATTTGCTGTCTCGTTTATCGTTACTGCGATCCCCCCGTCCCCCACCCGTGGGTCGTAGCGTGATGTTATATAGCCTATAGCCTTCCTCGATAAATAGGCTATCCAACAGTAAAATATTTTTTCAAATCGAACCAGTAGTTCCTGAGATTAGCGCGTTCAAACAAACAAACAAACTCTTCAGCTTTATAATATTAGTAAGGATAAGTGCGTGAACATTAATTATGAAGCCCTAAAATTCGCCCCAGCAACGCACAAAATGCTTTTTTTAATAGTAATGAATTGTGGGTTTCTGGTTTTAGAGCAAAGCCTATTTAATAAACTTGCCCTTATAACCCAACGCAAGCCAGGGCCAGCCTAGAGCCAATAATGAAATACACAGAGAATCAGTTAATAACGAAAACTATATTATCTTCTATTTTACTTGGAAGTGATACGTCGAACTCCTAGCACAATACGAAAGCGAATGAATGGATAACCGTTAGCAGTGTTGCCAACTCTTGTAAAGTCGAGTCGCTAGATTCAATATCAAAAGTCGCCAGAAAATCGTTGAAACTGATTCTGGTTTGGTTTTTCGACTTTTAGGTAGTGAATTACTAAAAAAAACCCGCCTACTGTGGAGTAGGTTCGGCGGCGGGCTGACCTTTTTTTTTAGTAGTTCACTATCTAAAAGTCGAAAATCCAAACCATTTTGGTCATTCTCTACTGAAAACCTGGAGATTTTATAATTGTTTCCATATATATATCTTCGCACTGTATAATTCTGTGCCCTAAAATTGTTTTCATTTGTACTCCAAAAGTCGCTAGATAAGTCGCTAAAATATATAATATCGACAAAGTCACTTCTAGCGGCAAAGTCGCTAAATTGGCAACAGTGACCGTTAGAGGTAGGGCGAAGTAAACAAAAAGATGGCGGCTTGATTGCTTTTTCAAATGACGGATGTTAGTCAATACAAAGATTAATTTCTGCAATCTTAATAAAATATAGGCTCACAACGATAATTCTAATACGACGAAATGTGGGAAGTCCGCCTAGTAAGGAAAGCAGTTCATTGGGATGCATAAGCATGATGCTATTTTACTGCAACGAACTAAGTGGCTCTTGAACCATATCTACAACAGCAATACGTCATTTAAATAATACAACAAGTGGACACGTTGAATCGCTTCAACAAGGCAGCCATCATGGCTGACTGACAATAATAATAATAATAATTTATTTATTTCAGTATAAATAAATTCTTAGTTTTACAATTGCATCTTAACAATAACATAAAGTGCACTTATAGATATTTGCCCGAACTAGATTAAACCTGTGTTTCGAGCGACATCCGGCTTACATACTATTATCAGTATAAATAAATTTACATTATAATAACTTTTATAATAAACTAAAGGTAAAAGTAAAAACAATTAAAATAAGTTTGATATTCTACTTCAAAACGAAATTAGCAACATTTTATTTACAGGTTGCAAGTAACTGCTCGGTTTGGTCACATGACACAGTTTGAATATATGCAGTAATTAAGTTTTTACAGCTAAAATGAGTTAGCAATGACCTATATGACAGCTCCGAATATATTTCAAAATAATTACGTCTAATATCAATACCGTGCAAAAAACAATAACAGTCCAACTGTGTTGGTTGATACAACAATAGAGCGTCGCGCGTGTATAATCGACTACGACCTTGCGCTCTTTTCGATTGTCGCAGCGATACTCGTAGTCTCGATAGATCGTAGTAAATCGATGCATCGATTTCGTGTTTTTGTCTTGTTCGGTCGAGGAGACCGTGTTGGGTTTATATTGCTGTTAAGCAATAGGGCTGTGTTTGAGTCGATTACTTTGTGGAATAATATAAGGTTAATTTATTTAAATAATTACGGATTAGAAGCTGTATTATTGGTTTTAATTTATGAAAGTTAGTATTAATTGTTGATATCTTGACGTAGTATTTTTTTATACAACTAGGGTGGCAAACAAGCCTACGGCTCACCTGATGGTAAGTGGTCACTGCAGCCTATAGACGCCTGCAACACCAGAGGCATCACTTGCGCGTTGCCAAACCTTTAGGAAAGGAAGAAGAGAAAAATGGGTGTGGGAAAGTGGGAAGGAGAAGGAGCGGGAAGGGGGAAAGATGGCGATTGGGCCTCCGGCACTCTCACTCACCGAACGAAACAACAGTAGGAAAACTGGTATTTCACGTCGATATTCTGTGAGAGGGTAATACTTCCCCGGTCGAGGCTGCCCATTCATGCTGAAATCAGCGAGGCTCTACTACCTGCATGAAATCTTTACAATATTGTATCACTTCTCATCAGTCGTAAATATACTCTAACTCGCAACCACCATATATTATTATTATGTAGAGTATTGGTCCCATGCGGAATAGGACCACACAACGCTCTGCTCATTGGTATGTAGTAAGGTGATCAGTTAAACGATTGTGCCATCCGTGCTTTTATATCCGACTTCCTACTGATATTATCAATATGAAAGTTCAGTTATTTGAATGTTTGTGACTCAGTGAAACCTAAACAACTAAACAAATTTTGTTGAAATTTAGCACGCAGCTAGCCTATGGTCTGAATTAACATATTCATATATTTGACGGCCTCGATGGCGTAGTGGTTAGTGTAACCGACTGCCACGCCTGAGGTCGCGGGTTCGATTCCCGCACATGTCAAACATTTGTGTACATGAACATGGATGTTTGTCTTGGTCTGTTTCGATGTATAATATGCATGTATAAACAAAAATAAATTATATATGTATGTTTATCCATTGTCAAGTACCCATAGTACAAGCTCTGCTTAGTTTGGCCTAGGTGGTGTTGTGTGTATGTGATAGAATATTATTATAATTCAATACTTTGCATACTGAAAAACGGGTTATTAGAAAGATCGGTTATTTAATCACACATAAACAGATTAAGATGAAATTTAGCACGCAAACAGCCTATGACCCGATTTAGATTCTGGAAAATCTACTTACTCTTCTTGCTCTAGGAACAAATCCCGTGTCGCGGGGACTTTACAAACATACAAACAACGGACACAAAGAACACTCAGACTCAAAACAACCATTTGTGGATCACACAAAGCTTTGTAATAACTGACACCCACCGGCGCGGAACCCCTATAACCCAACGTAAACTAAAAACAAAAAGCATATAACAACAGTCAATTTTAGCATGTCTTTAATACTAAAAAAAGAGTGGCTATGAGTTTCTTGCTCGTTCTTCTCATGAGTCCTACCTTATCTTATGTGGGGGCCAGTCAGTGCAGACCGGCGACACTTCGACCCAGTGGGATCTTTTGTGTCGACACTCTCCCAATAACGACTGCTATAGATGTTTATGGGAGCCGGGACCAACGGCTTAACATGCTTTCCGAGGCACGGAGCGTGCGATAATTGTCAATCAATACGCACATAATTTCGAAAAGTCATATAACTTCCGAAAGTCAGAGGTGCGCGACGTGGGTTCGAACCCGAGACCCTCTGCATTGCAGTCTGTTGGTCTCCCCACTGAGCTATCGCTGCTCTTCATGAGTCCTACACCCTTGCTTTGCTGAACGTGGCAGTAAATGTAAATTCACAGAAAAAATTTAGTATAACTTTGACATTCATAAGTGTTACCTTGTAACCTAACTTGAATAAATTTATTTTTGATTTTGATTTTACTTTTTGTACTCCAAGCTCCATTCCCAAGCAGTTCTTGTCAGCCCTAACACAAAGAAACGCCCTTAGTATCAGATCGCAACGCATTTGGAGTAGAATATAGAAAACGTAGCGACTCGTGAGGTCAATACGTCTCGGTTCGAACCCGGGAAGGTTATCAGGAGAAAGTTTAGTAGCGGCACACGGACGCATCGCTTTGTTCAATAGTAGATACACCAGGTAGGCTCGAGTGTCTGAGCGGTCACTCGTCGAACAAGATCGACAAGTTCAAATCATTATGTCGACGGTACTCCGTATTAGCTGTGATGTGAGTAATGAGATGGTTCTGAATACGCTTTTTAATGTTATGAAATTTTAATTGTCTTCACGGATGGCGTGGTGGTTTAACTGGTTGCCTCGTCACTGCCACTGTGCCGAGAGTTGTGGGTTCGAATCCCACACGGGACAAAAATTATGTGATCGACAAACGGTAGTTCCGAGTTCGTAACAACCATTTGTGGATCATCACGGTAGCATCTGCATATAGAGTGATACTAATTTTACATAATATTAGTAGTTTTACAGTGTAAGTAGATTTTGCCCGCGGCTTGGCTCGCGTAAATACATACATACATACATAGATTCACGCCTGTTTCCCAGAGGGGTAGGCAGAGACTACGGATTTCCATTTGCTACGATCCTGACACACTTCTCTGGCTTCATTCACTTTCATCACATTCCTCATACACGCCCGTCGGTTCAAGGAGCTCTCGCGTAAATGTAGGTCAGATTAGGTTACATTAGTGATTCTCGCGGCCCCGCCGACTCTGGTTATGTCGAGGAACACCATGGTAGGTTTAGTCGGTATTACCGGGATATCTTACCCCGGTGAGTCCCACATAACCTCTGCATCGCCCCGCGGAGACGCATTTCCACACGTAAAAAAAAAATAGTTTCCATTTGTAATAGATCTTTTTCTGGATGAAAGGTATAGGGTACCTTTCATCCTTTACTATACTCCTGATGCCATGTATGCGAAATTTCATAATGATCGGTCAAGTAGTTTAGGCGTGGAAGCGTAATAAACAAACAAACTTACATTCGCATTTATAATGTTAGTTATCTTATCTTATGTGGGGGCAACACTAAGCTAGCCTCCATTTTACATGACATTACAACTATAGCCGGCTAAATTTAGTTACAAAAGACTTATGTGTATTCATGCAAACGTGAGTATATGTATGTATAACTTTGTCTCCAAACCCACGTAACAGAATTGGTGCAGATATCTACAAGTAACGGCAAAACCAGTTACGCCAAGAATTCCAATAGAGCACTCCATCAGGTTTCAAGTGATGCAGCATATCTTATCAGCGCTGAAAGATCTTAATAGTCGGCGACAATGCAATGGTCAATTACACTTGGACTCGTGTAGCCGGTCTGTGAGATGCAAATACTGTGATACAGCCGTATCTCACAAGGAAGTCTTGTGGGCCCAGCACCAGCACGGGGGAGTAATCTCTACAAATGTATAATAAATGTCAGCCAGACCGAATTTCGGTCACTATGTAGGTAACTAGGTACTATGTAGGTCTACTATATAGGTAAGTATATAAAGAATATATACTTGCACGTCTTTGCCCCTGAAAATGTATGAATAGGTTAATAACACCCACACCGACCTACAGTTGAAGATACTACGGAATTCCCTATTTCGTGAGATCTTTAGTAAGCCTAGTACAGTTCAGACTCCGTGCTACAAATGATTCAAAAAACAAAACCAAATAACATTTTGTCCACTGTCACCAGTGAATAATTGCCCAATGAAATGAGATTTTAAGAGTGGCCGTGAGTTTCCTGCAGCTGTCTTCTCTAGGCTCAAGCTTTTGCCGGAAGCTAGCAAATAACATACATGTAAATTTAGTAAACTCACTAACCCTTTGTGATCTAAATGGATAAATTACTTTGACTCTGAGATCTCAACGCGACGCTGCGTCACCGAGAGTCATAATATTATGAAATAGTGCGATGTGATATGTGATCAGATGATAGAGACAAGAGTGATAAAACAAACTATAATATAAACTTTTGTCATGTTGTTTGTTAGTTTATTGCTAACATCGACATCGGGATAGCGTGACCGCGGCCCGTTAAATATTTTTATACCTGGGGCAAAGGACCCGTTGAAGGTACGGGCAAGGCAAACTTTGTTTATTTGGGAAGTTGGGGCATAAATTCGTTTTATGATTTATATCTTGTACTACAAGGGATAAAATTATTACAAATGTGTATAAAAAATGAGAGAAACAAATATAATTTTAACCTGGCAATTACTGGAATGCCAGATTTGATTGAAACGGTAAAACAATTGTCAGTGTGGTCGCCGGCGGGCCTTTGTCGCTAACAGATTAAATTTAGTGTTGAGCAAGTATATACGTAATCTTTAACCTTACTTGAAAGTTTTTACAAAGTTAACAGTTAAGGAATATTTGACTATACAAGTGTTAAAAATCTGTAGGGTGCAATAACCGCTTACCATCAAGAGCGGCCGTATGCTTGTAGCGTTTGTTTCGATGCCCTCGGCTAAGGTAGCATTACCAGAGAGCTACGAAACATTCATTCCAAGCGCACAAAACCATTTTCTTTAAACCCACACTGAATTATATAACGGTTAACTATTCACTACGATCTACCAAAATTGATACGAGTATCACTCAATTGGTCACACAGAACAATATTTGCTCTCTCATAAGACCAACCGTCCATAAAAAATGCATTTGCACGCTGACAATAAAATGTGTTCCCACAATTATAACACCTCATAAAAACGTATGGTGAAAGACCCCAGGCTGTTTTTTTTAAAATTTATTTACCGCACTTGACATCGATAAAAACCGGTATATATTTTAATCATGAACTTCGATTTTGTTCAATTATTTGGTTCTGTGTGTCACAAGCGATGGGCGGCGATGCGTGGGCTCTTCTATAAGTAATTGGTATTAACGTTTCCGCGGCTGCGCCCGCGCACGTTGCAGCTTGCAACAAGTGTCGCTCGCCGCTTAAGCGCACGTTGGTAATGACTTATTGTAAGTCAAGTGATGCTAATCGCTATATTAGTCTCGGATCACCGGTTGTGTTATAAAACGACATTTGATTACGCTAAGTCGCCTTGAAGTGGCGCTTTATTCTAATGGCAAGGACGTTCTGTTATTATGATTACAAGAGAAAATTTGTAACTTGTTGCCGACCTTGCTTTAGTCATTGTCAATGTAAATGTTTTTAGTGGTTTTGGAGGTATGGTTACTGTAGTTTTCATTAGGTGTAAGCAGAGATATATAAGAATAATTTAATTAACTACAGATTCTCATCACGTTTTTTATGTAGATACATTCATCAGTTTTATGTACAGTTAACAAGGTCTTTCTCCAGAGAGTCTGTAACGTTTTTGAGATATAACTTGCGTCTATATCCATGAAGGCAGACCTGTATTAAGAGCTCATATATTGTTTAATTCTTTGCTTTTTAAGTTACCTACCGGACAAAATTACCAACTCCGCACTGTTACATCAAACTGAATTACTTAAGGAATCGAACCCGTAATCTCTCAATCAGCCGTTAGCTTATGCCATAAGACCAAGGAAAAATATACATCTATTTATTACAATGTATTGTTTATATGAATCTCTGACGAGTTTTCCTTTAGTAATTCCTTTAAACGCTTTTTAGGTCAAAACCATACGACCGCAATAACATTAATTAAAAGGAAATATTATTACGTACGTGTGTATTATCATAGGTTAACATAGAATCAGGACTGGACATCCCCGAGATGTAGACAAAGGCGTTTTATTCAAACATCATCCAAGTTTTTTTTTATACAGCTAAGGTGACAAACAAGCATACGGGCCCACCTGTTGGTAAGTGGTCACCGTAGTCTATGGACGCCTGCAACACCAGAGGCATCACTTGCGCGTTTCCGGCACTTTAGGTAAGGAAGTGGGAAGGAGGAGCGGGAAGGGGGAAAGAGGGTGATTGCGCCTTCGGCACTCTCACTCACCGAACGAAACACAACAGTAGGAATACTGGTATTTCACGTCGATACTCTGTGAGGGGTAGTCCTTCCCCGGTCGAGCCGGCACATTCATGCTGAAGTCAGCGAGGCTCTACTACACCGCCTATCGCCGCCAGCTTAGGACAATCTTAATCTGAACTTCCCCAGAACGTCTGATCAGAGAACGTTCACATGGCTCGAGATAATCACGTGAAGAAACACATTTTTAAAAGTAGTGTAGGATGAACCTGTTTAGCTAAGCTGGCTCTAATTAACAGATACAATAATCCATTGTTAGTGTTATTGATGAGACCGGGTGTCTATCGGTGGCACCCGGCACCACATTTCCGCGATTGTTACTGCTCAGACAATGTGTGCGTAGGCGCAGTGATTACCAGTCGGCGGCTTAATACAAGTATAGAAATATGTAATCGATTTATGAATCATTTAATAGTTGTTGGGCTGTTACGACGTATTAATGTAACAAAAAAACACAATCTATAATGAATTTGTTCTTCTTCTTATTTAGCCTTAATCGACCAAATATTTGGTGTAGGCCTCCTTCAATCCTCTCCACTTTCCTCTGTCTTGGGCAATTAGGGTCCAGTTGCTGCCCGCCACTTTTTTGATGTCATCCTCCCATCTCATCTGTGGCCCTCGACGTCTTTTCTGGTCCCATGGTCTCCATTCTAATACTCTTTTACGCCAAGAGTTTTGCTTTCTGGCTATATACAATGAATTTAGCATCAGTCATTTATATCTCCGAATACTTAGCCAAAGACTTCTTTGGCTAAGTATTCGTTTCTTTACTAAAGAAGTATCATCAGGCGGCCTCGATGACGTAGTGTGCGCGTGTCGCGGGTTCAATCCCGCACAAGTCAAACATTTGTGTGCATGGACATGGATGTTTGTCTTGGTCTGGGTGTTTCTATGTATTTCCAAAAAAAATTATATACCTATGTATGTTAATCCATTGTCTAGTACCCATAGTACAAGCTCTGAGTAGGCTAGATGGTGTTGTGTGTATGTGTTAGAATATTATTATTATTATTATGTTAATTTGTCTGTAATTATATTTAGGTTCATTGGGTTTCGGTGAGGAAATCTTCGGTAGCAGCAAGAAGTTTGGCAATGTACTTAGTTATAAGGAAATAAATTCGTAATACGTGAGACTCAAATACATAGCATGTAAAATGTGGGTATAAAAACCTACCTTTTCGTATATATACAGACGTGAATTTACATACGTATGTATAAGTTCGAACATTATGAGAGATGGATATTTTGCCCGCTAAACAACACAGTATCAAAATACGATTTGTTACTAAAAGTTGCCTGACAACAAAATTCTATTTGCCAAACGACACAAAAACATGTCCCTCAGGTGTCGATATTCATGTCCCTGGACCAACTAGCTAGTATTGAAAGGCCTTTTTTATAAATATACATAATCTGTATCAGATAGTCTGCACCTGGGCAGCTACAGAAAGGATGTGTTCCAATTTTCAAAGGTAACCGTTGCAATAAACTCCCAATTTCCATATTTTAAGCGTCAGCTGCGCACGCGCAGGCGCGGCAGGTGCTCGCACCGATTGCAGGCCCCCTTCACCCGCGCACCTCACGTACCCCTCACTTGTATGCGCTAGGGTTGGTGTACCTTTAATAAACAAATGTTATAATAATCGACCATTTCAAAATGTAATTATCTGTTTATGGCAGGTAATATTTTTTCTACTTTTATCCACTGTAAAATCTATATTAATACGTGAAGCAAAAACTTTGTATCCCTTTTTATGAAAATTGTGCGGACGGAGGAGAATTAAATTTGGCACAGTTAAAGTTTATATGGAGAAGGAGAGGCGAATACTAATATTTTTATAAAATATATATTAGAAATACATTAAATTAATGAAAAAACACTACACGCACACAACCATGCATTTGACACACGCAGTCGAATCGCGTTCGTAGTATTTCTGCATTGTTCGTCTGACGTCGTACAATTCTTTGTAACTATGGTTAACTCCGTGCCTATTATTAATAAAATATAAATTATAAAAATTTATGTGTCATAAAGAAAAACCGGTCTGTGTGGAAAACCTTGGGGGAGGCCTATGTCCAGCAGTGGACGTCTTTTGGCTGACATGATGATGATGATGATGAAAGAAAAACAGAAAAAAGCTTAGGTATTTTGGTCGAATTTTGACCACTAGGCGACCGCTAGTATTGTTTAAATGGTATATTATTTCATTTTACTAAATGAAAGCGCTATATTTAAACAAATAATTAAAATGAAATATCTTAAACTGTATGTAATAAAATGAAAACACTATTTACCTGATTCTTTCTCACAATAGTTTAAACTTCCTTGTAATAATAATATTCGACCGTAAACAATCCAAATTATGGATTGGAAGACCAATAATTTATGGATTGGCGACCAATAAATTATCATCAAATATTCCTCCTACCATACAAATAAATTATTGACAAACTTCAAACATAAATTAAAAAGTATTGACAGGAATATCGATTTACATGCATGACCTTCAGAATACAATGTGTTACATAATTGGTACGTTTAAATCCCAGTATCGTTCTCGTACAAAATACACCAGCCCTGTACGTTAAGAATTTTAATTAATAAAATTTGCATGGCCGGCGTTGTATACAATTTACATTTAGTTTCAAACATTGCACAGGGCGCGCATGCGCGTGTTGGTATTCTGTTTTGGTACGAATTATTGCCGGCGACGTTATTTTGTATATCCCGGAATTAACTTCACAGTTCGCTCTAATGTGTCCCGGCTTAATCGATTTAATGTTTCCTTGTTTGTAAGATCGGATTACATACATTAATTACTTTTTGTTTTATCTCTTCTTGTTGTTTGTCTTAATTTGTAAAGCAACATGCAGTGGTGTGTTTAGAGCTTAAGAATAACGTCAGCCTGATATACGATTCAAAATACAATTTCAATTTCACTTATATGTTTTTATAAGCATGCTGGTGTTAGATAAAACATAATAAACTATTGTAGGTATATGCTGGATATATCATTTTGATAAGGCAAGCTAGGCTTTTGAGCTTATATGATGTTAATACTTACATACACACATACATAGATTCACGCCTGTTTCCCAGAGGGGTAGGCAGAGACTACGGATTTCCATTTGCTACGATCCTGACACACTTCTCTGGCTTCATTCACTTTTATCACATTCCTCATACACGCCCGTCGGTTCAAGATGCTCTTAACCTGGCCTTTGTCCAGAACGCCTCTGATCTGATCGAGAGACGTTCGCCTAGGTTTTCATCTTGCGACTGTTCCATTCACACTAGCCTTATAAACTTTCTTGGTCAGTCTTTCCTCGTCCATTCGTTCTACACGCCCAAACCAGCTTAACATACCCTTTTCTATTCTTGTCACTATATCCACTTTCATACCGCATCTCTCTCTAATCACACTATTCCTTATTCTATCTTTCAGAGTCACACCACATATGCTTCTCAGCGCTCTCATTTTCACAGCATTTAATCTGCTGTCATGCTTCTTTTGCCATACCTACCCAACTTTCACTTTCATACATAAGTGTGGGCACTAATAGTCCTCTATGAATAGCCAAACGTGCCTTTTCGGATACATTTCGAGTGTTCATAAAAGCGCGTAGAGCTCCATTCACTTTGTTGCCAGCAATTGTTCTCCTTTCAATATCTCCCTCATGTTTACCATCACTTACAATAGCGCCTAAAGTCACACAATAGAACTTACAAGTTGAAAATATACAAGACTAAGAAATATGCCAATTTGAATTACTTAATACATAATGTCGGTGCATTTAAAGTAAACTACGTAACTACCTTCAATTGCAATGAGTATATAGCGACTATTGCTTAACTTCTCAACACACCTACTTAAACTGAAGACCATAGACCATAATGTCTATTGATCCTGAAGTCTACCTTCAATTGCAATGAGTATATAGCGACTATTGCTTAACTTCTCAACACACCTACTTAAACTGAAGACCATAGACCATAATGTCTATTGATCCTGAAGTCTACCTTCAATTGCAATGAGTATATAGCGACTATTGCTTAACTTCTCAACACACCTACTTAAACTGAAGACCATAGACCATAATGTCTATTGATCCTGAAGTCTACCTTCAATTGCAATGAGTATATAGCGACTATTGCTTAACTTCTCAACACACCTACTTAAACTGAAGACCATAGACCATAATGTCTATTGATCCTGAAGTCTACCTTCAATTGCAATGAGTATATAGCGACTATTGCTTAACTTCTCAACACACCTACTTAAACTGAAGACCATAGACCATAATGTCTATTGATCCTGAAGTCTACCTTCAATTGCAATGAGTATATAGCGACTATTGCTTAACTTCTCAACACACCTACTTAAACTGAAGACCATAGACCATAATGTCTATTGATCCTGAAGTCTACCTTCAATTGCAATGAGTATATAGCGACTATTGCTTAACTTCTCAACACACCTACTTAAACTGAAGACCATAGACCATAATGTCTATTGATCCTGAAGTCTACCTTCAATTGCAATGAGTATATAGCGACTATTGCTTAACTTCTCAACACACCTACTTAAACTGAAGACCATAGACCATAATGTCTATTGATCCTGAAGTCTACCTTCAATTGCAATGAGTATATAGCGACTATTGCTTAACTTCTCAACACACCTACTTAAACTGAAGACCATAGACCATAATGTCTATTGATCCTGAAGTCTACCTTCAATTGCAATGAGTATATAGCGACTATTGCTTAACTTCTCAACACACCTACTTAAACTGAAGACCATAGACCATAATGTCTATTGATCCTGAAGTCTACCTTCAATTGCAATGAGTATATAGCGACTATTGCTTAACTTCTCAACACACCTACTTAAACTGAAGACCATAGACCATAATGTCTATTGATCCTGAAGTCTACCTTCAATTGCAATGAGTATATAGCGACTATTGCTTAACTTCTCAACACACCTACTTAAACTGAAGACCATAGACCATAATGTCTATTGATCCTGAAGTCTACATAGTCTTGACTTTGCCCTAAGCTCTGGTTTGTCATCAGATTTATAAATAGAAAACTTATAACCAATATAACGTAAACGTGATTTTAATTGCTTTTAAAATAAAACGCGTATGTACATGTTGTTTTCCTGTAATTAATATCAAGTTAGAAATAAATGTATAAATGACTTCATTTATATATTAATTAGGACATCGAACAACCTAATCCGTAATATAATCATACAAGAATTTAGCCAATTAAATAATATTATTTGCCAGAAGACTATAATTACATAAGAATTATTTTACAACATTCTTATCCAAACGATCTAATTGCTGTAATAAACAAGCTGACCGGCGCAATTTCGTCTGTTTCATACAAGAGAATTTCCCCCGTTTTTGCAACATTTTGCATTGCTGCTCCGCTCCTATTTGTCGTAGCGTGATGTTATATAGCCTATAGCCTTCCTCAATAAATGGGCTATCCAACACAAAGATTTTTTCAATTCGAACCAGTAGTTCCTGAGATTAGCGCGTTCAACCAAACAAACAAACTCTTCAGCTTTGTAACCCACTAGATGTGCCCGCGGTTTCACCCGCGTTTACGATTAATGCGCCGCCCCATGGGTCGTAGCGTGATGTTATATAGCCTATAGCCTTCCTCGATAAATGGGCTATCCAACACTAAAAGAATTTTTCAATTCGAACCAGTAGTTCCTGAGATTAGCGCGTTCAACCAAACAAATAAACTCTTCATCTTTATAATATTAGTATAGATAACCCATTTAGATTCTTATAATGATCTGCAATACTAAACTAGTACATCTCATATTTATGTAAAACGTGGGGCTAGGAGGCCAATTAGAAACAGAGTTATTCATGTGACTAGACCTAGCAACATTTATCAAGTAGTACATGCATGTATGAAGAATATACTAATTGTAATATTCTTGGATTGGTCTTGATAATCTCCTTCAAATCTATCGTAGCTATTCATACTTTTGTGCTCTTCGTAGTCAAACTGAAAATACATTACTTGCTCAAAGTAGGTTTTAAACTGGATGATTATAAAGATACGATCGACAAGGATACATATTAAAAAAATTAAATTACGAGTATTTGCGCTAAACTCGGCAACAGTTTACACTCGCAATAAATAATACTAGATTATTAGCGGGTACAATTATATTACAATATCTGAGCGTGTACGGTATGTCTCCATTTGCGGCCCCGCCCCCGCGCGGCGCCGGCGCACGTCGCCCCAATAACTTTAATAACTATATGCTATCCTATGTAGCTTGGTGGCTACTAAATGGGCGGTTAGTTGCTGAGTAATTCAAATTTATAGAAACGGTCAACTTTCTCGCCTTTAGGGCAAGGGAGGCACAGATTTTCATGTACGTTTCTCAAGGTTAATGTTCTTCTTATAATGACATAGATTGTACAACTATTAAGCTATTAGCTGTGCTAGAGAAACTTGAAGACGTATATTGTTTAAATCATTCTGTTTTCGAAGTTGGATTTTATTATTCTATATTTTTGAATTGGCAATATTTCTAATAACAAACAGAAGTCTGTTTGCAACAATATCAGAAACCAGAAAACGAAGTACAGCTTTAAGATCACAATATCAGAACGTACTATGCACGGGCGTGTTTAAAACTAGCTTACTAAAAAGAAGTGTGATCTGTATGGCTCCTGTTATCTTTAATAAAATTACTAAATAAATTAAAAATCTACCACTGCTAAAATTTAAAAAATGTTTTACAGAATTATTTGTAGATAAATGTTACTACTCTGTGCAGGATTTCCTAGATGATACATTTTTATAACCCATTTGTCATCTTCATCTACTAACTTTGTATTATATTTGCATGCTAATAAGGCAGAATGTACATGGATCTGTTATATCATTTACTAACCTATTTTTATGTACCTACATTCTAAGCAAATAAAGACCTATTCTATTCTATTCTATTATCTACTAGGTATAAGCGAAGGTATATCGGCATCTAGAATTGTAAGAAGTTACCAAATACCCACGCCCTTCCTTTCCTATATCAGATTGATACTGTAAACCTACTTATCGCAACTCGTGAAGAAATACATGACAACCTATGCATATCTATATTAGCAAGTTCTGTAGCCCCAACACCACGACATGCAAATACAAGTTACGTGTCTCTTAACTAATACGCCATTTTGCAATATTATCGCACTAAAACATTTTATTATTCATTAAATAGAATTTTAACGATCGTCATCAACATAATTATGATAGTATTTGCACAATATGTAACTTTTGTCTTTTATGGTGGCCATTAGAACGTTATCCATATAAAATATAAAATATTCACAAACTGTTCGAAAACTGGGTAAATATGAGCGGAATACGATTTGTTTACTCTATACTGATTTGGTAAGATCAAAATCCACGCGTAGGTTTGTTTTGATCATTAATATGTAATACTTTATTGTCATGTGCCTCAATATCTACAGCTGATCATAACCTTGCGTGTGTACCAATAACAAGATTTCTTTTTGGTCAAATACTACAAACATCTTTACTAAGTTTAGACCTAGTTATGATCTCGACTATTGCAACTGCGATACTTAACTTATGCAATTTTACAGAACACTTATTCAAGTATATTTAAAATGGCGAATCATCTTAATAGCGAAGCGCTATCAGTGTTGCGAGAGCGGTGTCATCGTACATCGATAAGATCCGAAGTACTCAACTTATTGTTAGTGGCCCCATCCATCTCAGTTGCGCAAACTAGATGGGATCGCGCTGTTAGCCAGCCTCGCTCCCAAACTGTCGGATAATAGCCGCTCAGATAAAACCTCTTTAGCAAAAAGATAATAATAGTGCAATCTACTTTATTATACTTTTGATTGAGTTTATTTCTTAAGTGCTCGAAACCATTGCAGCCTACGTGGCAAAGCTTAAACTTAACGAAATGTCTAGAATTTAACAGCGCAGAGAAATAAATAAAAATTACTTTAACTAGACATTTATTACTGTTTTATACGTGACCCAATAATAATGGGCCATTAATCCTAAAAGTCGTTACGATGTTAACAATAGGAAATTTGATCTCTAAAACTAATTAACTCGCACAACTAGGGGTGTAATTCATTTCGATTGATGCACAATGCTATTGTACACATTTCTAATTTAAAATTTGATTGCATAGCGTGTGTCGATGCACCCTTCGCCCTTTGCTTTGTCTGTCCGTGCGCAAGTCACGCTGACTGGAGTGTTGACCCCTGCGGTTACTGTCCATTTGCATGTACTAACACAAGGGAGCAGTCCAGCTTTCTATAAATCTAATCGAGGGCCGGCGACAACTGTTGTAAAATTTTACGACTTCCGTCGGCCGGTCGCCGCCACTGTTCGCCTGTGCTAGCTCGCCATTCCACATGCGAGCGTCCGCGAACCAAGCCTCAATGTCACATGAATAAATCGTCTCGACGCCGTTCATCTTTTATAGTAATTAACCGAAGGCAAGGTCGTCGCGTTTTGTCATTTTCCATATTCATGCGACAACAGTCCTCCTTGGGACGCAGTTGAACGTCTGCGGCCACTAATCACGACCAAATCGGGCTCGCGGCCGACTACGCCGCCGCTCTGTGTCGTTTCGTCCATCAACGCTTAACCGTAATCGCTTCTAGATCGAACCTTTTTAGTACAGCGGCTAGACGCCGGCGCGCGGCGCTGCGAGGGCACCTGTCCGCGTCGCCTTATTTATAGAAGCAAACATACCACGCCAATCTAAACTTTTATGACATTCGTGACGGCTGAGTCATGATTCAATCGTTCGCTCTGATGTACGATTTAACGCATTATCTGTGCGATGAGATTAAGAAATACGGTCGGGATGATGGATGATGGAGGAGGCGTCCTGTTACGCTGAGCACGATCGATCGCACGTGTCGATAGACATCGGCGCGCAGGTATCGGGCGCGCATCGCGGTGTCGGCGCGGGCGTCGGTTGTGCAAGCGCTTATGAATAATTACCGGCCGGTGTACCGGCGCACGCGCACTCGATTCACTGCCAAGGACGCCTTTTCGCTTTTAGTCGGTCATCGATCGGAGCGTTGCGCAACGCCGCCGGGGGTTTCGCCGTCGGGCCCGTTGCGCCACGCACCGTGAGAAGTGCACGCGACTAATGACGCGTTGCTCAAGCGCCAAGCGGCAACCGACCCGCCCACAAATCGCTTTATTATGCAGAAAGTGAGTCGGAACAAATGGACGCGCCGCTGCGCCGCTGCACCCGGCCCGCATTCATTACGGGACCCCGGCGGAAAGTGAACGCCGAGCATGATCAACGGATTCGTATCAACGTGATTGTGATTTATAACGTCGCACCACTACTCTCGGCGACGGTTTATATGAAAAAATGAGCGTTTTATCGATGCACTACCAGCGGCTCGCATATTCATAAACGTTGACGGGCCCCTCATAAATATTGGTTGCACTCGAGCTTTATCAAACTGATAGGGAACGATAAATAACGAATTACAAAGTCTCCGTGCGTTGTGACTGATTATGACATATTTAATAATACGTCGTTTTATCTATTGAAGGCATTATGTTGCCTCAACCAATCTTCTGATCTCGAAATTTTATCGCTCTCATTCGTAGTTGGAGTTATCGCGGGTAGCGTAATTGATTGGCGTTTTCGATGGGGCCGTACTCAACTGCGAGTAATACTACTGATTATATGATTACGCTGGTGTAACCAACTTCGACGAAGAGTTTATTGCCTGATAGTTATGACACACTCGTTCAGTTGTTTTATAATGATTGTTATACGTGACTGGAATTATGGGAATACCATGTTAGGAGTGAATTCGAGAGATGTCTCAATCGCAAAATCTTCGCTGTCTATAATTGTTTTTGCTTTGATTTACTGGTAACTGTCAGTTATATTTCCTTTCACACTATAATCGCGTCTCAAATTAGGGTTTCCTAAAAAACAAGCTCGGTCTCCGGTCGGCGTTTGGTTGTGTTTTTACCCAGTTTTGCGGAGCACAGCTGTCGCAGGCAGGTGCGTGTCTTTTCACCGAATTTTGTCGGCGCTCCGACCGCGCAAGTTCTTGCGCGATATAATCACTGAAATGAATGTTGAGTTTAAATAAACAAAAAGTTTTTGAAGTTATTTTGAGCATCCTCTGTGAGGAAGAACTGCGGTGATTAATAAGTAACATTATGAGAATTTACGGATGACGTTATCACTGACGCCGATGATGTTCCATTGTATGTTACGAATCTTATTTCAAAGAATATTAAAACTAATAATTTACTTAGACTTGAAACATTGCGAAAGAGGCAAGTAAAAGAAAACAGAATAAAGTTTAATGTATTATTGACATTAGAATAAAGAAAGAATATGCAACTTTCGCTGTTCAGTAATAGACAGAATAAGATATCTATCGTTATGTATCATATGCGATGAGCAGCGATAGCTCAGTGGGGAGACCAACAGACTGCAATGCAGAGGGTCTCGGGTTCGAACCTACGTCGCGCACCTACAACTTTCGGAGGTTATATGACTTTTCGAAATTATGTGCGTATTGATTGACAATTGTCGCCTGCTCCGTGCCTCGGAAAGCACGTTAAGCCGTTGGTCCCGGCTGCCATGAACATCTATGGCAGTCGTTATTGGGAAAGTGTCGACACAAAAGATCCCACTGGGTCGAAGTGTCGCCGGTCTGCACTAACTGGCCCCCATATAAGATAAGATAAGATCATATGCGATTCATCGCACATGGAACTTGTTAATAATTCAGCTCATATCGTGTAATGTATGATTGAAAAACAGGCATACTAATATGTCTTGGCCATCATACTACGGCGAAAAGAAAAAGAAAATGAGAGTTATACGGCCACGTACTACTCAAGAACTACGACGCAATATCTTGCTTTAGTATTCGCAGATCTCTAGCCAAGACTTCAACAATCTTCTTAAATCACAGTCTGATCCATTAACATTTGACAAGGTCTATGGTATTTTATTCCATCGGCGCCACATCGAACGTTTCCACTGCGCCGGCGCAACAGATGTGCTGCGCAATAATAGTGGGTGCATGTATGCGCGTGCGCCGGCGCGGGTCAACACGGGACTTGACACACTGACACCGTGTCAACAGCGTCTTCTGTTCTGCGACACACGAACACATGTGTGTACATGTGCCGGTTGAGAAACTATTTGAATTGTTATTTTCTTGTGTTTATTATATGTGAAAAAGGTTGTGTTGTCATCCTGTAGCGTGCCTAGAGATTTAGAACAAGGCAAGGTTTGACATATTCAATTTTCACAGTCAATAAAGTAAAAGCTACCTCGTCCTCTTAGTTCTTCAATCTATACTAATATAATAAAGCTGAAGAGTTTGTCTGTTTGTTTGTTTGTTTGTTTGAACGCGCTAATCTTAAGAACTACTGGTTTGATTTGAAAAATTATTTTAGTGTTGGATAGCCTATTTATCGAGGAAGGCTATAGGCTATATAACATCACGCTACGACCCACGGGAGCGGCGCAGTAACGATAAACGCGGCTGAAACCGCGGGAACATTTAGTTTAACATAAAAAATTCAAACAAAGTGAATGCCATGTCTAGTGAATAAATTTTTTATTGAGAGTTACCTATTGTTAAATTACATTAAGATGTTTATCCCCGAACCACGTGTTCGTTTATCAAGTTCACATCACATCAAGCAATAAATCTATTACCCTCTGGACAAATATTTACACAATATCACCCTAAAATCTGTATGAAATCTTTTGAATTAATCTAATTTCACAGTTGACGCGTTATGCAAAGCAAGAATGGGAGATCCCCTGCTTTTTCACGACCTATTAAAGGTAACTGGGGCAGTGTGGTGCGTATCGATCCGGGTAATGTGCACGCCCTTCTCACGACTTCCGTTATCCGGGTAAAGTGTAGATAAACGGATAGGGAAGTCTTCTACTACGAAGCTACTCGACTTTGAATATTTCAGTTTCATTTATGATGTTTGTACATGCTATAGAATTGAATAAATGTTTAACATCCGGATTTTGAAAAGGTAATTAATGTCTTATCAAATTCAAACACTGGTTATGTGGTTAGATTGGCTGTTGCTTAATCAATCAACAAAGCTTAGTAGTTGATTTGTGTTTTACCGTAACTTGTCCATTTGGCTCTCAGAAACTAGTATGTATTACATTAAGCTTAAGATTATTATGTCTATCTATTTATATGTAAAAACGAAATGTTAAGAATATGTCATCCAGCCGGTATCTAGCTGGTACTTTATGATGAAAATCAAAAGTTAAGTGGACGTAACAACTTTATCAAGTTATTGACACAAGCACTTATTTTTATACGAATGTGTATTTTCCCAGTAGCGTTATTATCTATACCTACTAATATTATAAAGCTGAAGAGTTTGTTTGTTTGTTTGAACGCGCTAATCTCAGGAATTACTGGTTCGATTTGAAAAAATATTTTCGTGTTGGATCCCCTATTTATCGAAGAAGGCTATAGGCTATATAACATCACGCTACGACCGACCCACGGGAGCGGCGCACTAACGATAAACGCGGGTGAAACCACGGGAACATCTAGTGCTAAATAAAAATATCAAGAAGCCTGTGCTTTTTGTTGTATTGTTGTTAATTCTGAAACCTAAGCTTATAGTATAATTTAAGTGGAAGTCAGTGATAAATATGTTGCATTTTGAATACCCCTGTCATTTCCAATTAACTTTAATTATACACATTAGTGACAAGGAAAAATATGTTATATTTCCACAAGTATAACTCAGCACCTTGGCATGACGGATGTGCAACCTTCGTTCAGATATAATAAGATAATAACTACTATTGTTAGGTCTTCTGCCATATTTTTAATAGCGTGTCATGGTTCCGCGTATTTAAAACAATCACTCTTAGTAGAAAAGTGTTTTCAAAGATACAAATACTAGGTTTGCTGAGCGATGTATTTTACTCTTCTTCTCCCTAGCCTTTATTATTCCCAAGTCACTTGGGGTCGGCTTTCTAGTCTAACCGGATTTAACTGGATATCAGTTTTTACACGGAGCGACTGCCATCTGACCTCCGCAACCTGAAGGCTAACGATACCCTAAAGCTAGACCAGTGTCAGGGTATTAGAGGGCACTGACTTCCCAATAACGACTGCTATTGATGTTCATGGCAGCCAGGATGGACGGCTTAACGTGCTCTCCGAGGCACGGAGCAGGCGATAATTGTCAATCAATATGCACATAATTTCGAAAAGTCATATAACTTCCGAAAGTCGGAGGTGCGCGACGTGAGTTCAAACCCGAGACCCTCTGCATTGCAGTATGTTGGTCTCCCCACTTAGCTATCGCTGCTGTATTTTACTAATATCATGAAATATTAAAACAGTATGTTTTTACTGCCTTACTTTGAATAAGGAATTAATGTTTAACTAAAGGTAGCTGCAAGGTAGCTCTCCACCCCAGACTAATACCTTATTTACAAGGGTAAGTAACCCTTCTTTGGCTTTAACTTAGTCGGTTAAAATTGCTAAATAATCAATGAGGGTTAGTAAGTTAGGCATCACATTATATTTAATATTGTCTTCTGTTTACGCGAATGTTATTCATTGAAATTAAACTACTGTATACGGATATATACTATATACTCATAATATGAATGAATGAGTTACTTGTCAAATGTCTTCTTTATGCCGATGACCAAGTAATACTTGCGTCATCGGCGGAAGAGTTGCAGGCGATGGTAACTATTATGCATGGTGCTTTTGAGAGTAAAGGAATGAAAATAAATGTAAGCAAGACGAAAGTAATGGTATTTGAAAAGGAAGAGTGCGTGACGATGTGTAATATTATGATTGATGGAGAAAAAGTGGAGCAAGTGAAAGAGTTTGTATATTTGGGTACTTTGTTTACAAGGGATGGTAAACATGACGGAGATATTGAAAGGAGAACGATTGCTGGCAACAAAGTGAATGGAGCCCTACGCGCTTTTATGAACAGTCGAAATGTATCCGAAAAGGCACGTTTGGCTGTTCATAGAGAACTATTAGTGCCCACACTTATGTATGGAAGTGAAAGTTGGGTATGGCAAAAGAAGCATGAGAGCAGAATAAATGCTGTAGAAATGAGAGCGTTGAGAAGCATATGTGGTGTGACTCTGAAAGATAGAATAAGAAGTAGTGTGATTAGAGAGAGATGCGGCATGAAAGTGGATATAGTTACAAGAATAGAAAAGGGTATGTTAAGCTGGTTTGGACATGTAGAAAGAATGGACGAGGAAAGACTGACTAAGAAAGTTTATAAGGCTTGTGTGAATGGAACAGTCGCAAGAGGAAAACCTAGGCGAACGTTTCTCGACCAGATCGGAGGCGTTCTGGACAAAGGCCAGGTTAAGAGCTCCTTGAACCGACGGGCGTGTATGAGGAATGTGATGAAAGTGAATGAAGCCAGAGAAGTGTGTCAGGATCGTAGCAAATGGAAATCCGTAGTCTCTGCCTACCCCTCTGGGAAACAGGCGTGAATCTATGTATGTATGTATGTATACTATATCACATTATATGTATGAATAGATTTACATGCAAATTATATAAAATTTTACTGCACGTGAATAAATCAAATCAAGTTTAAGCTCCCCCTTTCAACTAAACAAAATTACATTCCCACAATAAACAGTGTAAAGTTTAAACAGCAATAAAAGAACCCTTGTTATAAATAAAACGAACCATCCATCATGTTCCAACTAAATTAGGCACAAAACAGTCTAATAATAGCTCAGACCAACCTCCCTCGCCGTGACCCGTACGAGGTCACTCGGGCACGGGGTGTTCCCGCCCTCTAACCGCCTTTTGTTGCCCTCTCGTGCCCTCCAATGTCCTCCGTTGACCTGGGCTCACCCCTAGCGCGCGGCGAGTCCTCCACGCGTCGACATTGGCCTCAATACTGCGATTGTTTCATACAACATAACACTACTCGCTCTAAATATTCTAGAAATCGAAATTACGCGGTAGGCTAACCGCGTAAGTCGGATTCACCTAAGTTACTGTCATATTTTTAATTTGCTGACGTCGCACTTTTGTTTATACATAATCCTAAGTAATCCTAATCCTAACTAATATTATAAAAACGAAAATGAGTTTGTTTGTTTGTTACCTTTTCATGCCTAAACCACTGAACCGATCATCCTGAAATTTTGCATATACGTTGACAGGTGTACAGAAACGGACATAGGCTCCCTTTCATCCCGAAAAAAATTACTGTTCCCGAGGAAAACAATAATAACGTTCTTATGATAATAGATGGCGCCACGTGTCTTTCGAATCATGGTTGAATTATATTATTACAAGCCGAGTACAACCCGAATTGATTGCCATTTTAAAAATAACGCGATTGAAGCCGCGGGCAAAAGCTAGTAGAAGCTAGTAAAATTACCTGTTTGATACTTGAAGTGATTCTGAAACTACACGCGTAATTTGGGTAACCGTAAGTAATTATAATTCGCGTAAGCCGGGAAGTACTACCGTAAGTCGCCGTGTTAATAACAACACATGTTTTGACTTAATTAGTATAAAAATTGTAATGACTCGCGTAACGGAGTCGACATTGAACCACTTGTGTGGGAAATTCATGTTATAGGTAATATTAGAGTAAAAAAATACAGTTTTCAATACAGTTTTTGTTTCAACTGTTGTAACTTTGGGAACTACGTTGTCATTTGAATTACTTTTGAACTAGTTTCCTTAAGATCTTTTTGTGAGTTATGTATTATTATTCTTTCTTGCGAAATTGACGATTCCTGTCCTGGTCCCGCTAATCGTGAAATCCTGGGTTCGATGTCTAAGTTTGCTAAGTTTAATTGGATTTTCTGCAAGCAATTTTAAGCGGCGGTAGCTCAATAGATAAGGTATTGGACTTGCGATCGAGAGGTCGCGGGTTCGAATCCCACCCATTATAATAATAATATTCTATCACATACACACAACACCATCTAGCCCGAACTAAGCAGAGCTTGTACTATGGGAACTAGACAATGGATAAACATACATATATACTTTTTTTGTAAATATATACATATTATACATAGAAACACCCAGACCAAGACAAATATCCATGTTCATGCACACAAATGTTTTATTTGTGCGGGAATCGAACCCGCGACCTTAGGCCCCCGCCTGAGGTCGCGTGTTCGATTGGCGGGCGGCCTGTGTAACCGACTGCCACCAGTCGGTTACACGGGCCACACGCCATCGAGGCCGACAATCGCACTACTGATGTGAACCCAAGATCTAAGACGTAACGTAGTGTCTGAAACTGTAACATAGATGACTGTATACTGTGACAACAACAGCTGATAAAATGTGGCTACGTGGACTGTGTTTTATTCAAGATGATATGACTCGAATTTTGATTAGTATTTATTCAAACCGAGTAATGTGTTGATCGTTCGTGCGTGACTCAGTTTATGTAGAATTTTAACGAGCGATTGATTCATCTAAGCAAACCACACACAACAAAGCAGGATAGAAATATGTGGATGCAGTCGAAATGCAATCTTTTTGCAGTTGGGTCAACTACAAGCATAACTCATAGCCAGTTGCACTCACTGATCGGTAAACGATTAGCGAGGTTAAGTAACGTTAGGTGCGGTCAGTCTATAGATGGGTGACCGCTTAGTGGTATTTCATCTAAGCGTCTCCGTGCTTCGGAGGGTACGTAAAAAGTCGGTCCCGGTTGTTTTCAAATTGACAGCAGTCGTTAAGCCATGTCAGAGGCCTACGGGCGGCTTGAACAACTCTTGACAACAGGTTGGCAACTAACCACACAATAAAAAAAATAAAAATAAAGAAGACAAGCATCACGTAGCATCACGACTGTATTTCTTCGATTATATTCTTTCACAAAAGAAGAAGCTCCACTACCATACTCACATTTTGTCAACTTTGTTTTATTTAACTACGTGTAATTAACACCGGACTCAGCTTCAGACAATTGGGCTTTTGAGTATTGTTGAAGCGCAAAAAAACAAACTGCTTTATATACCTACTTTTGCCCAACACGAGAAATGAAACCGCGACTGGACTAACGATGAAAACCAACTCGTGTGTCATTTGACAATATGTAGGTGCAGTGGTGAAAGTGTTCGCCTCGCTACTGCCGGAGTACCGAATACTTCAGGTTCGTGACGTGGTGAAAATGTTATCAAATACTGGTTCCGTGGATAACCCAGGCTTTCTTACACCCGCCTCCTGTGACGTAACAATAATCTTTAGTGTGGGAATCGTTTCTTTATTTTACTCTAAACATCTTAGGTACTATTAAGACAAGATTTCATATTTTTCACTGAGATATAATCTAACACAAAGCAAACTAAGTGCCGTGATGGTCTCAGGCTCGTTTTCTTCATGACCCCATTCATCATTCATATCTTAAGTATGACATGTGTTGCTGATGCTCGCCTTTCCCAGAGATTTCCACTGCATTCACGTTATTTGTATTGTAAAATTACCGTCATACGAACTCTGCTTCGTAAAGTGAAAAGCATTCTTCGTATAGTTTGACTGCCACCCAAGAACCTTTATTTTCCAGTGTTTCCTTTTTGTTAAGACAACTCTAGCTTAAGAAATCAACCCTGTATCGCAGGAGACTTTACAAAACAGTCATACAACGGACACAAAGAATGCACAGACTTTGAATAACAATTATATTTGTTCTCACAAAAATCTCTTTGGCTCACAAAAATGTTTGTCTCGCGTGGGATAATAATTTATTTATCTGCCTCGAAAATTCATGATACGCAAATGCTTATACTCAAATCACTGGACCATTGAAACAGTAATTCACGGGAAAGTGTGGACAAATTTCCAATCGCAGCGGTACCGGCGGCTTTCAAATAGTTAACATTTCACGTGGCCTAAGTGTCGCCTTTCCTCGCCGGAGCAAGCCGTAAATCTTGAATGATACACGCGCAACATTCCTGCGGCGCGGGCGCGGCGACGCACAGGGCGCCGGCGCCCGCGCAGCCCCGGCGCTAATTGCCGCGCACGCAATAAAATTACACGGCTACATATCTCAATATCGAAATCCAAAATGGCGAAAGCACTATTGAATTCTCTATTCCATAACCGTCTTTTCACACGAACAATTAGTCATCTGTTTCAGCAGCCATTAGTAGCACACAGTTGGACTGATATCTGAAATAAAGGTTCCTATTGAGCTTGAGCAGATACGAAAAGCGGAAGACCAGGTACTGTACTAGCAAATGGAAAAACTTGTCCAGAATTTGACTACAAAAGCCGTAGGTAATCTGATGATTGATGGAGACAAGTTTATTCGTCTTTTTGTACATTCTGTAGTGAATTTATTTACGACAAAATTTAATAATATCTGTTCCAAACAACGATGTAACTTACGACAAGGATGATTAATATTCAAAATGCTACATTTATTTTAATTTCACACATTCTTAACTATTTCGGCCGCCATACCCAGTATCCATAACATAAATATCATAGATCACTATACCATAGATCACGAGGGATCCCCTCACCCGGTAACATTGCGCGCGCGGCGCTTCCATCACCTGGACGGCAATTATCCCCGCTAATGCCGCATAATGGCGGCTTGTGATATGTTTACGAGCAGCACTTTGTCTTGAACGGCGACAGACTAATGAAATCGCCAGGTTACAATGACGGTAACGCCTCATTTGCCAACAAACATGATTTAGAGTCTCGGCCAGTACCTCACTGTGAGCTTTCGATCGCGCTTTCACACCCGCGCTGTGGTTTGCCATGTCTGTTCGCCCTTCGAGCCGTGTTGCGTAAGTCTATTGACTATATGCACCATTAACATAAACCTCATTATGTAAATAGCCAGAAACTTCTCGGTGAAATTGCCCGCTGCTGTAACGAACGCGTCTAATTAGTGTACATATAACTGAATATTTATCTGTTTACTTGACTTTGTTATTAGTGTGGTGCTCGCGATAGACACAATGCCAATACTATATGTAACGAGATACTTAAAATACTGAATTTATAATATGTTAATATTGTTTTCCTAATAAGAGAAACTTTCCTAAGAACCTGTTTAACTGGTTTGTCCATCGGTATTCCAATTTTGCAGCGGAAATTAAGTCACTGCGGATGCACTAATAAATATAAGCTGTTAAGTCTTGGAATGTCAGATATAATTAAAAGTCTATTGAACCGTGACTCAATATATTAATATCAATTATTATCATCGTGGTCCAGTACCCAGAAACGAAATAAAATACTCAATAAGTAGTCACTTGTCACTTCTCTGTAAGGCTTTTAAAAGCTTCGTATCTGAAACCCAAGGTCCAGATAGACAAAGCTTGTTTACCGTGGCTATTTGCCGGCTTCCTGAAAAAAAGAAATTCATGAGTCCTCAAAATTAAAAGAATACCATTAATGTTTATTCAGTTGACGTCGACTTATATACAATCGAATGTTCTAACGAGTTTCTTTCTGTCATTCCAGGGGTAAATTCGCTTCAGTCCGCAAGATCCGCCACCTGGTCTCCGGCGAGGAGTACGCGGCGAAGTTCATCCGCAAGCGGCGGCGCGCTGCCGACACGACGCGCGAAATCCTACACGAGGTGGCCGTGCTCGCGCTCTGCGCTGACTGCACGAGGGTTGTCAGTCTGCACGAAGTAAGTACCGTAGCCTGCTGCATGATTTATGTAGAACGCAATATCATAGTTAGTTAGTAGTAGTAAGTTTTGGAAGAAGAAACATAAAGAAGAAAAAACAAAATAAATGGAGATCTTTTGCCGAATGGGAAGTATGATATCCAGAAGTAGTTTGATGACGAAGAAGTAAAATTTGACACAAAGGTCTTTAATGAACCTCTTCACCGGCAATTCACAAGTAGTGCCAGCTGGATTCCATAGTATAATCAACATACTCTTGTTCCGAAGTACATCTTATAAAGTGTTAAAGAAAAACCAATAACACTGGTTGAATTGGAGAACTCTCTCACATAATCACACGCAAACTAAAGCGCAATCTCACGCCACAAGCCAACCAACGTGGCAGCACAACACATAACAAAATAACAATTATCCTTTTCCACCAATGCTTATAAACTCATCCTACATTCCAGGTATACGACACACGTTCAGAAGTGGCGATCGTCCTAGAACTGTGCGCGGGTGGTGAGCTCCAACGTCTCCTGGACGAAGAAGACAGGCTATCGGAAGGTTCAGCGCGGCGGGCGCTGCGCCACGTGCTGGAAGGCCTGGCGCACCTGCACGCGCGCCGCGTTGCGCACCTCGACCTTAAGCCACAGAACCTCCTCCTCACCGCCGGCAGCGAGGAGCTTCTCATCTGCGACTTCGGCATCAGCCGCGCTATACACCCCGGGGCACACGTCCGCGAGATACTCGGCACGACAGACTATGTTGGTGAGTTCGCTTAACTCTTCATATATAACACATGCTTATCTTAAGAGTAGTGATAGTCTAGTAGGATACTGATGGATTGCCACGGAGAGGAATCCAGTTGGATCCCATGGCAAACGCACATAATATCTTCAAGAATCATAGAGGCGGCTATGATTCTTGAAGATATGTGCGTTTTGAAAAGTTTTGCTTATTTAGGAAAACTTTACCAGAACACCTTCATGTCTTTTTCCCCCATTATGTTTTTAAAGATATGTGAAGTGTTTCAACCCGTACTGTAGTCGGTAATTTTCAATGGATAAGACTATGGCATTTCTTAGTGAGCGCGAAAGAAGTCGCGAGCGACTGCTAGCCAACAATAAAATACAATTATCTTTTATGGAAAAGAAAATCTATCCGTGTTAATGTTTTGCATTTCTATTATATAGTTTTCTAACACCATTTCTTGGAAAACCACATGAAAGTTTAGCCGACGCTTTGATAGGTATTAAACCGTATGTTCGAATTTTATTGCTGGTTCAGTCGACAAATTGAGCAAGTCAAAGACATTCACCGACGCATAGAAATCTTATCGAAGAACTGTGAAGTGGGACAGACTCTTCATACTGTAATTAATATCTTCCTTTATTCATTAATTAATTATTAACAAAATAAATTTATTATATTATTAATTAATTTAGTTTGGTCCGATGTTTTCGGCTGGTTATAAGCCCGGCTTTGATTCATCCGAAGGGCAAAGTGATATTGCAGTTTAGAATTAGGAAATTGTCAGGAGCTGGTAGGCGCCAATTTGCTCGATAGGCGACAATAAGCAGCAAAGCAGCTGGTGAAAAATGTGAGTCATATGTACATATTTGTACCATATGTCCAGGTCCGGATTTTAAAGGCTTTGAAAGATCAGGATAAAGCAGAAATTAAGACGTAAAAAGATTTGAATCAGACGATATAAAATCTAGTTCTCGAAGTCAATTCAGTGTAATCTCCTGTGAAAGCCATTTTTTTTGGAGATCCGTAATCATAAATCCGTTCGGAAACTCGACTCTACTCACTCCTCGTATCGATCGTAAAACTAAAATGATGTTATATAAGTATTTATGTTTGTTTCCAGCGCCTGAGATCCTTTCGTACGAGCCCCTATCCCTGGCCGCGGACATTTGGTCCGTGGGCGTCTTAGCGTACGTCCTCCTCAGCGGCTACTCGCCGTTCGCAGGCGAGACCAAGCAGGAGACCTACCTGAACATTGCGCAGTGCCAGCTCACCTTCCCCAAGGACCTATTCCGAGGGGTTTCGCATCAAGCCATACAGTTCATTAGAGAAACACTTGTCGTTGATCCTAAGTAAGTACCTATATCTGCATAGTCAAAGTCACCAATCATTTAGGTCTTTAAGTTATTCTTACGAATGTCTAAGTTTATGTGTTAGTAAGTTATCTAAAGTTACATTAAGGTTAGTTCCTAGCTCCCCTCTCAGTGGAGGGGAGGGCTGTACCATCTGGTCCTCCCCAAACAGCTGGGGCCCGCCTAGCCACGTGGCGGGCCAAGACCTGTCGGTGTCGCGGTGAATGCTTACCTAGGGTAATCCTAATCCTAACTAATATTATAAAAGCGAAAGTGAGTTTGTTTGTTTGTTTGTTACCTTTTCACGCCTAAACCACTGAACCGATCGTCCTGAAATTTTGCATATACGTTGACAGGTGTACAGAAACGGACATGGGCTACCTTTCATCCCGAAAAAAATACTGTTCCCGAGGAAAACAATAATAACGTTCTTATGATAATAGATGGCGCCACGTGTTTTTCAAATCATAATTAAATTATTATATTATTACAAGTAGAGTACAGCCCGAATTGATTTTAAAATTCTAAATTAACGCGAGTAAAGCCGCGGGCAAAAGCTAGTTTTAAAATAACGAGTGAATTGCAGTTTACGTGTACAAAACTAAAGCGTGTTAATAAGAAGCAAATGCTAGTTGTTAATAACACAACATTGTGTCTGTTGCAGGGGTCGTCTTACAGTGGAAGAGTGCCTGGAGCACCCCTGGTTGAAAGACGAGGCGGACCTGCCGCGAGCGATCGTCGGCGTCGGCTTCGACGTGAGCGAGATAGCACATGACGACGATGACGATGATGACGTCACCGTCAACGGCGTCAACGGAGGCAGCGCCACCAACGGTGTTAACGGTGTTAACGGAGTTAATGGAGTCAATGGTATAAACGGAGTTAATGGAGTTAACGGTCACAATGGCGTCAATGGATGCAACGGGACTAATGGGACACATGATGATGATAAAGGTGAGCTTACAATCGTAGTTATTTAATTGTTGTTATTTAAATTATTATAAATGTGTTAAGTTTCTATTGTAGTTATAAAAAATATTTTAATTGTTAGAATATCTGACAAGCTTCTCGAATTAAAAGAAAAATTTTGAAAGTGAAGTGTATTTTAGACTTTAGCATAGCTTTCGACTTCGTGTCTATGACTTTGATATCGGTTGTATAACTCTTACCCTATTCGTAATGTTAATTGAATTTCATGATTTAAATTATCAATAACATAAAACTGGTGTTCAGTTTTCGAAGTAACACTGTCTTTCAAAAATTAAAATATAATCAATATTGTTCCAGAATCATGTGTGTCTCGAGCGCCATTGTCCGCTCCTGCGCCGACGGGCGGCGCGGCGGCGGTGGTATCGGCAGTAACGACGGTAGCGACGGTACCGACGGTGACCGGCGCGCGCGAGTGCGACGAACGCGAGGAGCGCGGCGACAAGCCACTGAAGCACGCGCATGCGCGCGACGCCTCGCCGCCCTTCCGCGACGCGCCCTCCACGCCCAAGGTGAGACGCGCCTGACTCACCTCACACCTGCGCACGCGCATAGGTACACCACTACTTCCGTAGCGAGCATGGGTAGCATGGCCTCCACCGATATTGTTTAGTTTTTGTGTGTGCTAGTGAGCTTCTGTATCTACCGAGTAGGGTAGGATTATTGCTGTTGAATTAAGACTGCTAGGTTGTGATGTGGTAAAACTTCCTTTTAGCAGTGACAGTTAAAGTTTTTGAAATAGATACAAAAATAATATTCAAAAATATTTTTAGTTTTCTCTAGACCTGTAATTGTATGTAATAACAGTTTTTGTGTAACAGTGTGTGTGATAGGCTAGTAGTAACGCGTGCGTTATCCGCCAGGTGTCGCGCAAGTCCCACCACGCGCCTTCGGTGCTGGCGCTGTGCAAGAAGTTCCAGCCAGACTACGAGAAGCCCGCCAAGCTGCCGCACGCCGAGCGCTGCGGCGCTTCGGAGCAGCACTGCGGCGCTGAGCAGCACTGCGGCGCGGCGCAGCACTGCGGCGCGGAGTGCGAGTGCGCAGCGTGCGGCGCGCTGCTACGTCTGCGCACTGCGCGGCCGCCGCCGGCGCCCGAGCGCGCCGTGCTGTGCTAGCGCTACCTGTGCTGCGCCGCGCTGCGGCAGCGCCGGTAGCACGCTGCGCGCGCGGAGCAGTTCCGTGCGAGTGTACATACGTAGGCTAGGATGTATATTTGATGAGGGAGGTCCCCGGTCGCGAGCGTCTCGACCGCGGCCCTCCGCCGACGGTACAAACTGCATAATGTCGCGAGCGGGCGGCGCCGGCGCATGTACATATGTTAGCGCGCGGCAGTTATTTATTCCTGGCCGCCGCCGACGCCGGCCCCCTCTCCTCCCCTCCCCCTTAGATAATTAAATTGTTAATGTGTCGATCGCGTTTATATTAGTAATATCTAAGTGTTCAAATGGTTTAGCGAGGTACGTTGTATGTTCGGTAGAGTTTATCGCCGGTGTGTTCGACTATCGGGACCAAGTAGTGGCGCGGGTCAGTGACCCCGCGCCGGTGGCGTTGTTGTCTTGTACGATGTTCAAAGTTTATCACCGCGTGTGACCGTTGCGGGACGTTGCTTAGCTAGGTAAATGTTTACGACTGTCATGAGCTCAAATCTTGCGACTTAATGTTCTTTGTAAATGTGCTTACATGAGGTATCATCGAGTGTAGTTCGTTCATCGCCCTACTCAAAGTATTTTCGTATTACATATCGTATACTTGTTTTATTTTCATGTCGATCATCGTCATTCATTTTAACCATATTTTGTTCAACTAAACTCGACGATCCATTACCTTTGAAAGCTGTTGTGATCAATAACTCATTTGTAAAAATAAATTATTGTGATATAAAATTGCCAGTTGTTTAATTTACTGTTTCAATCCTAAACTATACGTGCAGAAGAAATAATAGCGGCAACATGCATGAAATACTAGAGAACAATGGATACAAAGAGAAATAAAGTAAGTATTATCAACAATTGACTGCCTATAGTGTGGGTTCGATTCCACATGGAACTAAAATTGTGAGCGTGCCTATTGCCGTCAATTTTTTTGGGCTAATCCCATCCACACTCCCTGCTACTATCAACACCTGTAAAGGCAGATACAGCAGTGATGACTATAGAAATCACTGAGTTTTGAAACGGGTAAGATCTCCTCCTATATAGTATACAACACGCCCGCATAGACTCCATTCAGGCAAATCAATAGTTACGAATCTGTTAAGTTACATAAACGACATTTCAAGGTTTATAGACACCAAACTTCAGATCGATTCAGTTTATACTGATTTCAGCAACGCCTTTGATAAGGTCGATCATAACATATCAATTGCAAAATTACAGAACTATGGCATACGTGGCAGAGTTATCATGTTTTCACTCTTATCTACAACATGGTGAATTAAGAGTAGCAGTGATCGGGTTTAAATCTGAACCTTATGTTGTTATCTCTGGAGTGCCACAAGGCTCTCACTTGGGTCCTTTTCGTATTTACAAATGACATAATTTAATATGCAAACATGGAGTACCTACAAGTCCAGGTTTTCTTGTTTCCTGACGATTTAAAATTATATATGCCTATCAAGAATATCGATGATACTTGCCTATTGCAATTATTAATACTATTAACAAACTGTCATTGAATGCGATTAAATGCATTTTCATAAAGTTACTAAAAGTAAGATCAATACGTTCCCAGTACAGACAGAATAGGTAGCAGTGTTTAATAATGAAGTATTTTGATAACTCATAGCATATGAACACGCCTTTATTTAACCACATTTAATAAAAAGTAATGTAAAACCTTCATGTTCGTCAGTAAACAAAACTGATACTGAAAAAAACGATATGTAGTTTGTAGGTACCTACGGACTAACGGATAACTCAACTAAGGGGTGGAATGTGGGTAATTACATCGCTGTAACATTAAAGGCGTACATAATGACGAAATTAATTTATTTGTAAATCGATACTTTTCATATTTGCCCAATTTACCATTGTCTCATCGGTATCGTGCAACTAGCAACAAGTACTTTTATACTTTAGTTCGTGCACGACGCGTAGTTCGATTCGCACGTGTACTTTTCGTAGGAATCGACAGTATTCGCAAGTGGTTTTTGCGTAAAGTAGGTAAATAAGCTTTCACGAGTGTTCAGTGTTTTGTGTTATATGCCTTATTAGTGTATGATATGGTGGCCATTTTGAGCTACGTCTTATAAGACAAAAGAGATTGTCAGGTAAGGTTTTGTTCTTTGCCATGATTATTCAGTCTGGTCGGCATTTATGTTTGTTATTTACTGTGTGTCTCTGCGTCTATGTCATTATAAACATTGACTAACACAAGAACAAATACTCGGGTATTCTAGAATTCTTTTGTATGAAGATCAAACTCACAATGTTTGTCGTATGGCTAATGAGTTCACCTTATTAAATCACTGCGTCATAAACATTATACACACAGGTCTAGATTAAGTTGATTGTATACTTATTGCTGGCATGTCTACTAAATAAGTAAATATTAAGAATAAGTCCAGAAAAATTTAAGCTCCACGGACACGAATATAATATATGTATGGCAGAAACACCTAAACGCACGTAAGTTCGTTCTACTTGAGACAAGGAATAGTGCCTCATAATATATAATTCCAGAAGTGATTTGTAAATTGCTATAAATATTATTGCGTTCACTTTGCCAAAGCGTAGGCATCACAGAATGTGATGAGCGATTGTCCATAGTTTAATTACTTACATATTTTTATGGTCAGAGTGTAGCAAAGGATGTGCATTTTTTGGGACTCTAAAAATAAAATTTCTCTTAAATCGTTTCCGCTCCGCGGAGCTCCTTTTTCTGGGTGATTAACAAAAAAATAACCATCGAGGGCTACGGCGGAAGCTTCGCTCCCTCCTCCGCCTTCTAACCTAACCTAACGGAGTCGGAATGTTTTCCTACCTTCTAAGGAAATTCTCCTGGCGCACCAAAACCGGCAATTATCTAGAGAACCACTTGTCATAGAAAAAAAAGTGCCAAGTCATCTTGGCACTTTACTAAAAATAAGCCGAAAGTCATCTTTCGGCTTATTTTTAGTCATTTTATAGGATAGAAAAAAGAAAACGACTTAAGAGAATTTTAATTTTTATGAAAAAAGTCCCAAAATGTTGCACACTTTTGCTACACTTCGACCATTTTTATTAATATCAGCCCTGTATTAAACTGTTCCAGAGCTGGGCACGGGCCTCTTCACAGTGTGAGAAGGGTTAGGCCCAGAAGGCGTAGCGTAGTGGGGGCGGCAGGGGCGGCACTTTTAGGAGGCGGCGAAATTTCACAATAAATAATAATATCTTGTAAATATTTGAACTATTTCATGACGAACAAGAGGAATGGACAGGTGTACAATAAACAGTTCACATTCCTTCGCAATTCAATTCGCATTCCTACGGAGCAAATACTTTTGAAGTTGCCTTTAAAATAGTTGACCATCTTGCTTTAACCGTGAGGAAATGTTTTCGAATATAATAAACTCACTAACCCCTTTGACGTTCATAAGTGTTACTTAGTGACCTGAATGAATAAATGATTTTTGACTTTGACTTTGAAGAAGTGCAATGTCTGCCCATCCGCTCTGGGCCAGCATAGTGGACTATGGTCAACCGCTTCTGATACTGAGAGGGGAATCTTTGCCAGCAATAGGATAATTTATTAATTAGGATGATATCAAGGTTTTGGGCATGTTAATAAAAATACATAATTATTAGAAATACATTTTTTATTTCTAAAACTACAAAACAGTCTTGCTGTGTTGTTAAACATCGGTTGATACTCAGTCGGCACGGCAGTCATGTTTACCGATACAAATATTCTAGTAACTACATTTCGTGTTGATGTCGCCACTATCAAGTTATTGTTATATATGCCAATCACAACACAGGGCAAAAAATGACCTTAAATCCATAAGCTCGGATTTTTACTGATACATATATATAATTTCGATAAATTTCAATGCAGGAAGAAAACTACATAGGTTGATATTTTACGCTGATCATACATTATCCAGTACTTGTTGATGTTAGTAGTTTTTATTTATCTGAAGAGAGAGAAAGATGTCAAAATTGATCAAAATTGATCCAAATTTTTGATAAATAAATGGTTTACATCTTAACTAATATTAAAAATACGAATGTAAGTTTGTTCGTTACACTGTCACGCCTAACTTGACTGATCATCATAAAATTATACATATTGTCTGACGTACAGAAAAGGACATAGGGTACCTTTCATCTAGAAAAAGAAAGTACTGTGTCCGAGAGCCCGATGGAAATTTTTTAACAAAATCAACAATAACGCAAGTGATGCCGTGGGTAAAATCTAGTTTACCATAAAGATTAAAAAAGGTTTATTGCGTGACTCAATATTGCATAAGTCGTCGTAACCATAGACAATATATTTGTATCAATAAACACCATATACACAACATACCTATTCCACAGTATTGTAATTACTCGTCACAAGATGATTGACTTGGTTACAAATACTTACTGTTATACATTGGCAGTTTCGAGCCCTATTTACAAACCTTAAATAGTTACTGTAGGACTTCTCATACATGTCCATACAAAATACATACACTGTTCTGATACTTCATAAGCACATTAAAAATTAATTAAAATAAGTTAAATATACAAACTAGGCTAAATCATTATTCAGATATAATTATCGACTAATTTATTTTTGAATTAGTCGACTTATTACTTTGGAAGCCAACGACTGTTTATTTGGGAATTTCTTGACAAATTAGTTAAAGGGATTAGCCCTTCCATTTCTGAAAGGCAAATCAGCGACGTATCAAGTGACGGTATTGTGTATTCAGTTAGCCAAACACAGTATTCGAGGTGGGTCTGACCGCCTGCTAACAAATTTTTGTTTTGATTTGCCCCTTAGAAACTAAGCATTAGCATTACTTGATAAATTATTTTAGAACCTGTCGAAAAAAAACTATTTTTTTGATTTTGTCCACTAATAATTGTATTGCATAACTAAGCCAGTCTCTTCAAAGATGGGTAAAGAGGCAGTGAATTCAGTCAATTAGTCGAGTCTCGAACGACACTTAACAAGATCACGAGATTGAACAGTCAACATTAAAATACCAACACAACCACGATACATGTCCACAATGGATACATCGAGCTGACCTACATTCTTGTCATATTTTAGGATCATATTGTATTAAACATATTTAATGAACACTACGTCATCAACATATAATAAAACAAAGTACCCCGACGCGTCAGCCTGCCTCCACGATAAACTCAAAAACTACTGAACGGATTTTCATGCGGCTCACACTAATAGACAGAGTGATTTATGAGAAAGTAAGTGTATAATTTGTTAAGGTTTTGTACTACCGACCGGTGCGAAGCCGGAGCGGGTCGCTAGTACATAAACTTTACTGACATATTACTGTTTTATAGAGTTAAAAAGTAAAATGTTGCCTATGCGCAGTACGATTTACTTCTTGCTGTTGTAGGCCGGCGACACTAGTCTTAAGTTAGATTTTGTGTTAAATGGGCAACATACGTTTTCATATATGCTCTTTATCAATATGAAAATAAAATTGTTTTACAGCATATTTTTCATTGATTTGTGTTAAACATATGACGAATATGACGAGAATGCAATTCAACACCTTGTCTAAACACAATTAGGCAGACCGCCTCTACAGACATTCCAGATTCCACAGTACTAATATTAAAATCAATGTAAGGTCAATTGTTCAAAGTAAAACCAATGTGACTAGATACCATAAATTTAAATCGTGACACAACCATTACAGTAAATTACAATTTTTCTTATGTAATAACATTATTATATAGGAGTTTTTAATATTTTGCCGAACCACGGTGACAATATTTACTGTTAGGAAGCATCTCCATAACAATACACACACAGACACGAGCGTAAAACGGTTCCGGAACAAATCAGACAAAGTCAATATAAAAAATTCTGCTCTTACATAAAACTTATAATACATAAAGGAAGACAGGGCTTAACAGTTAGCAGTTCCCGTGACTTATGATCGCTAGCAGTGCCGGATTAAGCAAGCGCGGGGCCCGTAGCAAATTCTTTTGGGTAAGAGTGCTTGCATACATCAGACCGACTGAAATTCTACACATTTATACGAGCGACTTTTTGTAGAACTTGTGCGTTTACCGTATGAAATTCGGTGTTTTATATACGCCAAGGAAATAGTCGGTTACCGATTGTCTGACGTGGATTGTCTTAGTAGGAAAAGTTGTAACATTTCACGTTTTTGTGACATCAAGTAAATTCAATATACCACACCTTAAGTAATAAGTTTCACTCAAAAAAATTCGCTCAGGCAGAGATGAGTGGGTTTAAATATGCGGGGACCTTTCGCGCGGGGCCCGTAGCAATTTCTATTCTTGCTACGTGTTTAATCCGGCACTGATCGCTAGTAGTACCTGCATATTGCCGACCTAAGCAAAAGAACCTGAAGGAAAAATGGAAGAGAAAACTAATATGAGCTTTCACATTCCTAATTCGGGATTTGTCTATATTGATCCGAAAATGCTGCTTGTTCGTTGTTCGTGTTCGCATTTAATTGATTGCGTAATTTTTCCCGCGCTATTTAAAATAGTTTTCTTTTTATATCGATTCCTATTTGCCATATGGCCATATTATTGGATAATCAATATATACATAAATAATAATATTTATGTATTCGAACGCATCGCGAATCCAGCCGAAGTCGGTCACAATGATATCGACTCACAAATACTCAATGAACCAACTACCAATAATTACAAACATAAGTTAGTATAGTCTATTTTAGTGATGTGCTTAATTCCATTCGGAGGTATTAACAACTCTATACATAAGTACGCTTCCGCATGGCATACATTGAATATATTTTTCTTTTTTTATTCTTCGAATGAATATAAGTGCATCACTAATTTTCTTTTATAGATTCAATTTGAGTATGTGAGTTGGACTCCATATAATCACAAGTATTAGTAGTAGATATTTGTAATTATTTTTTTCTGATGGCAACATTTGTGGGTAAGTATGAGTTTTATCAATAGGTACAACATTATTTTTATGCAGAACTGTTTTGGATTGCATTATAAAGAAGTTAATACATTCTTATTTGCTATTTAATTTTATACAATACAATATATATTTAACATTATATCAGTAATTGTTTATATATGATTTTATTTATACCTACTTACATTATACCACACCTATATGCTTAGGGATAGGCAGAGTTCAATGCAATGTAACTCACATGTTACTAACATAAATCTAAATCGATCTTTATAATCGATTTACTTCATAATTGGTGTTGTGAATATATGAAGAAATTTTTAGTACGAAGGTGATTATTGAAAACCATATACCTACAGCGCAAAATGAAAAATACTAAACATCTTCTATCCGTGTCTTCTTTAAATTATACTTAACCATTTTTATGTCAGTACTTTTTACAAAGCTCAACTTTTTTTACTATAAACATATTGACAAATTTAAAATTGCATGCGCTTCAGCTCTCGCCCAACGCCTACCAACCTGCGGTGTGTAGTTTGGTTACGATGCTGCATTCGTTGGCGACCGCGTATTATCTTAAGACTGCGCCGAGCGTAAGACAGATAATGACAGAACTCGTGCGGCGCATATTTAAATAGGCGCGCGGCCGCCATAGTAAAATTGTATGGAGGATTTGAAGTGCTTTTTGATAAATATGTATCTTTACTGTCAACCAATAACTTAAATATTTGGGACGGACAAATTGTAATATAACTATTTATGATTCGTTTAAGCTGTAAAATAGGATAGATTTCTACTGTTATAATCTAAAACTCCGTAACACGTTTTTGCAAATTTACGTAATTTTGTAGGCGAATATATTAATAATTATTTTAAGTTTTTACACGGAGTAATTGTAAACCCATTCATTATTATGGTAAATGTATATTTTATATTTGTATTAAAGAAAAAGTATTGATTTTATTCACTTAACTGTGACCGCCTCTTTTGGCACATTTCGCGCAGGCGCAGTGTTAAGTATTTGTCGTGAGATTAGAGCAACCAATTTTAATAATTGTATGAAAATAAATGCAATAAGAGTTGTGAAAAGTGGTGCAACTAAAGTTATTAAGTAAGTTATAAATAATTCACGAGTTCAATTAACCGTTTTAATAAAGAGGTTGACAGATATGTAGAATATAGAACATTTGGCTACTGACAATTTTCTGTCAGACAACACCAATATTAAAAATGGCCAGGTGCGGGAAATGTATTTTATATTATTTTATAGTTAAAGGTAAACCGAAAAATTTAAATTTAAATTGGTTGACAACAGGTTTTCAATTGACATAAATTGGTGACAGGCAGATACATTGGTTGACATTCCGTTGGCAATTATATATCTGACGTTTTGGTAATATCGGTTTTCGTTTCCAACTGATACTAGAATTTCCAAATATTTTTTTGTAATTAATAATAATAAATAATTTATTTGTCAGAATATGAGTACACAAATGATGATAAAAATAAAAATACTGGCAGTCTTTGGGACTCCCGATAGAAGTGAAAACTTTAATCCTTGATCATAAACACTTCTTTATAAACCAATAATAATTCAAAAATGGAAAGCGTTCGGTGACGATGACGCGAGTTCCATGACTTTTGTTCACCCAAGAAGTGCTCAACGCGCCTAAAGAAGTTTTCACATCAAAAACATAGTTTTTGTAATAATCACCTCCGTTCTCAAAAATCGATTTACTAACTAAACTGTATGACATACAAAGATCTATATCTACTTCATAAGACTGATATGAACACGACTATATCGATACTATTCTACACATACATACATACATCCTTTTGAAACCAGATACCAGAAAACATACATCTTATTTTTATCCATCCGGTTATTTATTTATTTATTTATGTATTAGGAAGACCAACAGCTTTGAAATACATAGTAGTGAAAATAAATATGCAACAGAGAGCCAATGATAGGTCTCCACGACTAACTCTTAAATAACAATGCGTGGACAGCAACTATTTTATCACTTAAACATCTAACATATAACAAATAAAGTAAAATTAATCAGCATTAAACCTTGTAAAAAAATCAAGACGGAGCATGCGCTTCACTGCATCTGCATTCATTCTATTGCATTGAGTTTCAATAAAATATTCTTTTAATCAATTTAGCATTACTCTGAAGCATTTAAACCCATCTGCAAATGGTCACCTATCCTAGAAATAACCTCTACGCTGTTGCTTAACCTCGCCAATTGATCGATCTGACTCATGTAGTCGTCAGTTGAAAACAATTTTAAGTATTATTAATAAGGAACTAGGATTTTATACAACCATTTTATAGATTGCTCGCGGTCACTTGTGACCAGAGTATTGTTAGATGAATCACTTTGATTGACATCATAAATATTAGCATTTAAAAATAAAATGAATAACTCAAGCGTAATCCGCGGCGTACTGCGGTGGCGTCCGCGTTCATGCCTAATCAAATTAGAAACCACAAGATTACCATACATCACGGCTATAAAAAAGAATTTATCCAAATTGATGAGTCCGTTTCCGAGAAATTGGCGACCATACATAAGAACCATACGCATCTAATATAAAAACTCCTTCCTTTTTCAAAGTCAGTTAAAGATTAAGGAGTTATTGAAGGCAGATTATATACAGTAAGGTCGTATGACTTTAGCCCTGAGGGGTGACATTGGCCCTTAATTGGAAAAAGTTTGAAGTTCCCACCAGACCACTATCATACTTTTTGCCGAAAAAATACACGTGGAAATCAATAGATAGCACTATAAACTGTCAGTAAAACAGCTGCTTGGCGCTGCCAAGCTTTGTTCTCATTGGTTATTATAGAAAAGTTGATTTATTTAACGTGAAATTGTTTTTTTACCTATAAAAATATTTATACATGATGACTTTGACCAAATGTTAAAGAAACTTACGATTTCTATTCAAAGAAAAGAGCGGGCCACCAGTAAGCTTATTGCGACTCAAGTGGGTGTAGATTTAGCACAGCCGTACTCTCCCGACCACTGCTTTCCTGTGTAGAAACGAACTCCCCAAAAAAGAGCGGGCCAATGTGACCCATCTTTAAGTAAAACTTTTGCCCAAAGTTTGGCAAAAAATATATATATGAAAACTTTTATGTAGCATACTTTTTTATATGTACAGCTTCATTATATCCCTAATAATGTACCAAATTTATTTAAATAAGGATATGGTTAATATATTCTGAAATGTGAAACGAAAATAAAAATGTTGGCATATTTTAAGTTAAAGTCATACGACTTTACCGGTGCCTATACTAATATTATAAAGCTAAAGAGTTTGTTTGTTTGTTTAAACGCGCTAATCTCAGGAACTACTGGTTCGAATGGAAAAATTATTTTAGTGTTGGATCGAGGAAGGCAATATAACATTACGCTACAACCAATAGGAGCGGAGCATCAATGAAAAATTTTGCAAAAACGGGGGAAATTCTCTTGTGTGAAGCAGACGAAGTTGCGCGGGACAGCTAGTGTAGTTAGAAAGGGATGCAGAGATGTCTTACATCCACATTTCACTAAGTATGGCTTTAGGTCCTATGTAATAAGGTTGCGGCAATATATTTCTTTTTTTATATTGATGATGAATGATGTTTGTCGCGCACAATTCCAGATTGAGCTGCTAAGTAATGCTGTGGCGGCCTCGATGGCGTAGTGGTCAGTGTAACCTACTGCCACGCCTGAGGTCGCGGGTTCGATTCCCGCACAAGTCAAACATTTGTGTGCGTGAACATGGATGTTTGTCTTGGTCTGGGTGTTTCTATGTATAATATGTAGATACTTATATATTTACAAAAAAAAAGATTTTAATTCATAATGCTACACAAAAGAAGCAGAGTAGCACTGTCCGATCTGGAATCGAAGCAGGCACCTCGAGGACAGTAGTATTCTCTGCAGCAGCGGTACCAATTTTTTAAGTTACTCAAATCATACTACGACTTAAAAAGAGAGAAGCAGTATCTATAAACGATATTTATGGGCCGTTTCACAACTATCAAGTAACAGTTATCCGAAAGATAAATCGCATGCCGTCTCCCTCTTGTTAGTTTAAAGAAGAGAGATGGCGAGACTTTTATCTTATAACTAGAGGATGCCCGCAGCTTCGCCCGCACATGTTTTTTTATTTATCCACTAGCTGTACCCGCGGTCTCACCCGCGTCATTGGTATTTGTGGTTACTGCGCAGCTCCCGTGAGCCGTAGCGTGATGTTATATAGCCTATGTCCTTCCCAGGGTCTCAGGCTATCTCCATTCCAAATTTCATCTAAATCGGTTCAGCCTATTGAGCGTGAAAAGGTAACAGACAGACAGACAGACAGGGTTACTTTCGCATTAGTGCACCCCTACAGTACCCAAGGAACATACATGTCAAATTTCAGCTTCTTGCGTTCAGTAGTTTCGGCTGTGCGTTGTCTGTCAGTCACTCAGTAACGGAAGAGCTTTATATATATAGATATGAATGGTATTTGGAGGTGGTGGGGCAGACCCTTACACTGGGTAAAACCGTGGAGCAATACTAGTTATATTTAACGATCGGCTAGTAAGACGCCCTTTGAACGCCACCGCTAGACGCGTCGCGATCCGCTGTAGTCAGTACCGCCGAGTTCATGGGGCCTAGAGCTGCCTAAGCCCTCTAATATTATTTTTGGAGGGGCTGGGACCCCCATATTTTTTATCGGGGTTCTTAGGTAACCATTCTCAAATATTAACAGGTAATTAAGTATTAGTACTAATGCCTAATCAGGAAAACAAACGTTACTTAAGCCCTTGATCAACTAAATTATTATTATATGTGTGTTTGTGTGAATGTGTTTTCCCAGACTAGACACTCGTTTTAATACTTAAGTACCTCTTAAATGTGAGTGTTGTTTATAGGTAAGAGCGAGGTAAATGTATAAGGGATTAAATATTTTGACCATCAAAAACACTAATTGCGCAGCAAAATATGCTTACTAAAATATAGGATAACGAGCACCCATACGCCTCAAATCACTGCATTGGGTCTCGGAACGGTTAGGTTATGTTAGGTTCCTTCTTAAACCGACCCAAAAATAGGAGCCCCGTGAAGCAGGTCTCCGTCGACTTAGTTTCATCTCTTTAAATATATTTTGCTGTGCAATTAGTATTTTTTGCTGTGCAGTTAAATACTATCCAATATATAAACAGCAACGACTTGAATGCTGAAAACTTGAAATTTCACCCTCAGCCCTCCCAATATTTCACCCTCAGCCCTCCCAATATTTCACCCTCAGCCCTCCCAATATTTCACCCTCAGCCCTCCCAATATTTTTATAAAGTTGGTTGTACTAAATAACTTATTATATAACTACAAACATTCAGAATTTAAGGCGGAATTCTATATAAATATAATTATTGCTTCAACACAATTTTAATTGCTAATTACATCATCATAATAATTAATATGTATAATATAATTTTTTTAACAACACCAAACATTTAATATTCTTTATCTTTTAAATATAATATTTGAATGCACGGATTGCTCAATGATTTAAGTGGTTATCGCACCACTGCAAAGTATTGTGGACTCGATTCGATTCCCAAACATGACAAATCTTTAAGTGAATTTGTAAATCACTTAACATTCTGTCTAGTTACGCTGTATCTGGGTGTATTTCGCATCTGCTATTTCAATGTTAAAGTGGGGGCGAAGCAGGGATTATCCGATATCCCTTTTAAAGAACAACTCCGTTAGAAATACATCACTAAAACATTTTACTGAAAAATTAATTCATGTTTTAGGGGTTTTAAATAAACGTGACAAAGAAAAGAAAAAAAACAGGGTAAAGCAACTCGAGACAAACTTTTATAGTTGTTTCTTTCGGATCAAAATCATTAAGACAAGATCAATACATAAAGAATAATATTTATATTTAGCTAAATTAATAATACATTAGGAAAAACATCACTGCGACTTAATTTTAACAACCGAACTTAATACAAGTATAGATAACATATCGACATTTTAATTAATGGGAATAAGTGACTTTCTTGCGTTGGAACTGACTGCATCTATGGCGTAGTGGTTAAAATAGTCGCATTGCCACTGCCGCCTTCTAAATTTTGAAGGTTCGAACCCCACTAAGTTTTGAAGACTCGAACCCCACAAAGTTTTTAAGGTTCGAACCCCACAAAGTTTTGAAGGTTCGAACTCCACAGTTTTGAAGGTACGAACCCCACAAAGTTTTGAAGGTTTGAACCCCACAAAGTTTTGAAGGTTCGAACCCCACAAAGTTTTGAAGGTTCGAACCCCACAAAGTTTTGAAGGTTTGAACCCCACAAAGTTTTGAAGGTTCGAACCCCACAAAGTTTTGAAGGTTCGAACCCCACAAAGTTTTGAAGGTTTGAACCCCACAAAGTTTTGAAAGTTCTAACCCCACAAAGATGGATGTGGATGTCCGAAACGGACAAAAAATTGAGTAATTCTCAAATAGTTGTTTCGAGTTTGTGTTTACTTTGTGTCTATTATTTGACTGTTTGTAAAGTCGCCCGCGACACAGGAATTATTCTTAGTACAAGAGCTGTCTCTTACACTACAATAATACCCCGAACTTACGCGATAGGTGGGACTAAGCGATAACCGCGTAAATCGGGGTATAGTTTAGCATATAAATACATTTGGATTTTACAAAAATAACATCGCCAGCTGTCGTTATTGTGATGTAGAAGTCTTCATAAAATCTAAGAAAGTAATTTGATGACGCATTCTCCCCTCAATTCCTGAACAATAGTGCAGGGACAGTAGGTCTAAATTGATATTTGAGTTGTGCGATGATCAAACAAAATACGAATCGAGGAGATTTGAAAATCGCGTAACTCCGAGTTTGCGTATGTCGAGGTATTACTGTATATCAAAAAAATATGCCTTAAGGTTTGAGACGAGAGGGTATTCCACAAAACTTGAAAACTTCAAGACTTATGTCTCTATCACTTTGAGATCTACACAAATATTCAGTTAAATATACAAATCTTACATAATTAGGTATTGTTGTTATTGTCAGTGGCCATTGACGACCATGGCAGTGGACTTGAGTTCTGTTAGCTGGTCGTAGTACTCCGCGTACATTCGCTGCCAGCGCAGCTGTCTGACGAGAAGAGACAGCATTTCTTCTAGTAGGTCGTGCTTCTTTATACCCTGGAATGATGAGAGTCATTTGAGAAATAGTATACTAAAGTTTTGCAGGTTCAGCACAAATTTATTTTTAGAATATATCTTTACTTTGGGAGAATCTGCATGCAGTATTACTATTATAAAACATATTAAATTTACTTACTAGAATAGTAGGTTGCCATTTCTTAGGCGTAGAAGTACAGTGACTAGGTCCCAGCATGTCATCTAATATTGTTCGTAGCTGGTCTTCTGTGCCTATAAACAAATGATATATACAGGCTGATTAGTAAAAGACTGGACATATTGCAGAAGGGTATTCAGTACTCGATTCTGGACCAGAATATCTAAAAAATAGGTACTTAAAATTTCACCTAGTTATCCAATAAAAACTCTTGCGCATATACCACAGCTAACAAAACCTCCGCCCCCAGCTACCGCACCCCGGACTTTCCCGAATTTGCACCCCCGCCCGTCCTTTTCTTATCAAAGGTCATTAGCCTCGACAGCTGTGTGCGCAGTGTCCACATTTTATTGATATTTCATACAAATTTTCATAAAGGTTTTCTTTGCAGGATATACAGATTTTATTTTTATTTCTTTTTTATACGTTACGTCTGACCATAAATTATCATGTCCCTAAGTATGTACAATGTTTAAACCAGTCACACTGTATACTAATAAAACTGTAGAATTTGTTTGTCTTTTCTTTCAACATGCTAATCTCTAAAACTACCAGTCGGATTTGAAAATACTTATTCAATTCGATAGTTTTATTCTTGAGGAGGCTTATAGGCTATATAACATCACGTTATAAACCAAGAAAGTGGAGCAGTTAACGTGGATGGAATTAAGTGTGCAGGTAGTCAATATTATAAATTTGAAGACGTATATTTGAATATGCTAATATCAGAAACCACCGATCCAAATGGAAAATATATTTTGCATTAGACAGATCGTTTATTTAGAACAGTGGTTCCCAGACTTTTTTCTCATAGACCACTTTCAAAATTTAGCTGGTTCCGGTGGACCCCCTTCAGATAAACAAGTTCATGCAATAAAAAAATTTGATCAAATCTCTACGGGCTGACTTTTTTTTTTTGAAATTCTCGGGACTGAACTTACCACGGTAGGCGAGCTGACCTTTCTTTTTTAGTTATTCTCTACCGAAAAATCGAAAAACCACTGGTACTGTATATGGAATATGCAAGTTATTACAAGTAACAGTCGCTGAGCTTGTCGAACAGTCGGTAAAGGCAAGCCAACATTTTAGTTCTTCACTATCGAAAGCAAATAAATTTTCGTGGCTTACGAATTGTGAACCCCCATTTTTTTGTCACGCCAACTTAGACCCCGTCGACCCCTGGGGGTCCACCTGGACCACTTTGGGAACTAATGATTTAGAATGTTTACAGGCATTACAAAGTAACGCCCTGGATCTACGTGAAAAATAAGTTATAAGTTAACCTGCCAATTGTTGTACTAGACATAATTAAACACCTATTCTGTCTTGTCGCCGGTGTACCGCTGAGACTCAATAGCTTAAGAATGATATTGCAGTTACATATATTACCATGATTAACAAGATGTTGAAAGAGCGAGGTGATCCAGTGCTTGTAGTCCTTGGGGAGTCTCAGGTGCAGGCACGACGCCACCTGCGCCTCCATCCAGCTGCGCGCCGCACCCGCGTTGTAACTACTGCAAAGCATACACAACTTTATGAAAATCGACCCTCAAAATATTTAAAGTAACACAAGCTTATTGAGTATGACTTATAGCTTGATATTTTCTGAAAATAAGTCTTGCATCTTAGCAAGAGTCACGTGAAGTCACGAGTTGTGGCAAGAGTCATGTGGAGTCACGCGTCGTAGAGTCATATGGAGCTACGCATCCTAGCAAGAGTCACGTGAAGTCACGAGTTGTGGTAAGAGTCATGTGGAGTCGTAGCTAGACTCATGTGGAACCAAGGTAAGAATATTGAAACGGCACACTGAAATATACGGCAGTATCCGTTGACCGCTGCGCGACCACACATATTGTTATCATAACAAGAAGTCACGCCACTTTCTGCTCGCCATTTATCTATGTAAACACCTATCCTTACCTTACCTATGCAGTATATGAGCACACGATTCTGTTATGCTGCGCCACCTTCAACATCAGTACCTGGTGTTGAAGGTGGCGGGTCTGTTCCGGTGCAGCTTGTGTCGGTGTAGCCCAGCGTGCCGCGCGTGCCCGCCTGAACGCCACACGGGGTCGCTCGCGTCCGCCCACACCACCCTGCAACGTACCTGGTGTTGAAGGTGGCGGGTCTGTTCCGGTGCAGCTTGTGTCGGAGCAGCGCGGTGTGCGGCCCGTGCCCGCCTGAACACCACACGGGGTCGCTCGCGTCCGCCCACACCACCCTGTAACGTACAACCATATATAATACAATTATACTATACTTCACTACATAAAACAAAGTTCCTCGCGATAAACTCAAAAAATACTTAACGAATTTTCAAGCGGTTTTCACCAATAAACAGGGTGATTCATAAGAAAGGTTTGGGTGTATAATTTATTGTTTGTACCTGATTTTTCAATTTCACCCACTACACAGAATTTATTCATAGTCCCATACTATGAATGGTTGTCTTTAAAAAAACAAATATTATAAAACTAAGCAACATTTAAAATAGGTTGATTCTGTAGTACTTGTTTGTTTAGATACGCTAAAAAGCCATTTAAGCTTTGGTTTTGGCCACATTGAGGGTAACTACTTAACAATGTACAACAGTTTGCAAGGTATTCGTGGCAAGATATTGTACCTCCCTCCAAGTGTTGCCATTGAAGACAATCGCAGTATTATTAGGGTATGTGTAAAATTTTGCTTGTGGTAGATTAAATGAGCATAATGAATCAATATAGATGATAAAAAAGGTTGACCCAAGGACACTTCCTTGGGGCAGACCAAAATGCACAGTATTGACGTCACTACAGTAATTCATGACTACCTTTTTTTTCGCTTGTCGAGATACGATCCAAATCAATCAATCTAGCCTATCAGTTCCATATATATCATGAAGAGCCATCTTTTCCAATAAGATTTGCCGTGAGACTGTAGCCTGTGCCTTAGACATATCGAAGAAAATACCGATACAAGCTTTTCCACTGCCAAGTTTTCAGTTATGGTCTATAAGTTTCAAAACTGCATCCCCAGTAGATCTTGCAGCTCAAAAACCATACCGGTTTTTTTAGAAGAGATAATTCTGTTCTGTTCGATTGGCCAAAAGTATTTTAATAACATCTTCCTCCAAAATTGTATACTCCTAAATAATTTTAAATTGTTTTGATGTAGACCATACATAATAATACGGATACCTCATTTAGGTATTCATAGTAAAATATCGTAACTCCCTATATTATATTATGGTAAACCAATATCGTAAGAATTATTTTGTTATATCGGCGCGGTATAACAGTTATGTATAACTGTACTACACTATAACAAGGATCATAACTTACCACGCGCAGAGCTGTTTACTGTAGATGTAACTTTTGCCGTTACTAAGTGAGATCATCGGGTTTCCGTCATCGAGGAGAGAACAATTTGTAACAGTTACTGAAACAGATACATCATTATTATAAATGGACGTACTTTCTGAAAAACGTTCCAACCCACACTCGAGTCGAAATCGAGTTATTATTAGCAAATTAGTCACGGGGTATTACTAGCTGGCAAAATTTGGTAGCTCTACTATCACTCTAAATATGAAATCATGTCTTAGTAGCCCAACCCACATGTATGAAGAAGCAATACGGGATTGAACTTCAATCACGATTATCTCAAAATTTTAACTTTGTGGCTTGGAACGTTTTCCAGAAAGTACGTCCAAATATAAATCTTAGAGCAGCGCTAGACTTGTAGAAGACCGTTGGACTATCACGCAGAGGTCTCAATTTCGGTCCCTCACGCACTTCTGACTTTCTGGGGTTTTAGTAATATCAGCCCTGTAGATAAAATTTACAACTGCTAGACACGAGCATTTTTCTATATTTGAGAACAGTTAGGCTATGGCCATGACGCTAGCCCAGAGCAGGTCGACAGACTACATCTTATCTTATCTTATTCAGGGGGCCAGTCAGTGTAGACCGGCGACACTTCGATCCAGTGGGATCTTTTGTGTCGGCCCCGAGGTCTATCCCTTAGCTATCTCCTTATGAATGTACTGCATCAGTCGCAGCGTACACTCCAGAAGGAGAGGCCTGAAGTCTTCAGGGTTCGGATATGCCAATCCCATCAGACCCATCCTTAGTCCAGCCAACGCGTCACATTCACACAGTAGGTGTGATATGGACTCGTCCTGTTCACCACATGCTCTGCAGATCAACTTATTTGCCAATCTCAATCTGCAGGAAGTCGTTGGTGCCAAAATGACCAGTGAACGCTCCTGTAAGCAGGCGTATTATAACTTCCGGGTGAAGCCCGTGGCTCTGTTTGCAATAGATTTCTTGGAGTGTTGCAGACCCCTAAGGGCCATCCACTCTAGCCTGTGTTTATCATTGCCATGTGCATTCAAAGCAGCCTTGACGGCATACATCTGTAAAGAAATTTCTTGCCAAAAAGAAAAATCTAATAACCTTTTCGTCATCTGACCCGGAATTAAAACCCGAGATCTGCACGCACAGCAGTCACATTCAGTACCGTCATATAATAAAGAGATGATGGTGCTGATGGTATCTCTTACCTCCATGTGTTAGCAAAGATCTGAAGCACAGCGGTCGTATGATGCACGTAGCGTTCGCTAGGTCCCACATTGCTAACTCCGCTGAAGTCGTGACCACGGCTAATGTGTCGCCCGACAGTGTCAGCTTTGCTGCTTGTGACATTAACGCTGTAATACAACATAGTTTGATTATTGTCTAATAAAAGATTACTTCCTATTTACTTTTTACGATAAAAATCATCTATATATTAATACGTGAAGCAAAAACATTGTACCCCTTTTTACGAAAATTACGCGGACGGAGAAGTATGAAATTTGGCACGGTTAAAGTTAATATGGAGAAGGAGTGGCGACTCCTAATATTTTTCTAAAATATGTATTAGAAATACATTAAATTCATGAAAAAACACTACACGCACACAACCATGCATTTGACATACGCCATCGAATCGCGTTCGTAATATTTCGGCATTGTTCAGCTGACGTCGTACGTTGTACGTAACTATGGTTACATACCTTATTTAGAATATTAAAGAAAAAAGAAAACAAAGTAGCAAACTTAGGATTATCGTCAATGAAAGAGTATAGTTAAGTAAATAATAATTTGTTTGAAAAAGATAGCTAAATTAACCTGTATAGCCTTGGCGAAATCTAAATGAAATATGATTATAAGAGTATAGTTATAGACAATAAAACCTTAATAACGATCAAACTTAAAATTTTAATCAATTTTATGGTCGAATTTTGACCACTAGGCGACCGCTAGTATATAAAACAGCGTGTCACGCACGCGATACACGTCACCGCTGACCCTGCAAGTTACATAAGTAGACGCACCGATAGGCGGCAGAGCCCGGGAGGCGAGCGCCCGCGCCAGGCGCCACACGTGCAGCGTGCCATCTGAACAGGACACGCAGGCCCAGCGCGCATCGCACGCGATACACGTCACCGCCGACCCTGCAAGTTACATAAGTAGACGCACCGATAGGCGGCAGAGCCCGGGAGGCGAGCGCCCGCGCCAGGCGCCACACGTGCAGCGTGCCATCTGAACAGGACACGCAGGCCCAGCGCGCATCGCACGCGATACACGTCACCGCTGACCCTGCAAGTTACATAAGTAGACGCACCGATAGGCGGCAGAGCCCGGGAGGCGAGCGCCCGCGCCAGGCGCCACACGTGCAGCGTGCCATCTGAACAGGACACGCAGGCCCAGCGCGCATCGCACGCGATACACGTCACCGCCGACCCTGCAACCATAACAAACACATATCATATTACATGGGTGGTCAAAGATGTTATGAGATCTCATAAGTAAACTAATTCATGCACATTCTTTCAAAAATTGTAAACAATCAATTATATGATTTCGAAATTGTACGTTATTAAAGTTATTCGTTAGTACTGTTTATTATTTGCAATTTCGAATGTACACTTTGATGATACATTGATAAGACCTTTTTTTGCCAATCTAATTTTTATGTTGAGATTGTTTTTTATAGAACGGTTTTTGGTCGAAATTGGCGTGAAACCACTACTTTTTTAGGTACCTTCTGCTTGTTTAAAGTTTGGAAGAGTAAGTGTTGTGAAGAGAATATTCAAGTTTGCTATTTGCATGTTAAAAAAAATCCTCTCGCTCCTAATGTATTCACTTTTTTCTGATAAATTCTGAGTCATTCATGCACATGTTTACATACCTAGGTAGGTCTCCCAGACCGGATCACAGGAGGCGGAGTTGTTGGGTAGAAGTTGTAGCCGTGACAGCGCGCCGTACTGAGTATTGCAAGCCTTGTTTACAACCTGAAATTTGTTGAAGATAGTAAATGATTTATTACATTTCATAATAATGATTATATAACAAATTGATGAATTAAGTTTTTTTAAAGTTATGGGAAGCCTTATGCTGCTCCTCTTATCTTTTTAATAACGACGCACGACGGGCCCGGAGGCGCTGCGATGGTGGTTCCGCTGTAATGTGTGTGGTGTTACCTGCAGGCGGTAGAGTCCGGCGGCGCGCACGACGGGCCCGGCGGTGCCGAGCGCGGGCGCGGGCAGCGCGTATGACGGCGCGGGCGCGGGCGGCGGCGGCGCTGCGCCGGCGGCCCCGCTGCGCGCGCGGCGCATCTGCAGTTCGTCGACGCGCGGCCCGGGCAGCGCCGCCGAGCCGCGCGCACGCAGCCGCTGGTCCAACCCACTGGAACACAAAACCACAATTTTAGCATCATCCTAACTAATATTATAAATGCGAATGTGAGTTCGTTTGTTTATTTGTAACGCTTTCTCACCTCAACTACTTGACCGATTATCATGAAATTTCTGTTCCCCTGACAAAAATTTAATAATAAAACAGAATAGGATATAGGGTACCCTTTTATCCAGAAAAACGCACTGTTACCAATCTAAGCTAACCTACATTTACGCGAGAAAAACCGCAGGAATAATCTAGTATACAACTACACTATAAAACTGGAATAACCATTAGATCTAGCATAAAAATCATATCATATACAGTGTTTCTTGCAACTCACGAATGCGAGCGGGCTTTACGTGTACATGCACAGGGCGGTAGTGTGCGTGTTTGACAGAGCGGTCAGTTGCGAGCGACACTTACATTTTGAGTAGTAGAGCCTCGCTGATTTCAGCATGAACGGGCCGACTCGACCGGGGAAGGACTACCCTCTCACAGAATATCGATGTGAAATAGCAGTATTCCTACTGTTGTGTTTCGTTCGGTGAGTGAGAGTACCGGAGGCCATATCACCCCCTTACCCCTTTCTCGCTTCTTCTCCTTCCCACTTCCGTTCCTAAAGGGTCGACAACGCGCAAGTGATGCCTCTGGTGTTGCAGGCGTCCATAGGCTACGGTGACCACTTACCATCAGGTGGGCCGTATGCTTGTTTGCCACCTAAGTTGTATAAAAAAAAACATACATAATCCGCTCGCCATCGTGAGTTGCAAGAACTATACGACGAACCTTCAGATTTCTTTCATTCAAAGTGATATTAATCCGTTTTCAACCACTTCACTATAAGGTTTAAAATAATCAAAGCATTAATTTATGTTTCATGGTACTAAAGTGCCAACAATAAACCCAAAACATCAACATAATATATATGTTATAATAGGCCATAAATTAATAATAATTACATAACATATACGCATATATCAGCGCTAATTAAATAATTAATCCACATATTATAACACTCCTTTGATCTCAAAGAAAACATCACTTCAATATAATCACATCATTCAATCATCAAAATATATACAGGGTGTCCGGTAATTAATGGATAACCTTGAAATGTCTTATAGTAGAACTGAAGGCCGTTCAGAAAAAAAAAGAAAAAATGATGATGCAAAATGTGCGCAACCTTGAAAATATTTTTGTTTACTTAATGTTGTGTGCTGATATGCAAACCAACACACTTTGTTTTAGTGATTCTCCTTTACTCCGTCGGATTTTCGAAATTATTTTAGGTTGCTGTCGAAATATAAATTGTATATTAGGTATATACAAAACCGCGGGCAAAATATAGTGTATAAAAATGAATTGGTGGATCATACGTCTCACTGGTACGCGAGGAGTTGTGCAGCGAGATGGCGTGGTTGCTGACGTTGGGGTGTATGACGATGTCGTCTCTCACTTCGACGCGGATGCGTGACTTGCTCTGCGACGAGGTGCTGAAGCAGTTCTCTGCGCTACCGCCGCCACCGCCAGGCAAAGAACCCAGCGACTCACTACGGAGATGAATACATCCTTATATTAAAATAAGTCTTATTTTCTCACGATTATAAATAAGAAATAAAGTAAAATCCTAATACACATTATAGAAATACCTTTGGTAAGAATTTTTGGAATCAGTTTTGGTACAGCGCAATATTTTTTGTAATAGAGATAATTTTTGGAAGCAAGTATATCTTTAGGAAACAGTCATTATTTTTGGTGGCAGTCACGATTTTTGGAAGAGAAAACATTTTTGGACACTATCATCAATTTAAACCTACAGCGACACATTTTTGAAAACCGTCGTAATTTTAGAAGCAGTTATCGTTTTAAGAAACAGGCAACATTTTTGGAAACAATCATCGTTTTTGGAAGCAAACTACATTTTTGGAAACAGTCATCGCTTTTGGAAGCAGACAACATTTTTGGAAAAGGTCATCATTTTAGGAAGCAGGTATCATTTTTGGAAACAGTCATCGTTCTTGGAAGCAGACAAAATTTTTGGAAACGTTTATCATTTTTGGAAACAGTCGTCATTTTCTGAAATATTCTCTAATTTATTTTTAGGTTTGCATCATATTTAAATAAATTAGATATCTTACTTGGCATCGGCGTGTGTGAGCGGTATAAACACAGGAGTGATGCGTCTCTTTCCATCTGAGGTTCGCGTTTCTATCTGTCTGTCCATGGGACGCAGAGGAGTCGACGAGGCACCACTGGAACCGGCCGATGGACTCAGCAGACTCTTAGGCTGAAAAATAACATATTGACTAGCTTGTACTCGCGGTTTTGCTTAAGTAGAGTTAATTATGTCACAGTGAAATATAACATAACATTAATGTGTTACGTGTCATCATCTATACTATAATATCCTCCAAACTAAACTAGGACAAATCCGGGGAAACAACCCGGACGGATGGTAACCCTATATTGTGGGCTCCTATGGACCATAATACAGCAATATAGCTGAGTAACGATTTGTCACAGATTATATGTATAAGTTTGCTTCTTTTTTTGTATTTATCTATTTTTTTTCTTATGTACTGTGTGTGTCAGTGGCAAAAAAATGATTTTTCTTTCTTTCTTCTTTCTATATCACACTAGCTTTTGCGCGCGGCTCCGCCCGCGTGGTACCTATATCAATAAAAAGTAGCCTCTGTCCTTCCCCAGGTTTTAAACTATATCTTTACCAAATTTGATCTAAATCGGTTGAGTGGTTTAGCCGTGAAAAGGTAACAAGCAGACAGACAGACAGAAAGAAAGACAGAGTTACTTTCGAATTTATAATATTAGTAAGGATTTAAACTAGGCGAAGTTCGGTAGGGCCACTAGTCGTTAGTAAAAATGAATAGCAACACAACCGAGGCAGGTAATGTATACATACCTGTAATTTCTCCCCTTTAGGCGTGGTCTCCTCTTTGGCGACTTCTTTCTTGGCTTCCTGCTTCTCCCTAGCCAGCAGTATCTCTGGACATTCCACCAGCAAGTTGGACGATAAGTCACCACCGGATTCGTTGGCCAAACATTTACCATATATCTTCTCGTAGAACGCATTCTGGATTAAAAATATAAGTATATTTAGACGAAATCATCGAAATTGAGGTATTTCTTAAAGCTTGGAAAGAAAAAGTATATTTTATATTTGTTGACTTAGATGACACAATGTATGGCCCTGCTGGGTGGGCCCCTGATCTAGTTATAGTTCCAGCGACCCACCCATCTCACAAAGCAGCGAGGCACACCGTGGTGGTTTTAGTCGGTAGGCCCGAAGTCTCGGGAGAGCCCGACATTGCCCTCTCGCCTCCCCTTGTGGCGAGGGGGTATGCATAAGGAGCACACACCCACGAAAAACAAAAAAAAAATACACAATGGTATGTGGTCGACTCGTCACTGATAGGTATAATTCTCAAACAGCCCAAAAATTGTGTGATCCCGGAAATGTTTAAATGGTTTATATGTTGGTCTGCGTTTACTATATTTGTTGGGAACCTAATGATACTGGGAAACATCTCTTTTGCGTAAGCTGTATAAAAAATAAATGATCGGCGCAAGTTATAAGGTTACCAAATTTTTTATTTATAACTAGCTGTTACCTGCGACTTCGCCCGCGTAAATTTTAACTAAAAAGTGTTTGTCTCCGCGGAACCCTATATTTTTTTTCTAAAATCAAAGTAGCCTAAGTTACTCCTTATAACATCAGCTATCTGCCAGTGAAAGGCCCGTCAAAATCGGTTCAGCCGTTTCGGAGATTAGCCGAAACAAACAGACAGACCGACAAAAATTTTAAAAATCGATGTTTTCGTATAGGTACCTTATATACTTTCATATGCATTAGATAGAAAGCTGTTATTTTGACATTACAAACAGACACTTAAATTTTATTTATTTATATAGATTTCCTTCTTACTACAAGAGCTATTTCAAATGCCGTTTCATAAAATTAATACATATCGCTGGTCCAATATTACAAGGTTCTATGTTACATAAAAAAAAATGTTTTATGAATATTGCATGATTCTATATGTCATTCCTTTTTGTTTCGACTAATATAGTAATAGATGGAAGCACTGACCTCACAATATTAAATCGCAAACAGTTCTAAGTTACTTCTTTTTTTAAGTTATTTTTACTGATATGCAAGAGCAGCGATAGCTCAATGGGGAGACCAACAGACTGCAATGCAACGAACCCACGTCGCGCACCTCTGACTTTCGGAATTTATATGACTTTTCGAAATGATGTGCGTATTGATTGACAATTATCGCCTGCTCCGTGCCTTGGAGAGCACGTTAAGCCGTCGGGCCCGGCTGCCATGAACATCTATGTCAGTCGTTATTGGGAGGGTGTCGACCACAGAAATAAATAGTAGTAGAATGGTGAAGAGGGCGTGGCGCGCGTGCCAAGCTATTGCACTATAGTGCATATGCTTCTAAACGCATTCGCATTACGCAACGCGTCTCCCGTTCGCGCGCTCCGGAGGTAAAAAAACATTAAATTCGTTACAAATATGGCATATTGTGCAGTTTCCAATTGTAAAAATAAAAGTGATGTAATAAATATGGAAAAAGGAGGCATTTCACATCACCAGTAAGTATTTAAATTGAGTAAAAGTTAAGATTATTGAGATTCAAAATAAGTGTTCTACTTTTACCATGTTTGTCTAATAAGAACATCATCGTTCATTTCTTCGTTATGTTAAATATCCATTGCTTGAATTATGCGATACTTGTTCACATAAATATGAAACCCACACGCAATGTACGTCGAGATAAGCGATATTCACAAGATGCCAAAAACAAAAACAAATCAGGGGCGTCGGGTCAAATAAATAGTTGTGATTGGTCAGCGATTGCGCTAGTGATTGACGTTCGGTTTATGGTGACGTCTTAAATTTATCGATAAATAAAATGAATATTAATTCGAAGGACACTCTTGAATTAATTATTATGTCGATATCAATACGTTTGTTAATATTAATCAACTGTTTCTTTGATCTGTAAGTTTAGTCTAATGGTAGTGTGTATAGGATTGCTGATTAAGTCAGGCATAATAATGTTGTTAAGAATTTTTTCATAATTAACAATTTATTTAAACGAATGTTTGTTAGTACCCTGTAGGGTACTAACAAACATTCGTTTAAATAAATTGTAAGGGTGTACCCTTGCTTTGCTAAACGTGGCAGTAAATGTAAATTCACGGACAGAAATTAGTGTAACTTTGACATTCATAAGTGTTACTTTGTAACCTAACTTGAATAAATTTATTTTTGATATAATAATATATATTATATAAAGTATATTCTATAATATAGTCAAAAGTTTTGTAAGGTTTCAATACAGATTTTTAACTAAATAAATACGTTTTATTTAAATAACATTATACTTTAATCAAAGTTTACATAGTACCTAATATGTTATCATCACTATTCATAAAACATTTTACATAAAAACAATAACATAATTTCATCTTCCACAGCTCTCAACATATCGATAATAATTCCATAGGGTCCACTCACTATTTATACGTCACTGTAGGCGGGGCTAGCCGAAATGTGGCACGCGCGAAATGTACGCGAAGACGTGACATTCACCATTCTACTACTATTTATTTCTGTGGTGTCGACACAAAAGATCCCACTGGGTCGAAGTGTCGCCGGTCTGCATTGACTGGCCTCCACATAAGATAAGATAAGATTACTGATATGCAAATTTTAAACCTCATTACTCCAAAGTTAAAAAAAATAACATAGAACCTTGTAATAGTGAGCCAGCGATATATTAAAATATTTAAATAGTCACTTTTTTGTTACCCTATAACTATAGTCCAAAAACTCTTTGCTATACCAAAATACTCGATCTTGAATGGTGGAGGTAACTAATTTTAATTGGGATTAAATATAATAACCACCAAAAATACTAATTGCGTAGCAAAATATGCTTACTAAAATATATCATAACGAGCACCTATACGCCTCAAATCACTGCATTCCGTCTAGGATGGGTTAGGTTATGTTAGGTTCCTTCTTAAACCCACCCAAAAATAGGAGCCCCGTAAAGCGGGGCTCCGTCGACTTAGTTTGATCTCTTTAAATATATTTTGATGTGCAATTAGTATTTTTTGCCATTTTATTTTATTTACTGTTATTTATTTTATTTGTATATTATTTCATAGAAGTTAAGACTGATTTCTTGGCTTTGCCTGCTATCAATCTTTAAGCACGTCAACATTTATAGCTGTCCTGCTTACCTTTTCTTCCATAGTCAATGGTGTGCCGATCTCCTTGTTAGTAAACTGTATGCATGCGACCGTACCATCTGAACTGCACGCCAGTAGGTTCAAACCTGACAAAATTAAAAAGTTACACTGGAATAACACAACATATACATGACCTCCTTATTTAGCATGTATATTGCTACATGCTACTGTGTCAATGTCATACATACATACATAGATTCACGCCTGTTTCCCAGAGGGGTAGGCAGAGACTACGGATTTCCATTTGCTACGATCCTGACACACTTCTCTGGCTTCATTCGCTTTCATCACATTCCTCATACACGCCCGTCGGTTCAAGGCGGGTTTTCCCCCCTTTTTTTCGTGCGTTTTTTTACGTTTGAAGTAAATCTTTAATATTTCCGTTTAGCTATATTTAATTTAGCTGAGGCCAAAGAACCAGCAAATATATCAAGGGACGTCGTGATACCATTATAGTTAGAAAGCATTCGATATGAGGGTGCATGCTGCCCTATATTGGTTCGAAAACGAGGTAAGGAAAATGTTTTCTTATTTTGAAGACGACTGCTGCGCGGTACTTCAAAATTTATTTGGAAAAGAAACGCTGGACTGCCTACTAAGCCACGTACTATTTTAAAAAGCACAATAATATCAGCACATTTCCTACGTTTGGATAATGGCTGCATCTTATAAAAACTCTAATAAACTATATTCTAACACTTGATGTCCCCTGCATTCATTGTTATAATGTTTCAAACATTTAAGTCCAGAATAACATAGGGATTAGTGATGTAACTAATGATAGAATTTTCACATTCATATTCATCTCCAATATTCGCGAATGCGAATGCGAATGTTGAATTTCAAATAAATTGCGCGCAAAATATCATACAGTAGTTCTAATTTAGTTGCCTACGTCAAGACTGTTCCATAATAATTTGTTATTCAAATATTATAAGTAAATAAAAATTATAAATCTTGTCAGTTGTATTATCATTCCATATCCATCCAATCTATATATATATATAATTTCTTTTTAGTTTGTCAAATACATTCGCCAAACATTCGCATCAGTTCTTACGTATACGAATGCGAATGGCAAAAAATATGCGAACATTCGTTACATCACTAATAGGGATCATCCTATTGAGCTTCGTATCAATCAATCAACCTTTCGCAGTCCACTGTTGGACATAACCCTCACCGATTTTACGTCACAATTCCCAAACTTAGGATGCAGGCGGCCTAAAACTGGTCAGTCTGGAACAGCTTGGGAGAAGCCTACGTCCACCTGTGGACGTCTTTTAGTTGAGATGAACCAAACTTCGATGATAATAAAACTACCACTTACCATCCGAACTCCACGACAGATCAAGCACGCTGTCACTAAATAGATCGTGCACAACCACCAGGGGGCGCTTGAGTGACGTCAGCCAGATGCTTAGCGCCCTATCTCGGGAGCCAACTGCCGCGCAGCAACATTTCTTGCCTTCCTTCACGAATATGTTGTTGTTGAAACGCTGAAAATTGAAAAACCCTATGTCTTAATAAACAGATAGAATACTCTGGGAAACAAAAAAAAATTGGTTGTCTGTAAAGTCGGTTTACAGACGATAGTTTAACGTGACAACGTCATAACAAAATTTATTTCCCGTAACGGGACAATGAGCGTAACGGGACAATGAGTGTAACGGGACAATGAGCGTAACGGGACAATGAGCGTAACGGGACAATGAGTCATCCTTTTTCGTGCGAGCAGCCGGCGTTCAGCGATTTATTAGACGTAGTCACATCAAAAAAATTTTCTGAGGCATTAATTTTGTTATTGGTTTTAATAAACACCTTCATCAGTCATACCCGAAATGTAGGTATTTACAAAGCGTATCTACCCAGATCTAGGTAGTACTCTTTGGGTTCAGCTGTTCAAGCTGTATATGATGATATACTCACAGCACAAGTGACTGCCTTCCTATGTCCGACGAAGTCCTTGTCACAGCGCCAGCCGTCCCTCTCAACGACCTGCGCCGTAGGCCCACCGCCGTTCATAGCGTGCGCTGACAGCACGTACTGTCCGTCTGGTGACCATGATAGTCGAAGCACGTGCGTTGTGCCTAAACACAACACCGATCATGAATTGTTAGAAAAACATAGTATGTTACTATTTGGTACATAAAAGTATGTTAAAGTAAAAGAAGAAATTATAATGCAAATTAGAAAAATAAGAAATATATTAGTTTTAAAGTGCAGCTTCAACTTAATCTAATGTCTCTACAGAGACAGCTTGGCTTTAATAAAAAAAAATAGGACATAGAAGAATATTACCTCCACATTCCTCAAACGGTTCTGTAATGACAATCTCTGGTGCCCAGTCTGCCGTTTTCCAAACTCTCAAGGATTTGTCATCAGACTGTGAAGCTAAGTATTTGCCAACCTGAAACAGCAACAGGTACAAACTATAATACACATTAAATGTGACAAATTATTAGAATTAACAGCATATTCTGCCCCTATGGAGTTGCAAATAAATATTAATATAATAAAATTTACATGGCTTTAAAAGGTAAACCAAATGTTTATCTATATGACTGTGCTACTTACTAATTTGCTAACTACGTGTTTTACAATAAATTTGCCTTGATATTGATAGCTATTGTGATGCCAAGAAAACATAACGTAAAATGGTCCTACTTTGCTGCAAATTCAGGAAACTATGAATATTTTTTTAAAATTATTAATTATAAAATATAGTCAGAAGTATTTATATAAAGAACATTTTGTCAACCACATTTTTATTGGTAAATCAACATTATGAAGTATTTTCTTATGTATATAAAACAATGAATAAGGAGCAACGTTACCCATTGACATGGGTATCTTTGCTCCTAGATACAATTTTCAACCAATCTCAAATGTGAAAGAGCTTAGAGCAGCGATAGCTTAGTGGGGAGACCAACAGACTGCAATGCAGAGGGTCTCGGGTTCGAAACCACGTCGCGCACCTCCAACTTTCGGAGGTTATATGACTTTTCGAAACTATGTGCGTATTGATTGACAATTATCGCCTGCTCCGTGCCTCGGAGAGCACGTGAAGCCGTCGGTCCCGGCTGCCATGAACATCTATGGCAGTCGTTACAGGGAGAATGTCGACACAAAAGATCCCACAGGGTCGAAGTGTCGCCGGTTTGCACTGACTGGCTCCCACATAAGATAAGATAAGATAACTGTGAAAGTATTAGGAGCAAATTTACGCTTTCCTGATTACATATTTCCTAATAACATATTAGGCGATAAAACAGAGGAGCATAATTACCCATAGGGGAGCAAAGTAGGACCATTTTACTGTAGCTATATCAATTAGGTAAGTTTAACTAAAACAATGAAAAGAAACTTACTGGATCCCAAGCCACACCTTTCACCAGTCCTGTATGTCCACTCAGCACACAGACCATCTCTGGAAACTTCTCTGCATTCCATATTATGATGGTGTTGTCGACACTGCAGCTGGCCAGCCACTTGTCCATTGGTGACCAGGCCAGGTCTAGTACATCACCTGTAGTAAAGAAAATTTATCTGTAGTAGTATTGCTTTGACGGTCCCATCACTAACTCTTCTAGAACTATTTTAATTCAGAATAGATATCTAAACAACTGTAGCTGATATCTATTATTGATTGTTGAGACTTGACTCCACATATGGCAAAGAGGTTAAAGTTGCTACTGTGGCGCTTGATGTGGGTTTGATCCAGAGATGTTACGGATGCAGATTTTTTGACATACGCGGATGCGGATACGGATATTTATGCGGATTTATGCGGATGCAGATGCGGATGTCCAAATCGATGCGAAAGATCCGCAATTGCGGATGCGGTTGTTGATGAAAATTGTGCATCTTATTTAATAAAAAGTATCTAATATCACCTCTGCAGGTTTAAGCCTGCTTTGCAAAGGTTAATAATTAATGTAGCTATACCATTTTCTAGAGTTTCTTGAAGAATCATCGCGCCATTCATCGGCCCACCTATTTTCTTTCTTGTCGCAACCTGCGCTATATCTGGATTCGCATTAACATCCGCGTTGATTATTGCATGCGGATGCGGATGCAGATGTCCAAATCGATGCGGCACCTCCGCAATTATGATGCGGATAGGATGCGGATGCGAATCGCAACATCCCTGCTTTGATCCCCACATGGGGCCTAAATTTGTGATCCATATATCCATATGTAGTTATTCTATTATTTCAATGTTTGTCATCTGCGACACAGGAATTATTCCTAGTTCCAAGAAAAGACTATTTAAAAAAATATGTGAATACTGTCTGTAATAAAGTTGGGCTAACAGTACTAATAAAATAATATGTATGTGTAATTTATCTCAAATGTGTAACCCAATCTTTACTTTTGATAAATACAAAAAAGAAATTATACTCATTTAATTTTATTCATGCAGAAGGTCACCTCAGTATAACTATTGCTGTACCAAATGAATGAATGATGTTTCATAAATTATTTATCTGTGTCTGGCCATATGTTGTGTCTGTTAATTTGGTTTGTAAACTGCCCATCTAACACTGTTAGATGCCTATTGCAAGATTTATTTAATTATAGTACATAACTAGTGACAATACTAAAGATTCTACATGCACTCCAATACAGGAATGAGGACATATTTTTAACTATGCATAGTGAAAAAGTTAATTAATTATTATTTCCTTGTTTGTATGAACAGCAAACAGGAAGAATTATATTATTATTAATATCAATATACTCGCCTGCGTGCCCTCTCAAGGTGGCAAGGCATCTCCATGTCTCAGCTTTGTGCTTCCCTGGTGTACCCGGAGCGACACTGAGGCCCCAAACCATGACCAATCTATCATCACCGCCCGAAGCTAGGTATTTACCACCATTACTCCATCGAACACAATTTACACAGGCTGGAAAACAAACATATTTTTAAAGAAATGGTTTTGTATATTTCCATAGTCTATACCCATCCAGGAAACAGGTGTAAGTCTATATATACTACCGTCCAAAAGTTTGGAATCACCCTAATTTTCGTCGACAGAAAAACTATACTGCAATAAATCCATCAAAAAACGTATTGTTATTGGTGATTAGTATTTTTACGACCGTACTAACAATAACATTTAACAAAAACACTAATTTCTTATCTACTGTCCATTGTTTTCAAAAAAGAGCGACACACGTGTTCTATGGCCTCTCAAGTAGCGTCACCGCCGTTTGAACATTTCTTAGAATTGGCGCTTTTAAGCATTGTTGTAGTAATGAGTAGTGTCTAATCTTTGGAATATGGGTATATTATTGCAAAAATTATCAGTTTAGAGTTCAGTGTGATTAGTGACGTTCATGTGATAGTTACAAAAGTTCGCAAGCTCATAAAATGGCAAAAAGGAAACAGATTTCGCTTGAACAGCGGAGTGCTATCTGTACTTTGAGCGAAGAAGGCTATTCTATGCGCCAAATCGCAGAAAAGGTCAGTGTTTCATACAAAGGTGTAAATTATACTCTTGTACGAAAAAAGGCTACTGGAGGAAATCAAGACCGGAAGAGATCTGGACGTCCCAAATCTACGAAAAAGCAGGAAGATAACTACGTTGTGACGTTATCGAAACGAAATCGACGTTTAACTGCACCTCAAATTGCCGCTACTTTAAATGAAAGCCGAGAAAAGCCAGTTTCAATAACAACTGTAAAAAGGCGTTTGCTAGCTGCTGGTTTAAGAGGATGTGTAGCAGCCAAAAAACCCAGATTGACTAGTGTTTATAAAAGAAAAAGACTGGAGTGGGCCAAAACACATAAAAACTGGACAGTAGAAGACTGGAAAAAAGTCCTTTGGACGGATGAGTCCAAATTTCAAATTTTTGGATCTAATAGACGAGTTTTTGTGCGCCGATCAAAAGAGGAGCGGGCTTTAGAAGCGTGTACTGTGCAGACTGTTAAGCACGGCGGTGGTAGTGTGATGGTTTGGGGATGCTTTGGTAATAATAAACCCGGCCATCTGATCAAAATCACCGGGAGACTGAATAAAGAAGGCTATCTGAAAATACTTGAAGAAAATGCCATTCCCTCTGGAATTAATGTGATCGGTCGAAATTTTGTTTTTCAACAAGATAATGACCCTAAGCATTCATCCAAATTATGCCAGGAGTTCTTAGAGCAAAAACGAAGTGAAAAAGTTTTGATAATTAGGAAGTGGCCCTCACAATCGCCAGATTTGTCTCCGATTGAATTAGTATGGGATGAACTGGATAGAAAAGTGAAGAACCGGTGTCCATCGAGCTCAGAACAGTTGTGGGAATATTTACAGAGCGAATGGAAGTCACTGGACTCCGAATACTTCAATAAATTAATCAAAGGAATGAGTAAAATTTCTGAACAAGTAATTAAGAATAAGGGTGGCTATTTTGACAAAGCCAAAATTTAACAAAGACTGTATATTTTTGTTCTTATTTGTACTGATTATATTTAACTGAATGCTAATCTAAGGTTTGATTAAGATTTAAGTGTGATAAAGTATACTTTACACATATTATAGTCGTTTTAATTAAAATTACCCTAGTGATTCCAAACTTTTGGACAGTAGTGTATGTATGTACGGTCCAACCGTACATTTCTTAAGTCAGCATTTTTACACGATGCACGCGTTTTCATTAATATTACATTCAGTTGGCGTCGAGCCATCATTAACGCCGTGCGTTCTCAATTATCAGTCATTAAACATATCGCATCATTTCATACAAATTTAATTTATAAAGTCAATTTCAATATATTCAGTTCAACAGTTCATTCAATGTTTCAATCTGTACCAACCAACGCGTCCCATCATTTTATCAATCAACAAAGTTGTGTGATAACAAGATGATACAATTTATATAATCATTATCCACATATGTATAATAATTTAATTTAACAAATATGTGTAGTTATGAAGTAAAATGTAATGAATGAGAATGTAAAATGTTGTCTGAACACCATAACAAGAATGAGGGGTACTTTTTAGTCAAGATAGCCTGTGTCAATAACATTAAACACTAACAAAACTTATGTCTAGATGTATTAAAAACAAAACTTATGTCTAGATAGTATATAATGATTTTAAAAGACACTTTGAGGACATAATTATAATGAACTTTAACAATGTTTGCAATTCTATGAGTATTCAATGAAAAACAAAATAATTTTTAACATTTGACAATTTTCAAATTCTTATAAGGTAGACAAGTATTTATTTAACTAACCTAAGTGGTTGTCCATTTGACAGAGCATTTTAGGAACATTTGGGTCCACTTCTACTGCTTCAAATAAAACAGGATTTAGGTTCCAAACAACGACTCTACCAGAGTCTCCACCTTGTCCACCCGTCGCAAAACGCTTACCCGTAGGATGTATATCAACAGAAAATATCGGTTTATCTGAAAAATGCATTTATTCATCAACAAACTATCATGCAAAAATTACACAGATTCACACTTATAAATCAACGTTATTTTACCATCATGATTGACCCAACTGGGTTTTAACAGCTTCATTTATGATGTATTAAAATATTTAACTGAAAATAACAGCTAATAATCAAAATAAATAAAGCTTATGCACTTTATTTATTTTATTATAAAATGACACTGACAGCATCAACACACCGCCCGGCTATTTGAAGCGTGCGTTCGGAAATCAATACCTATATCAAAATTGGCCCGGTAGGTAAAATTGCTTAAAAGTTGTAGCCCTTGTAGGTACAAAAGAACAACGTAAATGGTTTTTTTCTTATTATTACAGTTACATATTATTTCAAATATTATTCGCTGCCATTTTATTTCCTTTAATCCTTTTATGGCTTTTTAAACCAAATCGGTCTAAGAAAAGTATTTGAAATGTTTTGTTTGTAAGAAGAACGTAACCCAAGCAAATATTCGAGTACCTATATTATACTTTATAACGAACTACGTTGACCTACCTAGATAACATTACCGTGCCTACCTGTAGTATAATTGGGTTATGTCGAGATGTTGCAGAATAAAGGTTATGAATTTAACAGCTACTTATACATATTTATTGTTTATTTGCCGTTCAGCTACCCTTAGGCATCGTGACGCTTGTTTTGTTTGCTTGTTATCGCCCAGGTCTGGGTTCCATTATATGCTTGAACATATTTAACAAATAAAAAACCTAGGAAACATCGTTTTGTTTGACTAAAAGAGGTCATGGATTTTTTAAAAGTATAGCTATATCATGACATGATATAAATCTTTTATATTATGATTTATTTTACTTAAATATTTGCAAATAATAAAGTATTATTTTATTCTGCTCTAATTTCGATTTATGCTAAAACATTCCAAATGTATATAATTTTCACCCTTAACTACGAAGTTTGCGAAGCAAAGCTTAAATACATAATTAGTGTTTGTAGAAGTCTAGTCGGGGTCCTTCCGTCCGTCGGATCGGCTATCGCCATACCATACAGTTATATGACAAAACTTGCTCTGCGCCTTGCCCCACCTTGCTGCGAGAATAGCCGCCTCTTTTTTTCACGCTTCCCCTTCCTTTCACTCTATGGCAGTACAAACAAAGCATTGTCGTTCAACAGCAGCCAATCGCCGTAACCCCACTGCTGCTTCCTGTGTCGTGGAGTTTATTAACATCAGAGGACTCCACGCTAACCTTAATGCCGTCCATCACCACCTGGAGACGGCTCGGCCGGCAATGCTTTTTCTAACGGAGACACAAATACGCCGTCCTGCAGACACGAACTACCTGCAATATCCCGGCTACGTGCTAGAGGAGTGTTTCCTCGCGAAAGCCGGGGTATGCTTGTTTGTTAGGGCGGATATTTGCTGTCGCCGTCTACAATGCCTAGAGGACCCTTCCTTCTCTGTCCTTTGGGTACACGTAGATCATGGCTCTTTCAGCCAAATCTACATGTGCCTCTACCGATCCCATTCAGGAGACGCTGAGACAACTCGACTCTTCAATTACCTGAGTCAGGCGGCAGACGACGCGCAGGAGCGGTTTCCGAACGCTGAGTTGGTGTTCTTGGGAGATTTCAATGCCCACCATGAGACCTGGTTGGTTGGTCCCAAAACAGACCACGCGGGACGAACTGCCCATGCGTTCGCTCTCACGCATGACCTGTCTCAACTGGTACTCCAGCCCACCCGGATACCAGATATTGCAGGTCAGGCGCCCTCTCTGCTCGATCTGCTGCTGACGAGTAACCCGAACCGGTACAGTGTGTCGATTCGTGCTCCTTTGGGCACCTCAGACCACTGTCTGGTTTGTGCCACAGCTGTTGTTGTTACGCCCCCACGACCCGAGGAGGCAAGACGACGACTGTGGCACTACTCGTCAGCAGACTGGGATGGAATGCGGGAATACTTCGCATCCATCCCTTGGGCACAACGCTGCTTTGAGAACAGGGATCCATCAGAGAGCGCTACTGCTGTCGCTGGTGAAATCATCCTGGGTATGGAATATTATATTCCATACAGTGATGTCACGAGCGGCGGCAGGAAAAGGCCCTGGTTCGGGCGTGAATGCGCCGATGCTGTTGAACGCAAACAGACGGCGTATCGCGCTTGGACCAGGGCTCGCACTCTCCACGACCCTAACGTCGATCACCTGAAGGCAGCGTTCAACCAAGCCACAAAGGTCTGCAAGAGGGCATACTTAAGAGCGGATGCCCAGCGCGTCGCACGGTTCGGCCAGGAACTAATGGCGCATCCTACGGGCAGTCGTAGCTATTGGCGCCTGGCCAAAGCCGTGCAGTCCAACTTCTGCCAGACCATGCTGCCTCCTCTGAGGTATCCGAATGGATCACTGGCTCATCGGCCGCAGGAGAAAGCAGATCTGCTTGCAAATCTCTTTGCGGCCAACTCCCGAATCGATGACTGCGGTTCGCAGCCGCCTAATATTGCCAACTGCGGCTACACCATGCCTGATATATGTATCAGGCAACGAACCGTTCGTGCGATACTGCAGTCTCTCGATGTTCGGAAAGCCAGTGGACCTGACGGCATCCCAGCTGTGGTTCTTAAAAAATGTGCAGCGGAGTTGTCTCCCACACTTACGCGCCTATACCGGACGTCTTACGTCGCAGGCATTGTGCCCGAGGCTTGGAAGGAAGCGAACGTTCAACCGATTCCCAAAAAGGGGGACCGTTCCGAGCCAAGCAACTATCGACCCATAGCTATCACCTCGGTACTTTCCAAGGTGTTCGAGCGGATTATAAACACCCAAATTGTCCGCTACCTGGAGGATCAATCGTTGATCAATGATCGCCAATACGGCTTTCGGTCTAAACGATCAACGGGTGATCTTCTAGCGTTCGTCACGCACCTCTGGGGTGAGGCTATGGACAAGCACGGCGAGTCTTTGGCTATCAGCCTTGACATAGCCAAAGCTTTCGACAGAGTCTGGCACCGGTCTCTTCTTTCCCAGCTTCCGGCCTATGGCTTGCCCCCTCAACTGTGCACCTGGATTGCAAGTTTCCTGCAGAAGCGTCGTATTCGGGTCCTTTGCGACGGTCGCGCTTCAAAATTTATGCAGGTCAATGCAGGAGTGCCTCAGGGTTCTGTCTTATCCCCTACGCTCTTTCTTCTGCATATCAATGATATGTTGAATCTCGGCAACATACATTGTTATGCGGACGACAGTACCGTGCATGGGCGATATCTCGGACATCCTGGGGCCAAACAGGCTGAGGTTGAGGGGAAAAGGCAGAATCTTGTCGTTGAACTTGACCGGACCTTGGACCGCATCTATGAATGGGGTGCCAAGAACTTGGTCGAGTTCAACGCCAAGAAGACCCAGGCATGCGCGTTCTCTACAAAAAAGTCTACGTTCCTTCCCCTCCCTTCTCTGAAGAACACTCCACTGGTGATACGTGACAGTCTCTCCATCTTAGGTATAGATCTTTGCCGCTCCCTTAATCAGAAAACCTATATCGAGAGCGTCATTAAGCAAGCTTCGCGAAAACTCGGAGTTCTGAACAGGGTGAGGCGGTTCTTCACGCCTGGGCAACTGTGCCTATTGTATAAGGCACAAGTGCGCCCTTGCGTGGAGTACTGTTCTCATCTTTGGGATGGCTCCGCGCAGTACTTGCTGGACGCTCTCGACCGGTTACAGCGGCGGGCTGTCCGTATCATCGGAGATCCAGAGGTCACGAGTTCACTGGAACCTCTGCAACTCCGTAGAGACATTGCCTCATTGGCATGTTTCTACAGAATATACCACGGGGAGTGCTCTGAAGAGTTATTCCACCTTATCTCGCCCTCCCCTTTCCTATCCAGAACAACGCGTGCTGGGCTCAGATGCCATCCTTACACGGTAGAGTCGATTAGAGCGCGTACCAAAAAGTTTGGGTCCTCATATCTCTGCCGAACGACCAAGGCATGGAATTCTCTGCCAAGGCACGTGTTTCCTTCTTCCTTCAATCCTGGGTTCTTTAAGCGGGGCGTGAAAAAGCATCTTCTCAGGCCGTCAAAGTAGAGACCTCAACATCGCCTCGGCTACTGTGGGGGCGATGCGGAGGCCACTGCTCTTAGACCACACGACTGCTTACCATCAGGTGGAGTGTGGTCATTTTGACGAGAAAAAAAAAAAAATAAAAAAAAATAAAAAAAAAAAAAGTCTACGAAGAGATTACGGAAACGTTTAAACGATATCTCTAATTACCACAGTTTTTTAGAAATCACCAAATATCAATTACGATCTAACATAATTATGCGAAGGGCATTCAAGCTGTGCGAATAGATGAATGGATCTGAATAATTTTCCATGCGGTCCGGTAGCACTTCGATTGTGAATTACTGTTGTGCATAAAGTATCGGGATTGCTTACCGCGGCGGATAAAGTGTTATTGGGGTTGATTGCCAAAAATCTTATTACCAACACGAACTTTGGAACCGAGTCCCGAAAACGGTAATAGGTTCTCTCTATGTATTTAGGATTTTAAACCATATATGACAAAATGTGGGTTAGATGCTCCCCGCCCAGACCCTTGAGAATTTAGATTTGAGTCTGACTGAGGTCTCGATACGCATATCTAACTCGAACATGTTTATTTGTATGTGTATTGTGTAGGGTAACCAGAAGTGTTCTTTGTGGATGTTAAAATGAAATAATTTGATAGTATACTAGGTATTTAGATATATATTTACTGGTACCAATCATCTAAGTGAGTGGTTGCGGGGAGACGGCAGTCGCGCGGCGCTACTGCATACTATAAAGAATTAAAGCGTCAGCAGTGTCGGTACAGTATGTAACTATATATAAGTATTCAATCGTAATTTATATGTATATACTATAGCAATAGCAAGAGAGCAGCGATAGCTCAGTGGGGAGACCAACAGACTGCAATGCAGAGGGTCTCGGGTTCGAAACCACGTCGCGCACCTCCAACTTTCGGAAGTTATACGACTTTTCGAAATTATGTGCGTATTGATTGACAATTATCGCCTGCTCCGTGCCTCGGAAAGCACGTTAAGGCATTGCTTTACATTCAAAACTGCATTGGGCTAACATATGTGTAATTTATCAAATTGTAAGTTTATTCGATGAGAACTTGTACGGTTTCAGTCAAATTTTAGAATTTAATATTAAATTGCCGGTAAACCAAAAACATTCAATCAATTTAACATAAAGACAGAACCGTATTTAGCGTATTTATTGCTATCGGTATCTTATCTTATGTGGGGGCCAGTCAGTGCAGACCGGCGACACTTCGACCCAGTGGGATCTTTTGGGTCTACACTCTCCCAATAACGACTGCCATAGATATTCATGGCAGCCGGGACCAACGGCTTAAAATTATCCAAAACCCCCAACAGATAATTTCTAACCTTTATCGTAGTTTTCAATAGTTACATAGATTGCGCTATATATATTTTGAATTTTCGTTGAAGATCGTTAGCATCAAACCAATGTACCGATTTTGAGATTGTTAACATTAGTAATAACAATTTGTTAGTTCGTTGTTAGCGCATTTATATAAAAACTCAGTCCCAGCTATCATCAGAAATTAGATACTATTAATAGAAGACTATTCAGTTATTTCCGCTTATCTAAAAATATCCGTATCAAATCATGAAAATATCTGGGTCTGCCACTCTCTGTCAATATGAATGACATTTACTTAGTTTTATCAGTTTTATTGATTTAAACGTTAATCTTTTGTAGTTGTTTACGTTACAGAACCAATATTTGTTAATCCTCAGTATTTTGTGATGTGGATCGAAGCATTTTCTTTCAGTGTTATGTCTTACTATTGTATTCTAAACGTGAATAGTGTTATCAGTTTATCAATATCCTTTTAAATAATACCTAAGTATTCCAGTGGTTACGAGAGCAGTGATTAGATACTTACTTATTTTGAAACGCAATGGAATACCAACATTCCAATCGAGATGCTGTTCTAGTAAGTGAATTTCTTTAGTTAATAAATTCAGACATACTAACTGAGCAGGCAAAACAAATGGGCCAAACAAATGACATTGAATCGGATGTTTTTTTAGGTACATATATTCATATGCACTCTTGACAGGAAAGGGTAGCTTATCTCGATATTAATTACTAAATAATAATTATAAACCATAAAAATCATGGGAACGTAAAATTTTTATTTTTATGCAGATTTACGCTATTTGAATAAAATTTGTACTACCTACTGTGCCGTATTTTAGTTTTAGGCACTTTTAGGTACATAGTTAAAATTTGATTAACAATTAATATTTTAGACAATATTAAAAAAATAAGTTATACAAATAAGACATCGTAAAAATATTGTAACTTTTGTTTGTTTTGCATTACAAGAAAATAAATAATATACCTAGGTAATATTCAAGTAAACAAGGCTATAATAGCCTCAGTTCAAACGAGGCACGAAAATGTCAAAAAAGTTCGGCGCGTTTCAGTTATTTCTCTTGACTAAGGTCAAGGTCGCGTTGCCCTGCTCATTGTCGACTAACCAAAGAGAAAGGGATAGATAAACCATGCTTTTAAACTAAGTGACATTAAGTGACAAGTGACAGTTAGATCCGGGATGGAACACAGCTGACGTGCGCATTTTGTTTTTAAATTTGTTGTCTCTCGGAGTCCGTATTTTACTTTAAATCGTATTTTACTTACTCGGTATGAGAGGAGCGAACACTTTAATACCTGCTAGATTTTTAACCCTGACTAGTCATTTATGTGTAGTTATTACACTACTATGGGAGAGCCAGCAGAGTCTTCGATATTGTTTGCCGAGTCAATTCCACAGGGATCATTCTCAGATTTATCTCAACCGGTAAGACATTTACGTATAGACATTATTTAAAAATTAATGCTAACAGTCCCGAGTAGTTTCGTTATAAGTTTATGTCATTATTTTCGTTTTAGCAGTAGCCTATTTTAAACTACTGCATACCTACTATTTTTGCTTGAGGACATTGAACCGAGACCGCATACATCATGCGGGATAGAATCATTCATTGGTTCTATGCTGGATTACCACATTATAAAAAGGTATTTTCGCGGAGTACCGAGATATTTTTTTCATTATCATAAAACTAAATTATTAATTACCAACGCGCATTTTATTTAAAACGCCTACAATAATATTTATAGCAATTTTTAAATCTAATTGCGTCAGTGGGTTAATATTATAATGAATAAATAATTTCATTAGGGAAATATTTTTTAAGAATGTTGTATCAATACATAGATAATAAATTCAGAATACCATAGTGATTCAACAACAAGATTTGCATGTTATGGCATGGAAACTTATTTATTAATTTACCTTACCTTAGCATTCAAGTAAATCAATAATACTTGACTACCAGTATTGATTTAACAAGATGACTGCAAGCTATATGTTTAGAAAACAATATGCTTCTTAGTACAGCTTATTTAGTTATGGATGCACAGACAATATTATAAGATTTGATTATTGTTTTAGTTACCTACTGTGATATGATTAATTCCTGTGGAATGTCCCTATGCAGTAACATTTATTATATACTAATTAAAACTGATGAATTAAATTCACTTAATATTTAATTAACTTGATCAATAGTTGCAACTAAGTCTTCAAAAGTTGTTTCTTTTTGAAAGCCTATATTTGTCTACCAAACTCCTTACTGTTACTACAGTTTCTTAGCACCAAAACTCAGTAACCCTTTGTATGACCACATTCAAGTCTACCTATTCTAGGAAGACACTATCTTATTATCCCTTTGTTAGCAGGGTGTAATAATATGACTGTATGAATGGCACAGTCTGTAAGCAATTTCCCCCATTGTTTTCACTGCTGTAGTTTGAGTGCTTTGAGTGCTGTAGGATTAAATCCTGTTTGAGTCATTTCTTTGTCTAATCCACAAATTATTGTTTTAAGCCTGTATCTATTAATTGTTTATGAAGTCCTCCACAGCAAAACTTAAGCAAAACTAGCAAAAGTGCGCTAGAATTGTTTTTCATAAAAAAATATTTAGAAATTGAATATAAATATGAACCATTGAATAAATATGGGTATCACCTCTGTCCGTCTTTGGGGGAAACAAAAGAGTAAATCTATATGTATATAATACATAGAGTAGGTATATTTATTTCTCAGTGTCATCATAGTACCATGACCCCACATAAGGCAAACAAATGAGTAATATATAAAAATAAAATTGTAGTATTCTTTTGTTCTATTTTCAGTACGAACGATAATATTTTCGGCAGGTTTGCTCTACGCAATGTCATACTGACTATAAAGTTAATGCAAAATATTAGCTGCAAATTCTATTAAGACTGCGCCGAGCGAAATTTGCCAAAACAGGCGGTCACAGTTAAGAGAATAAAATCAACACTTTATTTTAATACAATTATAAAATATACATTTACCATAACAATGAATGTGTTTACAATTACTCAGTGTAAAAAACTTTAAATAATTAATATTTTCGCCTATACAATTACGTAAATTTGCACGAAAAATGCAAAAACGTAACCTCCTGTTACGTGATTTTTAGATTATATGTAATAGTAGAAATCTATCCTATTTTACAGCTTGAACGAAACATAAATAGTTATATTACAATTTGTCCGTCCAAAATATTTAAGTTATTGGTTGACAATAAAGATACATATTTATCAAAAAAGCACTTCAAATCCTCCATACAAATTTGAATATGCACGAGCTCTGTCATTCTCATTATCTGTCTTACGCACGACGCAGTCTCAAGCGATTTTTTTTGGAATCTTTAAAACATTAAGTTTGTTTTAACTCTTTGTTTTATTGGCGAATCTAGTTTCATTGCGCGGGTGGCATACGCCTAGTGGTCTATGCGTCGAGTATCGCGTATATTCCATAGTCATATCATAACATGAGGTAACACACATAAAAATAAAACATACAGTCGGATTGAGAACCTCCTCCGTTTTTTGAAGTCGGTTGAAAATAAGGGACGCGTTGTATTTTTAAGTCTAAAAAAATCACGTGCCGTCTAGGCACGTTTCCTGTGCAGTGGAGTTTTTAACAACGGACTCAAAACAGTGAGATCCACATATAATTGTATATACAGACACAACTATTTATGGAACTCCAATTTTTACGGTACCGTACCTCAAAAGGAAAAAACAGAACCCTTATTCCTATAAGGGTATCACTTTGTTGTCCGTTCGTCTGTCTGTCTGTCAAGACCCTTTATCTTGGGAACGCGTGGAGGTATCGAGTAAAAATTAAAACGATATACTCAGGTCTATAGTCTCTTGAAGCTGTGAAAAATCAAACTTCTAAGTTAAGGGGACACCGCGAAACGTGACGTACGTACTTATTGACACTCATTGTGTATCAATCGTTAAAGAGCAGTCATAAGGTCTAAAATTGCGATGCGCCCGCAATGATCGAGAGCGCTTAGAAATTGTTTGTTAAAATCTTAAAATATTATTTAAAAATGATTAGTTTTAGTTATGGAAATAATGAGTTAGCAAATTACTAATATTGATGTTATATATTTGAGTAATTCCTAAGCATAATGTTAGTAACTGCCTTGTAATTTCAAAAATAGTAATTTTTCAGATGTGCATTCGAAAATAATTATGATCGAGCCAAAATCACAATATCGTGTTTTTAGCTAGGAAGTTCTAGTTAAAGACATCAATTCACCTATATCAAAATTCTAGATTAATTGGTCTTCTCATAGTCCTATACTATTCGATAAAAGTTAGTGCATTTTTTCAGTGTATCCTCTTAACGTAAAAAAGCCATGGTCACGGGGAGACTGACTTTGGCTGCTTAAAAGCAACCGAAACGTCGGGAAAAGTGTAAACATAATTAGTATAATAGTATAGTAATAGTATAAATAGTTTTAATAGTTTCAATAATTTAATTAGCTTAAAAATGAGTAAAGTTTAATAGTAATAGTACATAGTGTAACAGTTTTTAAATTTTGTAATAGTGTCAAATAAACAACGCGATAAAATCCGACATGTATAGTAGTTTAATTTCAATGAATAACATTCGCGTAAATAGAAGACAATATTATGAAAATATAACTTGTAGGTCTCCCATGAATATCTCAAAACTGCGAGCCGAACGAAAATAATCAATTAAGTTTCTTCGGATTTCTTTCTTTCAAAATTCCATTACTCTATTGTTTGGACTACTTCATAAAAGGGTTAAGGACAATCAAGAGGCTACGTATCGAAATTCAGGACGAATTCCTAATTGTGTGTCACGGTACAAACAGACAAAATCTGAAATTTCGGCATTTACGTTTTTGGGTAGGTCTACTGATTTGATCCGATACGCACGTTTTTATGCTTGTGTGAGTTTTGGCGCATTGTGTTTAGTTGACTATGTTTTTATATCCAAAGTAGCTTTTTCCCACTACGAAAATAAGGTAAGATTATGTTAGAAACAGTACTTTTTTGAAAATGAAAGCTAGCCTATGTTTCTCGATGATAATACAGCTTTCTAATGGTGAAAGAAGTTTTAAAATTGAGTAGTTCTTGAATTATATTCTTACAAACAAACAAAAAATCAAATCTTTATATATGTAGAGAACTCTGTCCTACAATACATCGCAGTCAAACAAACTTATATTGTGTTCCTGTGATAAACAATGTTTTCTGGCTTCATGAGGTGCCAGTGTACTGTCAGCAGGAATGTCAGCGTGACGTGTAGCACTTGCGTTAGCAGCACTGACAGACTCCTATTTAATATTAGTATAGATGATATTATATCATTTGTGCTTGTACCGTAGTAACACAGTTCTATGGTAGTCCCGCTGCAGTTTTACACTGTGGCAGTAAGATGACATAGATTAGGTATGTTAGTTAAATCAAAGAAGCTGTGCAATTAAATTTATTTGTTTAATTGATTACATTCACACTTGAAGTTTCAAGGGGAACTATGTTTTGATTAGAATTATAAGGCATGCAAAGAGTAGTCGTTTCAGGCTCTAATCGAATGAATGGGCGACCTGTTTCTTGACTTCGGTCCAATTTCAAGATTTACGTTTTATGGTTGTTCAAAATCGAAATTCGTGTTAGGGCTTTGGGATATCCATCAATAAAATACGCTGTCATTGACAGAAATCAACATTACTAGGGTCATTACTTGGCAAAATTTTCTTATCTGCTGTTGAAAGAAAACTGTAGTTATTGACATTCTTTACTTATTATAAGTAATGTTCACATACCAGAAAAACACGTGATTAATGTCAATAGAATCTCGCGTTCCCACCACATCAGAAACTGGTGTGCGTGTAACAGTATACCAGATGGGAATCGTGCTGTATAGAGTATTTCGATCCGGTTAGAACTGGTTGAATGGAGTACTTGTGGTTACACTACCACCGTGTTTGGGATTAACAGCTCATTGTGAGGTACGTGTGTGGTGGACAGTGCGCAATTATCGTTGTGCGCGGGTAGGGTTGGTGAAGAACGGTTACAATATTTCTTTAAATTATCTGATTCTAGTAATACACAGAACATTCACCTGTAAACACAGGGTGTATCTTCGGTGTCAACCATTCTCATGTGCTATAGCGATTAGCGAGGTTAAGCAACGTCGGGTGTGGTCAGTCTATAGATGGGTGACCGCTTAGTGGTATTTCATCTGAGAGTCTCCGTGCTTCGGAGAGCACGTAAAAAGTCGGTCCCGGTTGTTGTTAAATTACCAGCAGTCGTTAAGCCATGTCAGAGGCCTACGGGCGGCTTGAACAACTCTTGACAGCAGGTTGGCCACTAACCACACGAAAAGAAGAAAGAAGAAGATGTGCTATAGGGACAAGCAGGCTAAAGAAAAATACAATTCACCAGGTTTAGGAAATTTTATGATCTATCGTGCCTCGCTGTGGCGAACTAGATGAACTTATTTTATTTCGTTCGTGCTTTTTGTAACGTTTTCTAGAGATAATCTGGATATTGGAATGAGGGGCACTTTACACCAGCTACAGGTAGATGAAGTGCTTGAGAGGCATCTTATGCACTCGCTCTACCTATGGCTGGTGTCTTAGAGCGATCACCCAGCGTCTTGCGCTGCTACTGCCGTTATCTCAGTGTATTAATGCTTCAACGTTCATATTAACTATTACTCTTTCGAGTACAAGTACATCTGATTGATCGTCAAGCTAGACCAGCTCAACAAAACTGGCTTACCTCTTATATATAGAGTAGAGCGCTTCGTTCGTAAATTGTTGATTGTGAGGTGTCATATAAAATTGCTCATTAGCTTATAAACTATTAGAAGTTACCGTCTAGCAGGCGCAAGTTTAGGTACGATGGCTGAATGGTGCCTATAAATGCTATCGTTCGACGTTACATAAGAACAAAACAGCTGGCAAATTGGTTTGATACATTTTTTTTCTTCGCTACCTATTTTTTAAGGCCTATGTTTAACTTATCACCAGATATAGTAAAATATAACAGTCAAAAATAGTAAATGATCACTAAAATTAAAACCGCATTTTAATACCAAAGATATTAATTGCACAGCAAAGAGATCAAAATAAGTCGACGGAGCCTATTTTTGGGTGGGTTTAAGAAGGAACCTAACATAACATAACCCTTCCGAGACGTAATGCAGTGATTTGAGGCGTATAGGTGCTCGTTATGATATATTTTAGTAAACATATTTTGGTGTGCAATTACTATTTTTGGTGGTCATTATATTTAATCCCTTTTTTAACCTTTCGCTGTATCATTTTATATCGACCTTAGATTGTCTTTTTAAAATGCCGTTTAATGAAGATGACGTCAATTTTTACTCTAGACATAAAAGAAAATGATAGTATAGGATTGCAGATATATTTTAATCGGATAATCCATTAATGTTGATTGGTTTTAAAGTTATTACTCCAAGTAATCATTATTGTGACACTGCAACGGTGGATAACTAATTACGGAATGTAACTCCAGCTATTAGGTGATTGGACACGTTCAGAATGTCCCTGTATTTTTATCAGTCTTTATAATTCTTTAGTAAATAATGTAGATATGTTTTTTGTCTGTGACTTCGTCTTCGTAGACTGAAGAGGACAGTTCAAAGTAATTTTACCCACATCAAATTATGCATCGTAACTCCGGTTTTGCGAAACGGATTTAGATGAAACGTGACTTGATCTTGATCAAACTGTGAAAACTGTATCCAATCCCATTAAGTCGTTTTTGCGTGAAGCAAACAGATAATGGACATGAAATATTCAGAAACCCCGAATAAGTTAATATAATTTACAGATCCCAAAGATGATTATTTGTTTTTAAAGATATTTTTCTGTCAGTAATTATTATTTTTTCGATTTTGGGCTTGTCATCCAATTTTCCATAAGTTAATTAAAAATACTTCGAGAATATATCCGGTAATACTGCAGTATTCACCTAAATAATTTAATAATTTTAAAAGTTTGCCACATTGATCTAAATAAATTCTACTAGTGCGTATTAAATTTAATACGTTTATGACTCCATCGTATTTAGAGTATTTGTTTAATTGGTTCTTGTTACTAAGAAAACTTCCACCGTCAATACAATGTCCTCTAAAAAACATCTGCTTAAACTGTCTAAGTCTCATAAAAAATAAACAGTCTAAGTGTATTCAGAACACGTGACTGGAGGCTGAGTCGAAAAGTACCATCCCATACGAGATTATACACGACCAACAGTCCCAAGGTGGTATCGGGTTCATCGTCCACAAATCTCTCGTGAACAACGTGGTGAATATCGCGAGTATGTCGAGCAGGGTAGCGTACCTTATACTCAGAATATCTAAACGGTATATAGCTCTGGTATACGTTGAATGTCATACAGGTTTACGCCCCGACCTCGGCGCACCCTGATGAAGAAATGGAAGCTATGTACGAGGACATATCTCGGGCTATACCATTATATAGCACCAAAACCCATTGCACCATTGTCATGGGTGATTTCAACTCGAAACTGGGCAAACGAGGCGGTGCTGAGCAAGGAGTGGAGCAATTTGGATATGGACATCGTAACTCGCGGGGCTACCTGCTGGCTAGCTTCATGGAGAAGGAAGGACTCTACATGATGAACTCCTTCTTCAAAAAGCGAGAATGCCGCAAGTGAACTTGGATTAGACCCGACAGTGCGACCAGAAACGAGATAGACTTCATCATGTCGACGAGGAGGCAAAAGCTAAAGTGTTTGTATGAAAACGCCTCCATGCTAGTCCGTCTCCAAGACCAGAGCTCGAAACCAATAAAACTACAGCGAGGGGTGGGACAGGGGGATGTTATATCTCCGAAACTGTTCACCGCGTTGGAAGATGTTTTCAAGCTTTTGGATTGGAAAGAACTCGGCATCAATATATATGTATACCTGGGACAAACGATCCAGTTAGATAGGTCCTACTTCGAGAAAGAGGTCAATCGTCGGATCCAACTTGGTTGGGCAGCTTTCGGGAAGCTACGACATATCTTCTCGTCCAATATACCGTAGTGTCTCAAGACGAAAGTCTTTGACCAGTGTCTGTTGCCAGTGATGACTTACGGCTCAGAGACGTGGTCGCTCACTGTTCTCTGGATAGCCAAGATGAAGTGGCAGTGGTCAGGGCACATAACACGCAGAACCGATGGCCGTTGTGGCGGATAGGTTCTAGAGTGGCGGCCACGCACCGGAACACGCAGCAGGGGTAGGCGTTCCGACGACCTGGTAAGGGTCACGGGAAGCGGTTGGATGCGGGTGGCCCAAGACCGGTCTGTGTGGAAAACCTTGGGGGAGGCCTATGTCCAGCAGTGGACGTCTTTCGGCTGAGATGATGATGATGACAAAACTTGTCTAAACTTCTGAAACGAACATTTTCTTCGTGTCTGTTTGTAATGTTTGTACAAGTTTCAGAAGACAATTAAGTACTAATCAGATCTCGCGGTGCAGACTTCACAGTTCGGTATAGGGTTCGACTTGAAATCTAAGACACATTTTATCTCATTCTTTCATATGGAACAGAAATTTAGAAATTTACATAGTGTAATTTGCGTATACGACGTTTCGGACGACACTACCACGCGGTCAAAATCGCGAACATAATCTAATACGTACGTACTCATATCACAAACGATAAATAAAATAGATAATATGAATCAAAAACGTGCAGAAGCTTAGGTTACAATAATGATCATATATTTAATTAAACTCAAAGTTACCCGCAATAAACTACGATTGTCACATATTTGTACTTATTACATTATTTGTCTCTGATTACGTTCTATAAATATTTGCAGAAGCTACTTGTATACATACATAGATTCACGCCTGTTTCCCAAAGGGGTAGGCAGAGACTACGGATTTTGCTACGATCCTGACACACTTCTCAGGCTTCATTCACTTTCATAACTTGTATCTACAATATAATTAGTTTTATAGCTAGCACTTGACGTCGGCTTTCTAGTCTAACCGGATTTGACTGGATATCAGTTATTACACGGAGCGACTGCCATCTGACCTCCACAACCCGAAGGCTAACGATACCCTAAGGCTAGACCAGTGTCAGGATATTAGAGGGCACTGACTTCCCAATAACGACTGCCATAGATGTTCATGGCAGCCAGGACCGACGGCTTAACGTGCTCTCCGAGGCACAAGAAATTATAATTAACTGTCATAAATTCAGGTGACTTTGGCTTTAAATGATAATGAAGTCGGTTAAAAATAATCTCGTTGCCTGTTCTGTGTAACTATGCTGTTGACATGGCATTGTTGATACAGGTCTTTTTCAAATATCTATAGAAACAATGACGTAGCAAAGACTTATTGCTTACTCACAGGGGTTTTACAGATGACATATACTATATTTGTTAACCTCACACACACCAGGTAATATATTAAAGAAAAAGATAAAATACATTTGCACTCGTATTAGTTTTAATATGTTGGCGGTTGAAACTGTAGCCACGAGGTTCATGCCTGATTCTCCACGTGAGAATTTCTGTTCTTCTCAAGTTGGCTTTTTAAATATTGAATTCAAATCCTTATTATATTAATATTATAAATTCGAAAGTAACTCTGTCTGTCTATCTGTCTGTCTCTCTGTCTGTTACCTTTTCACGACTAAACTAGTCAACCGATTTAGATGAAATTTGGTACAGATATAATTTAAACCTGGGGAAGGACATATGCTACTTTTATTGATGTAGGTACCACGCGGGCGGAGCCGCGCGCAAAAGCTAGTATAATAATAATAATAAAATATATTTGCCAAAACAATACATAATATTTGAAACAGTAAAAATATAACATAGTTCCATTGTTTGTTTATATGAATAATTAACCCGAAGCTAGGTAAATCCTGTGTTATCAGGTCCGAAATTATGTTGAAACTTTGTTGAACTAAGGACTTAACAAAACGTTTCATATAAGTTAACTAAAAAAAAAACTAATTAGTATCTATACATGGATGGAGTCTTATATAGGTACATGGATCTTTTTTCGAAATCAACTTTCTTATATTTAAATTTAGTATAAGTAAATGCAAGTCGTCTAAAGTAATGAAAGTATTAATTACTTTTATGATGTGGGTTAATTGCGTAGTGGCGATAGCACAAGATACCAATCCGTAAGGTCAACTTACTCACTAACATTATGCTTATGAATGGATGACCATGTTATAACAAAATATTCGTCTACTTTGGCGTGCACATAAGCCCTACGGTCCCAGTTGTCATGAACTTCTATGACAGTTGGTACAAAGACAAGTAATCTGAATATCTATCAATAATTTTAATTATTTATTCAATCTAATCAATTAGGCTATGGGGGTTACTAATAGCTGCCGCATGTTATTACGTCATATCCGCAGATTTTAACTTTAGATTGATCTACCCGTACTGAGTACATATTCGTTTGAATATTTGCCAATTTGGCTCATGACCTTGACTGTCATGTTTTACTACAGATGCGTTCTCTTTCCGTTGCTAAAATGTGTATATGACCCATAGATAGATGTATGTAGTTGTTTTCACGGCCACAGTCCACGTAATAGGTATGCTAGCTTTCTACTACACGCGTCCCGGTTGTCATATTGTATATAATCCAGGCACGTCAGTCAAATGTATTTTTGTAATAGGCTAGGTGTAATTGTTGGCTAAGGACCTATCTGGGACCTTAGCACCGTCTGTTAAAACGTTATTGTATGCTTGAAAACGAAACAAAGTTATATACGCTGTAATGCGCTGTCTTATTCTAGCGCATGCAATGATAAAGTTAAAGTTGCTAGTAAGCGCCCTGTTAACTACTAACAGCCAGTCTTGTTTAGGTCTGCATATCGTTGAGCCAACCAGTACCTTGGATAGGTATTAAAGAAAAAACATTTCTGTTTTTTGAAGTGAAAACTTCTTTAGCGGCGTTGTGCACTTTTTTGTGATGGGTAAAAAATGTTAAACTCGCGTCAGGACACGTGACCTGATCGAAAATTCGTAACACGGAGGGAGAATTGTCATGTTTGTGTACGATAACGCAAAAAATGAATATTGTATTTTACCACATAAATGATAGTACTTTTATACTGATAATTTAAGCAATTCGTGCAAAATTATTCCCTAACCATTCCAAAATATCAAAAATGCACAACGTTAATATTCAAGTTTTCACTTCTGCCGGCACTCCCGGACTGCAACCCGTTGATTTTTTGTTCGCCTTGAATTTCTGCTTACCATTGTAATGGTCATAGCATACAAGATTGGTAATGATCGTGGCATCCCTAAAGACCTTGACCTATCCCAACTACCAGTTCGAACTGGTTAAAATTGCCATCGGAGTACCAGAGTTTACAAAACACGAGGTATTGTCGGTGTGACCGACACTGCGGTTGTAGTGCGCCCGCGCAGCCAGCAAGCGGTCAGGCGACTCCGTACAATCAATATTTAATCTTACCGTGCACGTGAAGTGTTGAGTACTGTTACAGTTATTTAAACATAAGTTAACCAATCTGGTTCCTTTACTAAAGCCAGATTTCGATTTTTAAGTGTCACCCAGTTAAATATATGGGTTCATCAGCTTCTAGCAGTGTAAGTTATCTTTTTTTACATCTTTTAATGTGCTCAAGTCTGTTTCAATTAACTAAAAGATATGTGTTAATGTGTTTAATTTTATCTTATGCTATCGTGTTGTCTTTCGATTGTGTGTTTGCTTTGACCGGTTTTCTGCATAAGTGTTTGTATATATAGTAATCGCCATACTTATTGCCATATATAGACTTATGTGGCACACCTGTTATAACAGTTTCTTGAGAAAATAGTCTACGTTTTGTATCGTAATAAAATTGGGTTGCGAAGTACCTGTTTTCCTATTCACAGACCTGCTTCGGTACCGCAGCTGCAGTGAATGCAATCGATGTGCATGAGATCTCAGATTAGATTCCGAAGTCAGGCAAACTGTTATTGATTTTTCTGTCAGGCAATTATTCTTAGTTGTATTACGGAGTCTGAAATTATGTTTGCTAGACAACAATAGGCTTGCCTTGTTACCTGGGCGCTATAAACTTACCTGGCAAAATGTATATGTGTAGGCGTAATGAGCCGTTGTCTGCGGTATTTCCGGACCAATACGACCTTCAACACTTCAAGAAAAGAGCGTACTCCTTTTTAAAAGGCCGGCAACGCACTTGTAACTCCTCTGGTGTTGCAGGTGTCCATGGCTGGCGGTAATCGCTTACCATCAGGCGAACCGTCTGCTCGCTTAACCCTAATTTAAAAAAAAGTATTATGCCTACATTTTCAGTATAATACAAGCTTGAATGGTTTTCTTAACAGTAAATTAATTGAAATCTATGTCACTTCTTTTTTTTCACTTGCACGTCGTGGAGATACTTTTTCTTCACATCTTAAAGTATATTCAAGACGTTCCAGTGCTTGATTAAATATATTAAGTTATTACAGTACAGAAACCGGACTTTTGGTCTTATATAAAGACTAGATGTGCCCGAGGTTTCACCCGCGTTTATGATTATTGCGCCGGCCCCGTGAGTTGTAGCCTATAACCTTCCTCGATAAATAAGCTATCCAACAAAAAAATATTTTTTCAATTCGAACCTGTAGTTCCTGAGATTAGCGTGTTCAAACAAACAAACAAACTCTTCAGCTTTATAATATTAGAACCTATAATGCAGTAGGTTATCAGAACGCGACCTAAATATAAATAATGTAGGGCGAAAATGCTTGACCTATGTTATAGAAACCTTTGTAATGTTTAATTTAGGAAAGGGTTACATACTTACATATTTACATATATTGCTAAGGTTAATATGACTATTTTCAAACAATCGATGTCTTAGTTCATGAGGACGGCATTCTGGCGCGTCAGTTGAAGTATTTCAACGCGTTTGGCTCCTGTACTTAAGGTATATTATGGCTGGCTACTGAAAACATTCTCTTTTCTACTTCCAAGGTGATAGGTACACTTCAAGGCTTCCAAATAAGTACCCGCTTAATATAATAACATTAGGAAACTATGGTATCGCTTGGACGTTGCCAACCCTTTAAAAAAGTGCTTCAGCTGTCGGAACACTTGGGCCTTGACTCTATCTTGCATGTCCTAAAACGAGATAGTGTACAACAAACTTTAAAGCATAGTCTTATTCTTGCGTTTACAATACTAATGCTTTTAGAGATGGCGGTAAGGTGCTTGGCCCTATAGATATAATAATAATGTCCTATCAGAACATACACTCAACACCATCTAGCCCAAACTAAGCAGAGCTTGTACTATGGGTACTAGACAATGGATAAACATACATAATTATATCCTTTTTTTTGTAAATACTTTCATATTATACATAGAAACACCCAGACCAAGACAAACTACCATGTTCATACACACAAATATTTGACTATGTGGCACTGACCAGCACTACTTACTTATTAGGCCATTGAAATGTTACAATTCAAGGACCTAATATTGCATTTGTTAGAGGACGCAATTTTATTTTTGAGACATGTGTGGGGTCAATAGAAGCTTAACCCCAAGTTTGTGGGGTTGCCGCCCTTGTCTCCCGGCCGCCATCTTGGAAAAAGGAGTGCAAACACCTTTTTCGCGATATCTCGGAAACTATGCGTCCTACAAAAAATTCGTAAAGACATCATTTGTCGTAAATCGCTTTGCCTACAAATATGTTCATATAACTTTTTGCCCTAAATTTAAAATTAAAGAAGTTATAAGCAAAAAAGTGAGAAAATTTCTATAAAAATTTTCTTTTTCGCTCTATAACTTCTTTTTATACATTTTACAAAAAAAGTACCTCAGACTAATCTTGTAGATGGTCTTTTAAGGCAAATTTTTCTCTATAATTTTTTTAATTTCATTCATTTAAAATGCTGTTACAGTGATCCAAAGTTGACCGGGTTCGTCAATGCTCATGAGAATCCGGTCAAAACGAAATGTTTAACTTAGTTTTATGATCTTTTTTTTTATTGTAAATATATCCTTAAATTTTTTTGTTAAATCCGTACAACTTTAATTATTCATTCCTAACTGTTCTTCTTACTATAGAACTTACCAAATTATTGTTTCTTATAGTAATTTCTAAGAGGAGTGTACATTTTCGATACCCACACATGTCTCAAAAATAAAATTGCGTCCTCTAAAAAATGTAAAGCTCATGTAACATTTCAATGGACTATATAAGTGTCTGCATTTATTATGCAATCCAGGAAATAAACCGGAATAACCATTGAACGCCCACTGAGAAACATTTTGTAATAGTTTAGTTCAAACGCGTCAATGTAAAGCGTCCTAAGTGTGTTACTCGCGATACGCAAGCGTACTAAGTATATGGTACGGTCTCCACCTGTCCCACTCACTCTTGCGTGCGCTGCCCGTAAGCGAGAGTGAGTGGGACAGGTCCGTAATACATGCATTTAAATTTAAACGAAAATATTTTCAAATATATTATTTAAAGCGCCATATTCAACAAAATATAATAAATATGTCATAACAAAACTATACTTACCAAAAATACGACATTCCATCCTTTTTTGCACTTTTAGAGTATAGTTTTTGCATTTTTCACTACACACTTTGGCATCGTGAAACGTGTGACTGCTAGCGCGGTCGTAAAGTGGCTGCGACCGAAATTGCGCATACGACTGATTTATGCACAGTTTTTTGGGGCCGTTTTTCGAGCGACGATCGTGGATGTATGGTTTATTTGATCGATGGTATGATGATTGTGCGGTACACGCCACGTCCATCGGCGGGTCGAACCTTTGGCGGGGTCTCGATTTGAATGCGAGAGCGATCCGCGCGGCCCCGCCATAAAGGTGTGAGGAACACCGCGGTGGTTTTAGTTGGTTCAGCCCAAATTCCATCCCTTTTAACCGCTTACGTCGGATTAATCCGACAAATATTTTCGTGTCCATTTCGCCAGCGTCGTATATTTCCGACCAGATACCACAGCTCATTTAATCTGCTTTTTTATTTAATTACGGTGTTTTCTATCAAAAAAGTTTATATTGTGTAAATGGATAATTAAGTAATCACTTACAATTTAATACACTTTAGTCTCATAATTAGAAATCCTAAAATAAGTATTTATTTTTGTAAGTATTTATTTTCGATTCACTGTGCCGGGCGCTGGGGGCACGACAACTGTTATGAAGTGGGGCGGTTAAAAGGACTGGATCCCGACATATCCACTTCGCCCGCCCCAAACCCGGCATGGGGAATGCACATATAGCTGCGTAAAAAAAAAGTATAGCAATACTACTTATTTCTGGTTAAAAGGTATTTTATGTCTTTTTCTTTACCCCGGATAAAGTGTATGCGAAATTTCATGATGATCGGTCGAGTAATTAAAGCGTGAAAGCGTAACAAACAAACTCACATTCGCATTTATTATATTAGTAAGCTTCGATCAAATATACCATAGATGCACATTCTCATACAAAAACCGCGTCAATATGTGGCACTGACCAGTACTACTTACTTATAAGTGTCTGCATTTATTATGCAATCCAGGAAATAAACTGGAATAACCATTGAACGCCCACTGAGAAACATTTTGTAATAGTTTAGTTAAAACGCGTCAATGTAAAGCGTCCTAAGTGTGTTACTCGCGATACGCAAGCGTACTAAGTATATGGTACGGTCTCCACCGTAGTAATGGTGTCGATTCGCTCTCGCTTACGGGCAGCGCACGCAAGAGTGAGTGGGACAGGTGCATAATATAGCGCATACGACTGATTTATGCACAGTTTTGTTGGAGCCGTTTTTCGAGCGACGATTGTGCATCTATGGTATATTTGATCGATGTTAGTAAGTACATATGTATCTTGGCCCACATATTCTTTAAATACTCCAAAATCTATACTAATATTATAAAGCTGAAGAGTTTGTTTGTTTGGTTGAACGCGCTAATCTCAGGAACTACTGGTTCGATTTGAAAAATTATTTTAGTGTTGGGTAGCCTAATTATCGAGGAAGGCTATAGGTTATATAACATTACGCTACGACCAATAGGAGCGGAGCAGCAATGAAAAATGTTGCGAAAACGGGGAAAATTCTCTTATATGAAGCAGACAAAGATAGTTTAGTTTAGTTTAGTTGGACGTATGTTATCCGCACTTAGCCCCACAATTGGGCCATTGTGCGTAAGTAACCGACGCGGAATACTGTTCGGCTACTCATACCACCCCAGCTCCATCCAGAAAGACAATAGGGGACCGATGTTGCGCAGTACCTCCATGAAGCAGACAAAGATAAGATATATTGAAATACTAGCTTTTGTTTGCGGCTTCGCTCGCGTTACTTAAGAATTTGACAATCAATTCGGGTTGTACTCTGTTTGTAATAATATCATTCAATCATGATTCGAAAGACACTTGGCGCCATCTATTATCATAAGAACTTTATTATTGTTTTCCTCGGGAACAATAATTTTTTTCGGGATGAAAGGTAGCCTATGTCCGTTTCTGTACACCTGTCAACGTATATGCAAAATTTCAGGATGATCGGTTCAGTGGTTTAGGCGTGAAAAGGTAACAAACAAACAAACTCATTTTCGCTTTTATAATATTAGTTAGGATTTAATGAAAGTTTGATAAACATGGTAGTTTACATAGATAATAAGTTGTTGTTATCTATGTAAGTACCATGTTAATCAAACTTTTTGGACTTTGTATACTAAAGTGTGGTTAATGGCGTGCCTTCTCACGTGACATTTCTTTTCTATCCTTTTTTACTAGTTAGTGTTCCAAATAAAATCATTATACATATCTATACTAATATTATAAATCTGAAGAGTTTAGTAGGTACCTATAATAAATGCGTATTTTCATTCGATATTCCCGTTACACGTCAACATGGGTGAGTAATTTGAATTTACTTTGTCTGTTTCAATTGTACGTTACATGCACTGCTTATTTGTTTGCGATATTTGTTATTATTATTGTGGCTACGATCAAATATACTTTGACTAGATCTTCCCGCGGTTTCACCCGCGTTTCTCGTTACTGCGCCGCCTCCGTGGGTCGTTGCGTGATGTTATATAGCCTATAGCCTTCCTCGATAAATACATAATACGTACATAGATTCACGCCTGTTTCTCAGAGGGGTAGGCAGAGACTACGGATTTCCATTTGCTACGATCCTGACACACTTCTCTGACTTCATTCACTTTCATCATATTCCAAAAATTAAATTAATTAATTCCTCGATAAATATGCTAACCAACACTAAAATAATTTTTCAATTCGAATCAGTAAGTAGTTCCTGAGATTAGCGCGTTCAACCAAACAAACCAACAAACAAACTCTTTAGCTTTATAATATTACTAGCTGTCTCGCGCAACTTCGTCTGCTTCACATTAGATAAATTTTGCCCGTTTAAAAAAGTTTTTAGTTGGACCAAATTACAGATGGTTACGAAGTTTGATGAAAATCGGTTCATTAGTTTAGAAGTTCATAGCGGACAAACAACGTGCCACGTAATTTATATATATTATGATAGATATTAGTTACAGTAAGTATACTGCGTCTGTCTGTCATAAGCTAAGGTTGCGTGTCTCTTTGTTTGCTGTGGCAGTTTGTAGTTGAGTTTTTCGTCAAGTTTACTTAATACGTACTTCCATATGAGTTTCGTAACATATTACGTGGATAAGAGGCGGTTACGCGAGTTCAAGGCGCCACTTATACGCGGTATCACTCGGAACAGCCTCAGATGTCTCATTCACAATTTGTCTCGTGCCGGCTGTAGTGGTGTAGCACAAACGTCACTATGATTCGGGAAGCGAACGAGAAAAAGGTTGGATACATGTATATTTTTTCTTTTTGTGTCTGTGGTGGTTATTTGTGTTTGTTTTAATGTCAAAAATAATGTAATTGTCTGCGAAAGTATTATCTAAATTATTAATTTTTTGGATGGATTTCTAAGAGTTTTTTTTGGTGTGTAAAGAAAATTGTTTGGGAGTGCGCAGATGGTTCGTTTTATTCAATTTATTTATAACTTATTTTTGTAGATAATTGTGTCATATGGTGAAAAACTACAGATAAATAACACATTTTCAATGAGTTCCCAGTTGAGAAGTATCGTGTCGTGATTAAAATATTTTTTAATTAAATTACGATTGACCTCACCAAAGGTTATTGAACTGCATTTTCGCACGTTTATTATTGATTAGTTTTTAGTCGCAGTTTCGTTTCGTTTGTAGTTAAAAATTCATCCTATAGTAAGCGCTTTTTCAGGGATAAATTGTAGCACATGTCACTCTCTTGGCACATAAACTATCTCCTGCTTAATTGTATTTATTATTGTTTTTAAAATTATGTATGTATGGAGATTCAAATAAAACATTTTTATTTCTTTCTTTCTTACTCTATGTTTGGCAAAAAGCACGTTAAATTAATATAGGTAATTAATTAAATCGTATACCAGATAATGATAGAATATGGTTCGAAACTATGTAAAACAGTAAGAACTATGTATCCATATCCCGACGTATAAATCACTATTTATTTAATAATAATAGACACTGCTACGTATTGACCAGAACTTGTGGAAATATTTCACCCGCGAATCCGGTTAGCCGACATTTTTTAATAATGGTGAGAAGCTTCACATACATTCAACGTCTCAGGGCAACACTAAAGAAATATTTATTTGATCACCATAAAGGCCAGGTAACAGCTGCATGACACAAGTGCTATATAACTATGTAGAGAAGTTACAGTCGCTAACATTAATGTCTATTTTTGAGATAATGAAATTGTTAGATTTAACTGGGGTGCAAAAATAAATATTGTCTTATTAACATATTGCTGCCGTAAACGCTATTATTATTATTATTTTATGTCGTCTGTTGTATTAGTTGTGTTAAGTTTATTAGGTATATTATTTACAAACATGGTCGCAACGGAAGACCAGCGCTAGTTTTTTCAAAACTAGCATTTTGCTGAGTTGCGACCAATTTTTTAGTAAGATTTATTTTTTCTTTATTTTTTGTAATTATCTGTCTGATGTATGTAGTGCATAATCTGCTGCAAATAAATGTATGTTCTTCTTCTTTCTTCTTTCTTGAAGAAGAAAGAAGAACACACAATCACAATGTTTTAACGTGGATTCACAAATACATATTCACGCCTATTTATCTTTGATGGAATAGGCATAGCTGTATTGCACCGACATTTCGCCAGGTATGATTTGATGTACTACGTTATAAGAGTTAGCCTATTGTTGTCTGGAGACCACATTCAGACTGCGCTGCTTTTGAGAATTTGCCGGCAGATAAAGGCAAAACGTTATTCCCGAGTTGGCAAACCGACTTGGAGCTAGTAACATCTCGTTAGACATTTGCCGTTGCGTGCCCAAGAATGAGATAGCGTGTAACTTGAGCACTTCGTCTTGATCTCACGCATGCAATGACAATGTTTTAGTTGTAAGGTTTAAAGGCTTTTTGGTCCATACAACTTCTTCTTCTTCCTACCCTTTATTATTCCCAAGTCACCTGTCTTTCTAGTCTAACCGGATTTGACTGGATATCAGTTTTTACACGGAGCGACTGCCATCTGACCTCCGCAACCCGAAGGCTAACGATACCCTACGGCTAGACTAGTGTCAGGATATTAGAGGGCACTGACTTTTCAATAACGACTGCCATAGATGTTCATGGCAGCCGGGAGCGACGGCTGAACGTGCTCTCCGAGGCACGGAGCAGGCGATAATTGTCAAATTGATAATTATCTTTTTGGTCCTTACAACTGACCGTGAATTAATACCGCGTCTACAAGGAGGCTGTATACAAATATGCTGTAGGTAATCACTACATATTTTAAAACAAAGTCCTCCGCCGTGTCTGTCTGTTCGCGATAAACTCAAAAACTACTGAACGGATTTTCATGCGGTTTTCACCAATAGACAGAGTGATTTATGAGGAAAGTTTAGGTATGTAATTTGTTAAGGTTTTGTACTACCAAAGCCGTGGCGGGTCGCTAGTATTTACTTAAGTGGTTGTTCCCGAGAACATAAGTAGCTGTCCCGCGCGGTTTTATCCACGTTTATGATTACTACTCTGATCCTGTGTCTCGTACCGTGATGCTATATAGGTTGTGTCACTTCTAGATAAAACTAGCTTCCCAATGGCTAAAGAATTTTAAATTCAGTGCTGTAGATTTTGCGTTTATTATTTACTAGATGTGCCCGCGGTTTCACCCACGTTTATCGTTACTTCGCCACCCCCGTGAGTCGTAGCGTGATGTTACATAGTCTATAGCCTTCCTAGATAAATAGGCTATCCAACGCTAAAATAAATTTTCAAATCGAACCAGTAGTTCCTGAGATTAGAGCGTTCAAACAAACAATTTCTTCAGCTTTATAATCTTAGATAGATTTATTTTACACTGTTTAATCACAAGAAATTTAACATAGCATTCACGACTTCGCTCACAATACCTCATACATAACAATAATAATAACTGTTATTCGTCCGCAAAAATAACAACATCTGGGTTAAAGTCCAAAGAACGGCTTTAGTGACCAAGGTATGGGTGAGTTAAAGCGTGCGAATTTACCTACGTCATGCTGGAACCGACAGCAATCGGTGCTGTTCATTACAAACAAATATTCAATTCTTCCTTATTTATAACTAGATGTGCCCGCGGTTTCACTCGCGTTTATGGTTACTGCGCGACCCTCGTGGGTCGTAGCGTAATGTTATATAGCCTATAGCCTTCCTCGATAGATAGGCTATCCAATACTAAAATAATTTTTCAATTCGAATCAGTAGTTTCTAAGATTACCGCGTTCAAACAAACAAACAAATTTTTTAGCTTTATGATATTACTAGCTTTTGCCCGCGGCTTCGCTCGCGTTAATTTAGAATTTGACAATCAATTCGGGTTGTACTCTGCTTGTAATAATATAATTCAATTATGTTTCGAAAGAAACATGGCGCATTTTTGTTGTTTTCCTCGGACACAGTAATTTTTTTCGGGATGAAAGGTAGCCTATGTCCGTTTCTGTACACCTGACAACGTATATGCAAAATTTCAGAATGAGCGGTTCAGTGGTTTAGGCGTGAAAAGGTAACAAACAAAGAAACATACAAACTCATTTTTGCTTTTATAATATTAGTTAGGATTAGGATATAGTATAGATTTAAGTAAAGACTAGCGACCCGCTCGGCTTGGCATGGGTAGTACAAAACCTTAACAAATTTATACCTACACCTAAACATTCCTTATTATTTACTCTGTCTATTGGTGAAAACCGTATAAAAATCCGATCAGTAGTTTTTCAGCTTATCGTGAACAGACGCGGCGGGAGACTTTGTTTTATAATATGTAGTGATGAAAAAATATTTAATATGTTTGCAAAACGATTTCTATATACGTGACAAGTGATTGTCGGGCTAATATATTATGTATTCATGGCAATTGCATGAGGATAAGTGTTTGTCTTTATACACACTTTCTATACATAATTAAAACATACTATATTGAAACGTGAAATACGGTCATATTGTCACGATTTACTTACAAAGTCATTCTTGTATATAATTGAAATGTGTTGTAGCTGTCGTGAGGGATGGTCTTTCTTTTCTTCTTTCTTTTAAAAAGACACTCGCACTTGGAATAATTCCTGTGTCGATTTACAAACATTCAAACAACTGACACAAGAAACATCCAGACTCGTTACAACCATTTGTGGATTAGATAAAGTTTTGTCCCGTGTGGGATTCGAACCCACAACACTCGGCCCAATGACAGTGGCGAGGCAACCACCTAAACCACTACGCCATCCGTGTAGTCGATCTGTTTAGTCGTGGACAAAATTTACGGTCATATGCCAACTAAGCATCGAAGGCCATGTTAGGACGTGTAATTTTCTAAATCTATACTAATATTATAAAGCTGAAAAGATTTTTTTGTTTGTTTGAACGCGCTAATCTCAGGAACTACTGGTTCGAATTGAAAAATTCTTTTAGTGTTGGATAGCCTATTTATCGAGGAAGGCTATAGGCTATATAACATCACGCTACGACCCACGGGGGCGGCGCAGTAACGATAAACGCGGGTGAAACCGCGGGAACATCTGGATGGTTAGGTTATCATGCGATATAATGTTAAATATAAATGCAATATTATCACGCTCACTCATATTGAAAATCGTACATCATATCTATCATGTAAATACGATGTGTGAGCTCACTCTTCTTAGTCAGGACACTTTTGTGCAATATGTAAAATGAAAGCACATTTTCGTGCGATCTGAATATGGGAAGCACATTTTGATTGAAATTTTTTTGTAGGAAGGTTTTCCCGAGCGCTATGATATGTCCTTCTTCAAACGAGGTTCAAAGAGAGTTCTTCTTTTACGGTAGGCAGCGGCTTTGCTGTGTCCTGACATTGCTGAAGTCCATGAGCAGCGGTTACCACTTTCCATCAGGTGGGCCACTTGCTCGTCTGCCACCAATGGCAATAAAAAAATAACCTTGAAAAAGGGTCTGTTCGAGGAATAGACTTCTCATGAGAAGAAGCAGGATAAAGCCGTATTATTTTTTAAAAACGTCTCTCGCACGAGGAATAATTCATGTGTCCCGCGGTACTTCACAAACATTCAAACAAGAGAAACAAATAACACCCAGACTCAGAACAATTATTTTTGGATCACATAAATTTTTGTCGCTTGTGGGAATCGAACCCACAACACATGGCGAGGCAACTACTTGAACCACAACGTCATACGTATTAAGTTGATATTAGCGGTCGCCTAGTGCTCGAAATTCGACCAAAGTTTGCCTGTAAGATATTGCTGACATATTATGTCATTATATATTGATATATGTAACCATAGTTACGCGTTTCGACTGCGTGTGTCAAATGCATGGTTGTGTGCGTGTAGTGTTTTTTCATTAATTGAATGTATTTCTAATGCATATTTTAAAAAAATATTATCTTTCGTCACTTCTTCTCTGTACAAACTATAAGTGTGCGAAATTTCATACTCCTCCGTCCGCCCAATTTTCGTAAAAAGGGATCCAAAGTTTTCGCTTCACGTATTAATATATGGATAACACGTTATTGCAAAATGATTTCTTTGTACATAATTCTGAAGTATGCGTGCGTTCTACTGTTCTACATATATGTAGTTATCTAGCCTTGATAATGTTCTGTAAGCTTATCTATACTAATATCACAGTATAAAAACTAACAGTAGTATGACGCCTTTGATCTCGTAGAAAAAGCCGACAACGTCTAGACAATGTCGCGTAAGGGCATGGAAGCTAGAGTTGTTACAAGTAAAGTAAGTACTTATTCATACAGTTATTTATTTTAGATCAAAATTGCAACGGCTATTCTACATGGATATTGAAATGTAAATCACTTATTACAATAATCAACTATTATAAAATGTAAATCACTTAATATAATAATCAACAAGTATAAAATGTTAATCACTTAAGTATTATAACTAGCGGTCGCCTAGTGCTCGAAATTCGACCAAAGTTTGCCTGTAAGATATTGCTGATATAATATGTCATTATATATTGATATATGTAACCATAGTTACGAGCTTCGACTGCGTGTGTCAAATGCATGGTTGTGTGTGTATAGTGTTTTATCATTAATTTAATGTATTTCTGATGCATATTTAAAAAAAATATTAGCATTCGTCACTTCTTCTCTGTATAAACTATAAGTGTGCGAAATTTCATACTCCTCCGTCCGCCCAATTTTCGTAAAAAGGGATCCAAAGTTTTCGCTTTACGTATTAATATATAGATAATCAACGATTATAAATGGGCAATTGACAAATATTTTCGGTTTCTAGGGCCATTTTCGTGAAAACTTAGTTAAGGTAAAGCAATTGACATCGCAGTCATATTATAGAAAATTATTTTAGTGTTGGATAGCCCCTTTATCGAGGAAGGCTATAGGTTATACTAGCTGACCCGCGCAACTTCGTCTGCTTCACATAAGAGAATTTTCCCAGTTTTTGCAATATTTTTCATTTATGCTCCGCTCCTATTGGTCGTAGCGTGATGTTATATAGCCTATAGCCTTCCTCTATAAATGGGCTATCCAACACTGAAATATTTTTCTAAGTTTTACCCGTAGTTCCTTAGATTACCGCGTTCAACCAAACAAACAAAATGTGAGTGAAGTCGGCGCGTGAGCGCCCCCGCCTTTTTATAAATGCAGCGGATGGCCGTTTCGCGCGTTAAACAACAATCAACCGTATAGCCGTACCCATACTGGCGCGGCGAGATTTGGAAGTTTTATTTCATCTATATCTTGTGTGTTTATAAACCGATTCCTATATTTTTTTTTATAATATAAATATTAAAGTGTACTTTTTGAATATGGGAGTTTGATAAAGATATATCTATGTGAAATACAATATATTTATGTATTTTAATACACTTTGAAGAAATGCCTAACGATTAAACACGTTATTGTGGCTAATTTATAAAAGATAGATATATACTATTAAGGACTTTTTTGTAGATCTTTTGAAGACCATCATCTTTGTAATACATGCTTTTGGTGTATGATCAACGTATGCGAGGATAAGAGCTCGAAAGCGCATTTTCGTCCGACTTGCTTCAAATTTATCGTCACTGCTCAGCTCCTATGTGTCTTAGCGTTATGTTATATAGCCTATAACCTGCCCAGGAGTATGGACTACAATCGTACCAAGTTTGGTTAAAATCCCTTCAGTAGTTTTTGACCCATGCGTGCACATACAGACAGACAGACAGACAGACAGACAAAAAATTTACTGATTGCATTTTTGTCATCAGTATCGATCACCATTCATCCTCCAATATTAATTTTGAATATATATTCAATGTACAGAATTCACCTCTCTACAGTTTTATTATAAGTATAGATAACATCACGCTACGACCCACGGTGGCGGCGCAGTAATCATAAACGCGGGTGAAACCGCGGGCACATCTTGTACATACGTTATATAATTGATTAGAGAGCAGCGATAGCTTAGTGGGGAGGCCAACAGACTGCAATGCAGAGGGTCTCGGGTTCGAACCCACGTCGCGCACCTCTGACTTTCGGAAGTTGTATGACTTTTCGAAATTATGTGCGTATTGATTGACAATTATCGCCTGCTCCGTGCCTCGGAAAGCACGTTAAGCCCTTGGCCCCGGCTGCCATGAACATCGTCGTTATTGGGAGAGTGTCGACACAAAAGATCCCACTGGGTCGAAGTGTCACCGGTCTGCACTGACTGGCCCCCACATAAGATAAGATATATAATTGATTAATTACTTAGTCATTGTTTACACGCAGATAAAAGACGAGCCTTCAGTCTTGTTTCTTGCTTACTTGCGTTGGCCCACGGCTTCGCATGCGAAATGATACCTGGATAATTAGTATTCTATGTGGTAATCCTAGCCATGGTCTATCTGCGGGTTAAGTTTCGTCCAAATCGATTTAATAGTTTAGGCGTGATCGAGTGACAAACGTTCAAACATCTTTACCTATTTTCACATTTGTAATATTACTAGCTATTTCTCAGCAACTGTACTTTTTCTTTGAATGAAAGGTCTTTGTTCTTTTCTGTAGTCCTAACAACGAGTATGCTCAGTTTCATGATGATCGCGTGAAGTCGTAACAAACAGACAAGCTCATATGCGCGTTTATAATATTATAGAAAAGATAATTTCGATTTCGTTATGACTAGCTTATGACTGCGCCGACCCCGTGGGTCGTATCGTGATGTTACATAGCCTATATCCTTCCTCGATAAATAAGCTATCCAACAAAAAAAGAATTTTCAATTCGAGCCAGTAGTTCCTGAGATTAACGCGTTCAAACAAACAAACTCTTCAGCTTTATAATATTAGTATAGATATGTTTAAATATCTACTCAAATATTATTACATGTTAAGGCAACTTGATACAGAAACAAAAATAAATGTTTATATAATACTTAGTGGTGTTTGAGTTGTTCTCAACGCGTAGATAATTGTCAATTCAGAAACTGGATGATGCAGACGTGTCTCGCCAGTTTTGGAATTAAGTCCACGTTACTGAGGGGCGTTTACCATGCAGGGTTCCAGGAGCCCAAGTCTGCTAATACAATAGTGCAGAATGGTCTATCATCATCATCATCATCATCATCATCAGGCTATGATAGTCCACTGCTGGACATAGCCCTCCCCCAAAGAGCGCCATAGCGCCCTGTCTTCAGCTTGCCGCATCCAGCATCTGCCTGCAGTCTTTCGCAAATCGTCATCCCACCTGGTCGGAGGGCGTCCTACACTACGTAATGGTCTATCATTGATTTCATAAATGTAGATTTTGACAAGTTTGGTAATATACTAATATAATGGCATCATTATGACTTTCCGATGGTCAACCACATTCAGACACTCCATTGAAAAAAATGGCATATAATGGTAATCTCGTACAAAATGACAAATGACTGACGTATGCGGTAATCTGCTAAAATTTAGACAGTTCCTTTGATCAGATTGCTTTTAACATAAATAAATTATATATAAACGAAATCTGGCATGAATAAATGTTCAAATTTAGTAGTAGTTTTTCGAAAATCACTTCTACTAACGGGTTTTATAACAATGGCAATACATGTCATTCTACCATAATCCAATAGGATTAATAACGAGACCATTGACCGACCAATGATCGACCATTATGAATTTATCAGATTACGAACCATTATGAATTTAGCAAAAGCGCAGCGATAGCTCAGTGGGAGACCAATAGACTGCAATGCAGAGGGTCTTGGGTTCGAACCCACGTCGAAAAGTCATATAACATCCGAAAGTCAGAGGTGCGCGACGCGTCGCGCACCTCTGACTTTCGGATGTTATATGACTTTTCGAAATGATGTGTGTATTGATTGACAATTATCGCCTGCTTCGTGCCTCGGAGAGCACGTTAAGCCGTCCGTCCCGGCTGCCAGAACATCTATGGCAGCCGTTATTGGGAAGTCAGTGCCCTCTAATATCCTGACGCTGGTCTAGCCTTAGGCTAACGATACCCGTTAGCCTTTGGGTTGTGGAGGTCCGATGGCAGTCGTTCCATGTAAAAACTGATATCCAGTCAAATCCGTTTAGACTAGAAAGCCGACCCCAAGTGACTTGGAAATAATAAAGGCTAGGGAGAAGACGAACTTTTAGCAAAATGACAATGGGATTGCAGTTACGTCGTGTCGGAATGATTAATTTATAAAGTAGTAAAGTAGTTTTTTTATTCATACAGTCTGTTGTTCTCTCTAAATACAAAGTACATTCCCTCCCCCCTTGCCCCGCACCTCCCCGCGCTATTGTTTTAGTGCAATCGTTAGCATGAATTAACTTTACATAGACTGACTGTCACAACGTAGATACATTATGATACATTATGTTAGTAAAAGTACTTTTTTCTGGATGAAAAGTACCCTATGTCGAATTCTGTACCCCTGACAACGTGTATAGGAAACTTCATGATGATCGGTCAAGTAGTTAAGGCGTGAAAGCGTAACAAACAAACTCACTTTTACTTTTATAATATTAAGGTAGAATTGCTAGCTCTGTTGTTAGGTAAACTTAACCATACGCCGCGCGCCCCCTGATGCTAAGCGATCATGTGGTCCAAAAGCAGTGGACTCTACCTATCTATATAATTATATCTATCCTCATAGCAGCTAAGGCGATATTGAGGTCCCTAATTTGACGACCTGAGAAGGTGCTTTTTCACACCACGCTTATCTATACAAATAAATAAAACTGAAGTGTCTGTTTGTAATGTCAAAATAACAGCTTTTTATCTAATGCATATGAAAGTATATAAGGTACCTATACGAAAACATATATTTTTAAAATTTTTGTCTGTCTGTCTTTCTATTTGTTCCGGGTAATTTCCGAAACGGCTGAACCGATTTTGACGGGACTTTCACTGGCAGATAGCTGATGTTATAAGGACTAACATAGGCTACTTTGATTTTAGAAAAAAAAATAGGGTTCCGCGGAGATAAACACTTTTTAGTTAAAATCTACGCGGACGAAGTCGCAGGTAACAGCTAGTAAAAATATATCAGAAATTACGATTGGTTTACTGTTGACGGATAGAACGGTCACTCATTTATAACGGTGTGTTAATGGCTTCTTATCTACATACAAATTATTCATATACCGTTACTCGTTAGAAGTTGACGGAAACACTAGACAGCTACTTTTTATAATAATACTAATAAACTATGTGCCCGCGGGTTCATTCGCGCTAAATGACGTTACATCTCTCGGATCTCTCGTTATTCCGGTCGTTAGCGTAACGTTATGTAGTTTTCGCCTTTTATACTAATGTTATATAGATTAGTAGTTTATGAAAGAGCAGCAATAGCCTACTGGGAGTCCGTTGGGCCTGCCACGCCGAGGTCTGGAGTTCGATCACAAGACGCGCCTCAGACTGTTCGAAGTTACGTGCGTTTTAAATAGTTAATCAACTAACGCTCGCTTTAACGGCAAAGGAAAACAGCCTGAGGAAACCTGCATGTCTGAGAATTCTTCATAAAATTCTTAAAGGAAGGTGAAGCCAGCCAGTCTGGTCCGGGATCATCAGTGGTACAATATATATAGGTACAGTGTTGATATTATATTTCTAAATCATAAAAATAATATATAACATGTTAAATGCTGGCCGATACTTAAATACTACGGCTATTTAATGCATAATACCGCGTAACCTTTGTTCAATTCAAATGTAAACATGGTGTCGTTGGCAGACTGCGCGTGCGCACGTGTGGCGCATGAGTCGTACGGCTCTTTTGTTAGCGGTCACGTGGGAACGTTGATCGGTAATTCGTCACTAATAACTATATTTTTACGCGTTTCACGCCTTAACTTTGTTAATTATTGGTTTAATGAATAAACTTGATTGATTCGGTCGAGAAATAAAATTGATTGATTTGGTCGAGATTGTTTAAACAGCTTGATCAGGCGACAGAATTTAATAAATGTCTAAATTGGCATTGTGAAATATAGAAAATGTACTGTATCTACTAAGCGGAATGTGTACCTAACTATCCATTATATATAACGATGCAATTTTTTTTTCTATTCTGTACAGTCCCTTCAAACCTAGAACACATAAGTATCCTTGGTGTCGATAAGGTCATAGACTAATTCTTACTATCCTTTCTAATATTATAAATTCGAAAGTAACTCTGTCTGTCTATCTGTATGTCTGTCTGTCTGTCTGTCTGTTACCTTTTCACGGCTAAACCAATCAACTGATTTAGATGAAATTTGGTACAGATATAGTTTAAAACCTGGGGAAGGACATAGGCTACTTTTTATTGATGTGGGTACCACGCGGGTGGAGCCGCGCGCAAAAGCTAGTACGTGAATAATTACATTTTAGCATAAGCGGTTACTCAAAAGCATTATTGCAAATTATGTGCAAAGGTTAAAATCTCAATAAATAATGGTTAATACTGGTAATATATAACATGATTTTTTTGTTTACGTCATATAGGTTTCGTCTGTATCTTACCGGAGGACTATTATCGTAAATTAATGTACCGATTGTTTTCGTGAAATAGTTTTAGATAGTCATAATATGTTAACCACCCGACACAAACTTAATATTCTACTAATTAAAAAAAAAACTACTATAACTGATGTCGTAAATAATAAGGGGCAATAAAAACCACCCGTTATTATTTACGACATTAATTATTGATATGTTTTTTTTTACCATTAACGAAAAAAACGCTACTTACATAATTTTTTCCAAATAGATAATTCAAATAAAAAAAGGTTAAAAGGAATTACACGATTTCAAAATCAGCCCTGTCTAGTAGTTTAATTTCAATGAATAACATTCGCGTAAATAGAAGAGAATAATATGTAAAGAGTTTGTTGTTTACGTAATAGGTCAGTAAGAAAAAATGCACTTTAGATTACATTAAAAGTTATTATCATTATGTATGATAACTTCTTAACTTTATTATTTTTGTAGTTTATCAATAACAACCTAAAGTATAAGCATAAATTATCATATTTATGACTGAAACCAAAAAAACATGTTATTCATTAATTTTAATAACCTATTCAAATATTATGAATAAACAATACATGAATATCCGTTTGGTATATATACCTATAATAATCTTAACATATATAAATTACGTGTCACGTTGTTTGTCCGCTATGAACTCCTGAACTACTGAACCGATTTTAATCAAACTTCGTAGTCATCTGTAATTTGGTCCAACTTAAAAGATAGGATAGTTTTTTTTTTACTGGCAAATATTATCTAATGTGAAGCAGACGAAATTGCGCGGGACAGCTAGTAATATTCTATCACATACACACAACACCATCTAGCCCAAACTAAGCAGAGCTTGTACTATGGGAACTAGACAATGGATAAACATACATATATACTTTTTGTTTGTAAATACATACATGTTATACATAGAAACACCCAGAGCAAGACAAACATCCATGCTCATGCACACAAATGTTTGACTTGTGCGGGAATCGAACCCGCGACCTCAGGCGTGGCAGTTGGTTACACTAACCACTACGCCATTGAGGCTGACAAATCCGACAATCTTTGATCGCACTGCGCCGAATATTCCGGATTCAATACCCATTTTTTTCAAAAGCTTTTTATATCTTCCACTACTGAGGAAAAGCCTCTGCCTGTGGTACCGGTCTCTTCCAAAAGAGTTCAGGTCGTCCCTTCAATCGACAATCGCAATTGAGTAGTAGTCTCGCTGATTTCAGCATGAATGGGCCGGCTCGACCGGGGAAGGACTACCCTCTCACAGAATATCGACGTGAAATAGCAGTATTCCTGCTGTTGTGTTTCGTTCGGTGAGTGAGAGTGCCGGAGGAGATGTTACTCGGTGATAATATGGCTTTCTAATGTAGAAAGAATTTTTTAAATCGGTTGTGTAGTTTTTGTGTTAAAATCCGAACAAGCAAACAGAAAATCAAATCTTTCCTCTTTATAATATTAGTATAGAATAAATTCTATTAAGATTTATGTAATATATAATTATATTTATTTTCGTTTAACCACGCAGTACTGTTTTTGTATTCATACAAAAGCCATAAGCCTATTTCGATACAACTTTCACACCGGTCTCGGTGAGAGTAAGTTCATCAAACTAGACATACAACCGGGTCATGTACTGCATCGTGTAGTGAAAGATATGTATAATGGTCATTGAGTTTTCTTAGTGTGTGTGATGCCGAAAGCGCACATTTGTGCACCACTTCCATTGATTTGAGGCGCTCATAGACAGTTGCACTCATTGATCGGTAAACGATTAGCGAGGTTAAAAGTTGCGAGCAACGTTGGGTGCGGTCAGTCTGTAGATGGGTGACCGCTTAGTGGTATTTCATCTGAGCATCTCCGTGCTACGGAGGGCACGTAAAAAGTCGGTCGGTTGTCAAATTGACAGCAGTCGTTAAGCCATGTCAGAGGTCTACGGGCGGCTTGAACAACTCTTGACAACAGGTTGGCCACTAGCCACACGAAAACGAAGAAGAAGATTGATATGATGAGGTTTTAAAAATTTTAATTCACCTGATATTATGTTTATGCATTTTGGCGGTTGGAAAGCAACCGAATCGTCGGGAAAGGTTTTATTATATATTATAATAGTTTAATAATTTAAATATCTAGTAAAGTGTAACAGTAGTAGTTTCAATGCAGAGGGTCTCGGGTTCGAACCCATGTCGCGCACCTCTGACTATCGGAAGTTATGTCTTTTCGAAATTATGTGCGTATTGATTGACAATTATGGCCTGCTCCGTGCCTCGGAGAGCACGTGAAGCCTTCGGTCCCTGCTGCCATGAACATCTATGGCAGTCGTTATTGGGAAGTCAGTGCCCTCTAATATCCTGACACTGGTCTAGCCTTAGTGTATCGTTAGCCTTCGGGTTGCGGAGGTCAGATGGCAGTCGCTCCGTGTAAAAACTGATATTTAGTCAAATCCGGTTAGACTAGAAAGCCGACCCCAAGTGACTTAAATAATTAAAGGCTAGGAAGAAGAGTACCACACAACAGACGAAGTATCACACAATATTCAACTGAACATTTAATATTTTACAACCTGAAGTCCAATTAAAACTATACACATCATTCACATGATATTTAAAACTAACTGAGGCAAGCAGTGGAATTATTTTTCCAACTTCTATATACTTCTGATTATATTCGTTGCGGGTCCCAAGACAGTTTATCTTTCCTTTTTCAAGAGTGTCAAAATTCGGTGTTTTCTGTGTTCACCACCAGGCGCGGATCCAGCCCTTAAAAAAGGTTGTGGTCACAGCCACCCGAAAATCGGCCAAATGCGAGTCGGAGTACGAACTCGCTCATGAACAATCATGACTCATGAACGACTTTTGAACGACTTTTGGATTTGATTATTTTCTTTTTTCCGCGCTTCAGGACTTTAGGAATGGAATTAATCATTGGAGGAAGTCAGAACAGATTTCGTCCAATTAAATAGTTAAACAGTTTCGATTAAATTCCAAACCAATAACAATCAATAAATTATTATTTTTTCTTCTTTTCTAGTAGCCAGTAAGGCAATATAGGGACACTAGACTGGGTAAATAGGTATCTTGACGCTATCTCAGGAGTCGTATAGCGTTTATTATCGTCAGCCTATCAATCTCAATAGACCGTGCAAGTGTGACGTCACAAGTCTATTAGGGTTGTGGGCATGCCCATCGTGCCCACAACGGTGGATCCGCTCTTGGTCGCCACTGAGGAACCTGTCTTCAGTGCGGGTCAGATTAATAAAAGCACAGTAGTACCTAACTGTTTAATTTTATATACGTAACCGAAAAATATTCTAAACATGTCGTGTTCAAACTGGATAGTATCTACCTGCGACAAATTTATGTATGCAATAAAATGATATCTGGTTTTCCACTAATATAAGGTACTCCATAAATAGATACGTATATATTATTCTGGGTCCATCACAGATGCTTATCTGTTTTATTGTTTAATGCATATACGTCATTGCTTTTATTGATTTACCATAACTTGTATCCGTTATTTGTTTGCATGACGTAATGTATAGTAACTTTTTGTACGGTTAACATTTTACAGTCAGTGAAAAATCTCGCTTACATTTATGAAAGTTTTAATTTGCTTTATCGTACACGATAATGATAATTTCTCATCTCTTACAGCAGGTATAGTTGAAGAATTGTTACAAAAATTTGATATTTTGAATTTATAAAATATAGTTAAAAAATATTTTTTCAATTCGAACCAGTAGTTCCTGAGATTAGCGCGTTCAACCAAACAAACAAATAAACAAACAAGCTCTTCAGCTTTAATTTTTCTTTTTTATTAGTATAGAAATATAGATCTTTCCATTGCATCATTTCACAACTTTCAATTCAACACTGTACAAGGACAGACGGTCAATAAGTAGGTATTCGGTATTATTGCGTCAAACGAGGAAATCGAAGAATAACAACCATTCCATTAAACATATTTTATGTACTTTGTAAACAGAGTATCATATTTAGTTCATAACTAAGAATCAAAACAATTTTTTGTAGAGCTAAGTTGGTAAACCAGCATACGGCCCGGCGGATAGAACTCGGTTACCTACTCATCACAAATATACAGGCTGATTGGTAAAAGACTGGACATATTGAAGGAGGGTATTCAATACTCGACCTGAATATCTAAAAAAATAGGTACTTAAAATTTGACCTAGTCATCCAATAAAAACTTATTGTGCGGACACTGTTGCGGATATACCAAAGCTAAACAAAACCTCCGCCCCCGCCTCCAGCTACTCTCCTAAATTTGCACCCCCGCCCGTCCTTTTCTTACCAAAGGTCATTAGCCTCAACAGCTGTGTGCGCAGTGTCCACATTTTATAGATATTTCATACAAATTTTCATAAAGGTTTTCTTTGCAGGTTATACAGATTTTATTTTTATTTCTTTTTTATACGTTACGTTTGACCATAAATTATCATGTCCTTAAGTATGTACCTACAATGTTTATGACCATAAATTATCATGTCCTTAAGTATGTACCTACAATGTTTAGCCAGTCACAGTGTATAACGCAAGCGTTGGTAAGCTGCCATCTTCTGGGGGAGGGGGAGATATTTGTTAAGGGCTTGATCTTACTGGCGTTTGTCAGGCGTGCGCATTCCTTGCCTTTGGTTAGCGCCAATGTTGACTCTACTGATCGCCGTGCGTTGCGTACACGTGGTGCCTCCTATTGAGTCGAGAGACTGTCAACAATATGCGCTCGGCGTCCAGCAAGCAAGCGATTCGAGCACTGCGTTTACTCTGAGTCCGCTTTAGTCAAATGTAATAGAAACGAGCACTCCTGACTTACGCCAGTGAGATGGAGCCCTAAGCTAGGCTTGTACAAGGCAGAGAGCGTGCACATCGTGGGGTTTTGGTCCGTAGGCCCGAAATACGGGAGAGCCGGACATAACCCTCTCACCTCCCCTTGTGGCGAGAACCCTCTCGGCTTTTTTTTTTACGTGGGAAATGCACCTTATGCATATATTATATATTATAAAAAAAAAGAAAAAGGGCTTGTCTAGTTTGAACAAAACCTTAAGTTGATTAAGCGATACCGAGCGAGGATTTCGCTGTGTTCCAATTCACTCATCACGTATTACTATAGCTTTTGCAAAATAGATTTTCTTTTGTAATAAATAAAATATTCTATTCACGTTAATAAAGAACGTATTTTAAGCGAACTATCCTTTTTAATAATAATTTAATAATAGATTATTCCTGAGTTAGTGATGCGAAAACGATTTCGATTTGTGAGTGTATTTCGCGTCTTGTAACTATTATGACCATTCTTTTGTGCAATTCTGTAAAAACCTCACTACCAAACTAACTTCGGAGTAGAGCAAATTGGAGATTTTGTTAAGTAACCTGGCGCTTTATAACCATCTCTCAAGGCATTGTTATCGTATGTACGACAATAAGACAAAACTATACACTCTCCATAGCATTCTCGTTTTGGCGCGTGCAATGATAATGCTTTATGACATTGTGGTAAGGCCCCAGAGCAATTATACAGTGTGTATAATAAACCCTGTCGATTGTTAAAGGTGTTATACAGTAGCTTATTATGAGTACGTAGGTGTCATGCTTTTATAAATATTGATCAAAAAAATTACCCCAGTAAATTTTATTTATTTAAAATAATATCTTAATAGATTACCTATGGCAACACCGACAACTTATTAATCAAAATAATATCTAGCTATCACTAAAGTCCATAAAGTTTGACCGGCGCCGGTGTATTAAAGAAGCCGCCATTTAGTGGAGTGTTGCTAGTCTGTGCCTAATTGCCGAAATTATAGGATATTGATCAGCATTTGTAGCTGATCAACCCTGTACTTAACAATATTATGTAGACGTTTTACGGTGACATAGTTTTTTTTTATTATAGCATGTTTTTAAGAGAGAAACAAGCCCTTAATGGATCGGACAGGGTTTTGTATACATACTGTAGACGTGAATGATTAGGATACGGCAGTAATGACAATAGACTTTGATACCTTTTTTACCGAGTTCAAAAAAAGGAGGAGGTACTCAATTCGTTTTTATTTTTTTATTTTTTTTATGTTTGTTACCTCGTTACTTTCGACTGGGTGAACCGATTTTGATGATTCTTTTTTTATTTGAAAGGTGGTCTGGACACCGACTCCAAAAATAACAATAATTTAATTATTCACAAGAATATGCAATAATTTATTAACTTTTTAGTGCATTTTAAGTTTTAGAATATTCTTCTCTGAAGTCGGTTTTCTTTTTTGTTAAAATTTTGTTTATTATAGAAAAGCTTACCTATTCTCCTATTTTCTGGTATAACCCTGGTTATGCATGTGTCATATTTCATGATCTGATGCATGATCGCATGTGCATGTTCGCAGGTTGGTAGCAGGCTTCGGTTCGTCACTAGCGCTCATACTTGTCGAGTTCACAACATTCCTGTCCGGACTAACAATGTTCTCACCTACCGTCTGTCTTACCTGTATCCTTTGCTAATCTGTGTTGGCTTATACATATATGTGCTTTTGTTTAAGACTGCGCCGAGCGAAATGTCACAGGCGCTCACAGTTAAGTGAATAAAATCAACATTTTATGTTTAATACAAATATAAAATATACATTTACCATAACAATGAATGTGTTTACAATTACTCTGTGTAAAAAACCTAAGATAATTAATATTTTCGCCTGTAAAATTACGTAAATTTGCACGAAAAATGCAAAAACGTAAGCTCGTGTTACGTCATTTTTAGATTATAACAGTAGAAACCTATCCTATTTTACAGCTTAAACGACACATAAATAGTTATATTACAATTTGTCTGTCCCAAATATTTAAGTTATTGATTGACAATAAAGATACATATTTATCAAAAAAGCACTTTGCACTTTGCACTTTGTTTGAATATGCGCCGCACGAACTCTGTTATTATCTGTCTTACGCTCGGCGCAGTCTTAAACAATATTCATTTTGTGTTTTTATTATTGTCACTGTCACATTAACACTTTTACAGTGGGTAATTGAGTTACGGTAACAGGCAATATTTACAGAAAACGTAAACATAATTACTGGTGAGTATAATACTTTTGGTTTCGACTTATTAACGAGTGGAGTACGTGTGTTTGTCTTGGTAAATCAGACAAGGATAGCACAACTTTGGCTTTACGAAACTTACATTGTAAAAGGCAGACATGAATAATAATAATTATTAATGTAACAATGATGTCAGATAGATAGCAGAAGCAATAACTCAGTGGGGAGACCAATAGACTGCAATGCAGAGGGTCTCGGGTTCGAACCCACGTCGCGCACCTCTAACTTTCGGAAGCTGTATGACTTTTTGAAATTATGTGCGTATTGATTGACAATTATCGCCTGCTCCGTGCCTCGGAAGCCGTCGGTCCCGGCTGCCATGAACATCTATGGCAGTCGTTATTGGGAAGTCAGTGCCCTCTAATATCCTGACACTGGACTAGCCTTAGAGTATCGTTAGCCTTCGGGATGCGGAGCTCAGATGGCAGTCGCTCCGTGTAAAAACTGATATCCAGTCAAATCCTGTTAGACTAGAAAGCCGACCCCATGTGACTTGGTAATAATAAAGGCTAGGGAGAAGATGTCAGATAATATCAAGTATGAAACAGTGATGTTAAATATTTGGATCAATATCATCTCGGGGCTTTTAGACGTTTAAATGATTTGTATATTTATATTTGTGTGACCTGTTACCCTATCAACTACCGTATATAACTTGTAATATACTGAGTTACATAAGATTGTTATGTTATTACCACCATAACTAACCCAATTTAATTTTTCATTTAATTATTCAGGCACAATATTTTACATTGTATTTGAATTAGGCTGTGTACAGACACAGGAATTGATTATACATGATGGCATTTAATGGAATACTTAATTACCTAACAATAATATAAACATTATTCGTAAAGATGCCAATAGAGTAGATTAAATAATATTATAAAATGACCATGTTAAGGAGATAAATCATTCACATAATATAAAAATAACAATTTAAATAATAATCAAATTAAATAAAATATAAACAAAATAATCCATTAATAAAAATAATTCCTTAATTTCGCAAAGGTCACAATTGGCATAAAGGTCTGTGAACTTGAACTTTTTAAGTATTGATAGTGATGGGCTGTATATTACTACATAATAACATTTATTTTGTGTGTTTACTACAGGAAGTTGAAACTATAATATATTCCGGTTACGTCCTAACAATTAACATTCGGTGCGACATTTAATAACTGAAATATCTTAAAACATATAAAATTGTATCTCTATTAGACACACATTTAGGTGAGTGTGAAGTAAGGCCGAATGAACTTTACAGATTTTGAAATATGTATACCTACACTAAACGAGTTTAATTTAAATGATAACTAATAATAATTTGTGTAAATTCAGTGATGATTTTGCATAAGTTATACGATAATAAGTTTTATCGTATTTGAAAAGCTTCATGAGGATTTAAAAGAACTAGCGGTCGTCTAGTGCTCGAAATTCGACCAAAGTTTGCCTGTAAGATATTGCTGACATATTATGTCATTACAATATTGATATATCGCTGGTCCAATATTAAAAGGTTCTATGCTAAATAATAAAAAAAATGAGTTATGAATATTGCATGGTTCTATATTTCATTCCTTTTTGTTTAGACTAATATAGTAAGAGATGGAAGCACTTACCACCTCACAATATTAAATCGCAAATAGTTCTAAGTTACTTTTTAAGTTATTTTTACTGATAAGCAAATATTAAACCTCATTTCCCCAAAGTAAAAAAAATAACATAGTACCTTGTAATAGTGAGCCAGCGATATGTAACCATAGTAACGCGCTTCGACTGCGTGTGTCAAATGCATGGTTGTGTGCGTGTAGTGTTTTTTCATTAATTTAATGTATTTCTAATGCATATTTTATAAAAATACTAGGATTCGCCCCTCCTTCTCCATATAAACTTTAACTGTGGCAAATTTCATACTCCTCCGTCCGCGCAATTTTCGTAAAAAGAGGTACAAAGTTTTTGCTTCACGTATTAATATATTATAGATATTCATTTAAAGCCTATGAGAGTAACTTAAGATATTTGCTAAATCATACGCCAACATGTAATATGTAACTAGAATTGAACTAGAATAAATGACAACATATAATACTTGCTGGATATAAAAGCAATCATATATAAGTATCGAATATTAAAGCAATAATATAAAATGTATTGAGAGTTAAGTGTCGAGCGCCCATACAGTGCCTACAAAAAAAGCCATTAAAAAAAAAACGGACAAACGTAATTATGTCCGTTTGTGTATTGTTAGCACAATGCTTTTTATTTTTTTTTCCTATGTCCTCTCGACGGTCTGGAGGTTAATGCAAACTTCATATAATTATGTACCGGGTATAAAAGAAATTATATTTTAGATAAGCCTCTGAGCCTAACTGACGGATTGCCGGTCAAAGTTGCACCATAAGAGTTTCCTATGGCATTATGGCATGGAACCTTTCAGGGTTTCTTAGTAGTAGAGTTGATTTCAGCATGAATGGGCCGTCTCGACCGGAGAAGTACTACCCTCTCACAGAATATCGACGTGAAATAGTGTTCCTACTGTTGTGTTTCGCTTGGTGATTGAGAGTGCCGGAGGCCCAATCACTCTCTTTCCCTCTTCCCGCTCCTTCTCCTTCCTACTTTCTTTTTTTTCCTAAAGGGTCGACAACGCGCAAGTGGTGTCTCTCTCTGATGTTGCAGGCGTCTATAGGCTACGGTGACCACTTACCATCAGGTGGGCCGTATGCTTGTATGCCACCTTAATTGTATAAAAAATAAACAAAGGGTTTTCCCCACTACGCGTATCGAGGCGGGAATACTTTAGATAGCGTTTGGTTGGTACATAGGTTCGAAGATGCAAATGCCATGTGCTGGGATCATAAATGACAATTTTATCTACATACAAATTGATAACAGCGATCAATAAAGACGAACATCATCAAAAGAAATTAATTCGATTAGATTGTGTAATCCATGGGTCCATTTTATCACATGAGTAGATAAACGGAACAGAGACTAAGCTTCTTAAGAACGTGCAAAATTGTTACCTATTTTGGTAGGGTTGTCACAATAGATGAAGACAAATTAAAACATTTGTTAAATAGTTTTATTATTCAATATGATAGAATTACTTACTCTAATAATTTTCATTTTATAGTTTTTGTTTTTTAATAATTTATTATTCTTTTAATGGTGTGGTAAATTCTGAATCTAACATAAAGGTTTTTCAAGAGTTTACTTGTAAGAAGACAATGCTGGCTGCAGCAGCAGTTCATGATAAAAATCGTGTTAAACTATCAAAATTAAACTAGCATACAAAATTTCGTGGTCGTGCTACTACCCGTTGAAGAGTTCCCTAGTGAGGAGACAATCCTGACTGCAGCATCAGGTTATATCTATCATATTATTGCATTGTCACTGAAGTTACGGTATACAAAATTTCAGCTCAATCAGACATCGGGAAGTGGTTCAAATCTTACTTGCAATATTTGAACTTAACACACATATGTACCTACTACATACCAACCCACCCACATACCTACAAATGTTTAGTAAAAGCTTGTCATAACAATGAAAAGGTAAAAAGCACACCGTGTAGTACCCTCTTCTTATTAAAAAAAGGATCATATAATAAAATAAAGGTACTTGAAAAAATAATAATCCAATATTTAGTTACCTATTGTACTCCTTAGGATAGTTAAAGTAGGTATGATATATTTTTCTAGTATTATTCATACACAGTACAATAAACAACCATTATTAATAATAAACTACCACGTTTTTACATTAAAATATTCAAACTTGCAACTAACAAAACAAACAACGTGCGTCGCACTGACCCTGAGATTACCCACTGGCTGTGCCAGCGTAAACCGGTTTTTTCCAGTCTCGCCGCGTACGCGACAAGCGGCCAGTGGTCACGCACACATGCCCCGCGTGCTTGTAGTAGTGCAACCGATTCGCGCGGTTGTATGAAGCTTATACTCTGTTCCGTTTATCTACTCATGTGGTTTTATTGTCATTCAACGATAAGGCAGGGCTGTCAATTTATTTAAACACTTTTTCTACATAGTATTTATCTTCTAAAGCAGCCAATATTCAGTATAAGCGATTATTTTAGTCTATGATCCTCTTGGAAAAGGAATTAAAGATTGGTCGAGTTTCACATACTTATCACGAACTTTTGCAACCATTGGCCTATCTATTTCCTCGGCCCTCAGACGATGTTAGCCTACATACTAGAATTTTTAATTAAAACCTTACATCCTGGCATAGGCACCACTCAATTCTAGTGTGAGCACGGCCCACCTCGTTTCCCCAATGTTTGAAAGAAAGAATAAAGAAAGAAAGAAAATACATTTGTTTTGGCAGAAAAACAAACAACACATACTGCAGACAGCATCAACGTAGTATACAGCTATTCAGGAAAAGACAACGGAGATACTAGGAAAAAAGTAAATGACAATCTAAAAAACATACATTATTATTGCATCATGCGAAAATAAAATAATTGAATGCAAAAAAAAAACAAATAGGAAATAGGAAAGGAATAGGAAATAAAAACCAATATGCAAATAAACAAAAATTTAAACCCTTGGCTCGATCCATTTAACAAATAAATAACCTAACGTATGCAGTGTGTCGCAGTATCTGTCAAAAAAAGATGTTGCTTAGCCCAAAACTGAATAAGCAGAACAGCGCTGGTTTTCAGCAACATCTTGGTGACCAATGTAGTGCGTATGAGTGTGGAATAACTTAAAAGCAATTACTGTTCTGCGTTTTTATAAGAATTCAAAAATTTAAATTGAAATATATTTTATAAAAAAAATATTGATAACCAATGGAATATTATATGTGTGTTTAGTATAAATAAATAAAAAAATATGATTAATATCATAATTATTGCAATATCTGGTGTATAATGAAGGGTCGCTGTACTGTCCAGTACCCAAAAACATCTTCAAGAACCAATTACAGACATTACAAACAGTAACCAATATCCAGGTCATGGCTTGAATAAATGTTTAATATCTAGTCTGCCTTCATGACTACTAAAGATAAATTCGGATGACCAAACCATTATTCGTTTCCTGGGACCATCTAACTGTATATTGGCTAAGTGACCAACTGCACAATTCGTGCAGCCGTGTTATTTGTTAGCTGTTTAGCGTTTCAAATAAAATAAATTAAAACAGAAAGTGAGAATATTCACCGACAATTATAATCGACAGCCCTACAGTCATCGTAACATTAACAGTCTAGCAATACCTAGACCAGAGGCTCCCAGACTTTTTTCTCATAGACCACTTTCAAAATGTAGCTAGGTGGAATCCCAACAGCTACATTTCTACCATATTAAAAAAAAAATAATCAAATCTCTACGGCTGACTTTTTTTTTTTAGTAATTGTTTACTGAAAAATCGAAATTCGAGACGACTGGTACTCAATATATACAAGGTTTTACAAGTAACAATCGCTCAGTCGCTGAGCTTCTTAAAATATTATCTGCCTACATTGATAGGTGACGTCAAGCCAACATTTTAGTTCATCACTATCGTAAGCAAATAAATTTTCTCGTCGGCTCCTGCTTACGAATTGTGGACCCCTATTTTTTTGTCACGCCAATGTAGACCCCCGTCGTCTCTCTCGTGGACCCCTGGGGGTCCACCTGGACCACTTTAGGAACTAATGACCTAGACGTTTATCTAATTTCCTTGACCAGTATACCAGCGACGGTTGCACACGGCAGTGCTTCAATAGCGCTCACGTACTTTGTGCTGGACGGCTGGCTTTGTGGCTGGTACTGGCCAATCTTTATACTGTGCAGCGTCTTACCATCCACCCTGGACATCAGTAGTGCCATCCTGACGTTGTGTAGTGTTAAGTGGTGAAGAGCTAAAGACTTAGTGCAAAATGAATTTAAAGACGTTTATTAATTTGTTTGTAAGTAGTCTTTTTTATGTGCTAGTTTTATTGGAATGTCGTGAAAGTGTTTGTGAGGTATCGGAGCTCGTTTGTGGCTCGGCGGTAAAGTGATCTACGATGTTAATATAGCAGCATGTCTCTCATAATAGGTATTTTATAATAAATTATTCATAGAATTTGAAAATCAAATAATTTGTAGCAAAAATGAAACGATGAGAAGGTAAATATTGACCAAAATTTTCGGTGATTTTCTTAGACTTTGGGACGAAATGTATTATCGTTTTAAAACATCAAGGTTCTATTAGTTTACACTGTCTGCAATTAAATTGCGAATGGTCAACTTGCTGCAGTATTTTTTACGAGTTAACTTAAGATTTTTGCGGAGAAAAGTAAGAGCGATATCAATATAAACAAATGTAGCGTGGGAAAAGTATATATGTCATTAAATTTATAATGCAGATCTATGTCTCTTTGAATTAATAAAGTATTTACGACTAAATTATCGAAACGATTACGATGGTTTACCTCGGTTTAAACCCTGATAAAAAACGTGTACTGCTTTAAAAATAAAAACACGGGCGTCTTAGTCCTACCTGACTGTTAGTTTTGGTCTTATTCATCAAACTTATAAAAAGCTATAAACAAAACTCTATATTTCTTATTACATGTCTCGTAGAAAATGAATACGTAAGGTTTATGAATAATGGTTTTTACAGACCGTTTATAAGATTTTCTAAATATTTTAACTACCAAACGTATTAGTTCTTTAGTAAGAGCCTTTATATTAAGAGGTATAGTTTAATAAAAACGCAACAATTACTTTGTTAAATACTAGCTTTTGCCCGCGGCTTCGCTCGCGTTAATTTAGAATTTGACAATCAATTCGGGTTGTACTCTGCTTGTAATAATATATAATAATATAATTTAATCATGATTCGAAATACACGTGGCGCCATCTATTATCATAAGAACGATAATATTGTTTTCCTCGGGAAGAGTAATTTTTTTAGATGAAAGGTAGCCTATGCCCGTTTCTGTACACCTGTCAACGTATATGCAAAATTTCAGGATCATCGGTTCAGTGGTTTAAGTGTGAAAAGGTAACAAACAAACAAACAAACTCATTTTCGCTTTTATAATATTAATTAGGATCAGGACTAGATGTTCCCGCGGTTTCACCCGCGTTTATCGTTACTGCGCCGCCTCCGTGGGTCGTAGCGTGATGTTGTATAGCCTATAGCCTTCCTCGATAAATAGGCTATCCAACACTAAAATAATTTTTCAAATCGAACCAGTAGTTTCTGAGATTAGCGCGTTCAAACAAACAAACAAACATGTTTTGCCATTAAGACATACAAATACAATATAAATAATGAGCATTGAAATATACATTAAATTGTTATTATTAATTATGTCACGTTTATAATTAACTTACATAATACTACAATTTATTAATTGACATTTTCAATTTTAATATTACAATTGTCACATTGTAGAATACAAGAATTCTACCAGGCGTTTCATTTTCGATATGAATTGACTTCTAACTAAAAAGGGGCGTTTGAGCCATTTTTTTCAATTACTTTATAATAATAGACTTGGTAGTTGATGATTTTTATTATAGCAGCGATAGCTCAGTGGAGAGGCCAACAGACTGCAATGCAGAGGGTCTCGGGTTCGAACCCACGTCGCACACCTCTGAATTTCGGAAGTTATATGACTTTTCGAAATTATGTGCGTATTGATTGACAATTATCGTCTGCTCCGTGCCTCGGAGAGCATGTTAAGTAGTCGGTCTTAGCTGCCATGAACCTCTATCCATGAACATCAGTGCCCTACAATATCCTGACACTGGTCTAGTCTTAGGGTATCGTTAGCCTTCGGGTTGAGGAGGTCAGATGGCAGTCGCTCCGTGTAAAAACTGATATCCAGTCAAACCGGTTAGACTAGAAAGTCGACCCAAGTGACTTGGGAATAATAAAGGCTAGGGAGAATAAAGAAAAAAGAAAGAAAACATACTTTATTTCTAAAAACACGAAAGCTTTCACAATATCATGTAAATATGTAAATTTTTTTAAGAGAACACACATATTTAATAAACATTAATTAAAAGTGACAACCCTGCGCAACAAATGGTACGTTTCAAATGTGCCGCCAGTACATAAACTTTGGTCACCCGCTTACGCTACGAGATTGCCATGAAGGAATAGATAAACATTGTTTATCTATAATTCTATACCTTCATGGAGAATGAAGAAGTTGATGATTTTTATTAACAATAATTTTCATGTCCCCAGATAACCAGCGAGCATCAGCAGCTAACCAAATCGCACGACTACAAAGGGGGATGGTCGTTCTACCTGGTTCTCGCGGGGGTAATAACTACGTTCGGTTCATCGCTGCCAGTTGGATACAACATTGGAGTCGTTAATACCCCTGCCGACGTAAGTAATCCATCGCACAGTGGGCTGAAAATCAATTTTCATAGAAACAATTTTAAAAAGGGGTACTTCTACAGGGTGTCCTAGAAGATGTGAATCAAATTGTAACGGGAGATTCCTTAAGTAAGGACCTTTCAAACATGCTATATAAAAAAAATAAAAATAAAATGCTGTGTTGTTGGTCAAACGTACAAGATTTTCTTTGGTGCAAAAAATATACACCAAATTAATGCTGCGATTTCAAAACTACGTCAGTTTAAAAAAAAACCGTTTGTAGTTTGACGAATCAATCCTTCACAAATAATAATAGTGACAAAAAAAATTTAAATTAGCCATTAACGAAGCACCTGTAGTAAAAGTCTGAAAAAAGTCGTACTTTTTTAAAAACTTAGATTTTTTTATTTAAACCAACGGTCATAATTTTTTTATTTAGTTCATTTGCAAGGTCCTTACATAAGGAATCTCCTGTTACAATTTGATCCACATCTTCTGGGACGCCCTGTATATTTGAGTATGCTTCAATAATTGGTCTTTATGCCGGAAATATCAACATCATGAATAGCAGTGAAAAAAGTAAAAAGAAGCAAGAAGGTTGCCTAGTGCCTTCTATTTCAAGGTGGGCATCTCTGACTTATGTTCGACGTTATCTGCGTATTAAAATAGTTATTTATCGCTAAGGGTGACGGAAACCATCGAGAGGAAACCTGCATGTCTGAGATTCCTCCATAATATTCTCGAAGATATTTATGTGAAGTCTGTCAACTCAAACTAGGCTTGGGTGGTGGACTATGTCCTAATCCTTCTCACGCTGAGAAGAGGCCCTTGCCCAGCAGTTGAATAGTTTGTACAGGACAGGTTTGACATGATAGCACTGCGGCAGATACGGAATTTGTCCAAATATCGACTATTGAAGCACGCGCAAGAATTGAAATAGTCACTTCCAAGAAAATATATGATTACTAGCTTTTGCCCGCGGCTTCGCTCGCGTTAATTTAGAATTTGACAATCAATTCGGGTTGTACTCTGCTTGTAATAATATAATTCAATCATGATTCGAAAGATACGTGGCGCCATCTATTATCATAAGAACGTTATTATTGTTTTTCTCGGGAACAGTACTTTTTTCGGGATGAAAAGTAGCCTATGTCCGTTTCTGTACACCTGTCAACGTATATGCAAAATTTCAGGATGATCGGTTCAGTGGTTTAGGCGTGAAAAGGTAACAAACAAACAAACACACTTTCGCATTTATAATATTGGTTAGGATTATTATACTTTCCACCATATTATGATTTATCTCTTTATCATAAAATAACAATGACATACCTAACAATATTATATAATCTGTTGCGAATAGTAATCTTTACATAATCAGTTACAATAACATGTGTTTATCGAATATTAAACTATGGATAACATTTCAAATTTAATATGGACGTGTCAAGATAAAGCATATTTGGGGGTCATTGGATTCTTGAGATAAACAAGTGTGACAGGCAAACATACGAAATTGAGTGCAATTACGTATGTTTGTCTGTCACAGTTGTTTATCTCAACAATCCAATGACTCCCAAATATGCTTTATCTTGACAAGTATATCCTTATTGACACGTATATATGTATATTTTATACGTATATCCTTGTAGTGACAAGGGTACCGTTTTACTTGTTTAGTACGGCACCGTGAATATTATTTCGCATAGCCGACTATAAAAATCTTTTTTCTTAAAAAAACAGCTCCCGCACTAGAAATAAATCCTGTATCGCGGGGACTTTTTGAACATTCAAACAACGGACACAAAAAACATCAAGAGTCGCAACAAACATTTAAGAGTAGTAGAACCTCGCTGATTTCAGCATGAATGGCCAGCTCTACTGGGAAAGGACTCTCTCACAGAATATCGACGTGAAATACCAGTGTTCCTACTGTTGTGTTTCGTTGGGTGAGTGAGAGTGCCGGAGGCCCAATCACCCTCTTTCCCTCTTCCCGCTCCTTCTTCCCACTTCCTTACCTAAAGTGTCGGCAACGCGCAAGAGATCGCGCGCTCTTGTGTTGCAGGCGTCCATAGGCTACGGTGACCACTTACCATCAGGTGGGCCGTATGCCTGTATGCCACCTTAGTAATATAAAAAAAATTTGGCATTTTTCAAACTTGTATTCCGAGATTCAAAATATTCTTCCCAAATTAAAGACTATTATTACCTAATATAATTTAATAGGTTAATATGTAAGAAGCAATTTAAAATCACAGCTACACTAGAAATTGGATAAATATTTGATGGTCAAAGTAAGCGTTATTGCGATTGCCTGTTAAGAAATTCTCTGCAGCATCACGAAATTTAGACTTTTGCTCTTTCAATTGCAATAGGCTTGCCTTATAATGAGGCACCTAAATCTGGCGAAACGTTGGTTTTAATAAACATCTGCTACCTCTTCGGGGATATTGGGTAAGGAGCTCCATACATCAAACGCGGCGCGGCGACCGCGGCTGTCGAATTTTGTATGCTTTTTTTTTATACAACTAGGTTGGCAAACAAGCACACTGCCCACCTGATGGTAAGTGGTCACCGTAGCCTATTGACGCCTGCAACATCAGAGGCATCACTTGCGCGTTGCCGACCCTTTAGGAAAGGAAGGACAAGGAAGTGGAAAGAAAAAGAAGGGGGAAAGAGGGCGATTGGGCCTTCGGCACTCTCACTCACCGAACGAAACACAACAGTATATACTAATAATACTGGTATTTCACGTCGATATTCTGTGAGAGGGTAGTCCTTCCCCGGTCGAGCCGGCACATTCATGCTGAAATCAGCGAAGCTCTACTACTCTTTAATAAATCAATAATAAATCATTTAGTAGTCAGAATATGAGTACAAAAATGATGATAAAAATACATGGTAGTTCTGTCGATATTCTGCCATTAACTGGCGTACAAATGTTTTTGGATTTAGGTAAATTTATCTGATACATTCCTAATTTCTCAGGAACTACTGGTTCGATTTCAAAAATTTTAGTGTTGGATAGCCTATTTACCGAGGAAAGTTATAGGCTACATAACATCACGCTACGAACCACGGGGGCGGCGCAGTAATCATAAACGCGGGTGAAACCGCGGGCAGATCTAGTTATATATTATTATGAAATAGTGCCATCGAATTGGTTTCACTATTGCGTGGCTGTTATGAGTGCTCGGGTGCAATAGTTTCAGTGTTCGCTTCGCTAGTGCGACTGTTGTGTTCAAGAACCTACCTACGTGACAAATTATATTCTCAAGTTTCTTATAATATATGAATTAAAATAGCGCAAGAGTAAATCATCAAAACACACCGGTATAGTGCCTCGCGTCCCGCTTATAGTACATGAAATACTTTACCGACGCGCGACTTCGAATATAGTCGAAACCAATAATAAAATGTTTGCCAACTGACGTAGACTTCCTATCCTCGACCCAAAGCATCATCAGTTTACCGATGCGTAGATGTTCAAACAAATCGAAATATGTAAAATTTTTTGATAATAATGCGAAATATCTTGTCTTGAACACGGTCTATCGGTCGGGTTAATTTCTGTTACGATTTTTCCGGATCCGAAGCGCGATCGTAGAAGTAGGTATCACATTTTCGAATTTCTTTTTTGGTAACAGTATCACATCGCTACTGCGTAGCTATCACCAGCATACTTAGATTGTATACAGAGTGCCGATTTGCCCTGTAATGTATAATGTTGTGGCCGAAATATTCTGCTTGAAGCATAAAGTAGGCCTTCGTAACAAAGTCTGAGTGCTGGTCAAATAGTACCTATGTTTTTAGGTGATAAAGAGCTTCTGCAACGAAAGCATAACGATTCGCTACGGCGTGGATCTCGGCGAGAAATGGCTGAACGTGCTGTGGTCGTCTGTCGTGTCTATCTTCATCGTCGGAGGATGTTCAGGGTCCATCCTTGGGTCGGTGCTCGCCAACAGCTTGGGCAGGTTAGTAAAAGTACTTCGACTGCGTTATTGGTCTCTAGAAGCCTGCAAATGATGAGTTTTCCAGTTTGAAATCCTGAGTGGAACATAAATTTATTGGGTTTTTTTTTGGAAATTATAAATAGCATGCACATTCCTCTGGAAGCACATAGAGTCCTGCGCCTGATCTCTCCGACCGGGTCCAATAGCCATCCCCTCGAACTGTCGAAAATCGAAGAAGAAATATCGCGACCAGTACATACATACTACGCTAACTCATTCCCCAAGAAACCTAAGTAATTGGTGTATTTATTACAGGAAAATGGCGACAGTCATGACAAACGTGCTGGCGATAGTAGGCGGCGTGCTATTCCTGTTCTGCGAGCAAGCTAACTCAGTCGAGATGCTTATACTAGGAAGATTAATTGTCGGTTTGGCTGGAGGTAAGCTTACTATAATAATATAATAATAGTCTATCACATACACACAACACCATCTAGCCCAAACTAAGCAGAGCTTGTACTATGGGTACTAGACAATGGATACACATATATGTATATATACGTTTTTTTTGTAATGCCTACATATTATACATATAAACACCCAGAGCAAGACAAACATCCATGTTCATGCACACAAATGTTTGACTTGTGCGGGAATGGAACTCGCGACCTCAGGCGTGGCAGTCGGTTACACTAACCACTATGGCATCGAGGCCGACAGTACTATGATATATTATATGCCTCTGCCAATTCTTTCAGGGATCTATATCTTGATATATATCATCCACATCAGCTATGGTTCGGCTAGGTTCCCACGTAATAGGGGCAAGTCTATTTTTGTAAAGACTGCACCCGGACTTTACACACATTCATATGACGGACACAAAGAACATTCATTCGCATTGTTTTTTTGTACTACTTAAGTGGCAAACAAGCATAGGTACGGTCCACCTGATGTTAAGTGGTCACCGTAGCCTATGGACGTCTGCAACACCAGAGGCATCACTTGCGCGTTCACTCATCAGTTGCCGACCCTTTAGGAAAGGAAGTGGGAAGGATAAGGAGCGGGAAGGGGGAAAGAGGGTAATTGAGCCTCCGGTACTCTCACTCACCGAACGAAACATACCAGTAGGAATACTGCTATTTTACGTCAATATTCTGTGAGAGGGTAGTCCTTCCCCAATCAAGCCGGCACATTCATGCTGAAATCAGCGAGGCTCTACTACTCTCTAAATCCATCTACCGAGCACAATTTGAGATTTCATGGAATATTTCTTATTGATATTGAATATTTCTTGCAAGGCCACAAGTCAACTAACTGCCTTATCTACTGCCGTCATATGGCATTTTATTTCGTTATTGGTCCATTAGAAAAAAACATAATATGCGTTTAGCGAATTAATCATTGAGAGTAAAAAATTATTATTGCTTCCTTTTTGTTTTTAGGTCTAACCACCAGTATAGTCCCCATGTACTTGACCGAGCTGGCTCCGTCCATGCTGACCGGCCCAATGGGTGCCATTGTGCCCCTGGGCGTCAACTTCGGCGTGTTGTGTGGACAAGTCATGGGATTAGACTTTTTATTGGGTACGTATATTAAACAATACAGTTCATAAATATTGAACCAATTGCCTTGATTTTGCCCGAGTTTTAAAGAATAAGATTTGAAGGTGCAGCTGCTCTTTTTGCGTAAGGCACAGACTGTGCTAGCCGGTGATCACGTTATAGCACCTGCTTAACAAGTGTTATGTAATGTTTGCAGGTCGTCCAGAACATTGGCCGTACCTCCTCTCCGCCTTTGCGTTGCTAGTCATTATTACCCTCCCAGTGCTGCTGATACTGCCTGAGAGTCCTAAGTATTTATTTGTAGTTAAGAGAGACGAGGAAAAAGCTTTAAAAGGTAATTATCATATTTTATTTTTATTTGTTTAAAGTAGGGTGCATAGTTCTAGATCTACTGCTCAGATCTAGACCTCAAAAGTCAAAAATCGTTTATTCCCTTAGGTCACAAAGTAACACTTATGAACGTCAAAGGGGTTAGTGAGTTTGTTACATTTACTGAATTTACTGTCAGTTGACTGCATGCTGTATTGTTGTCATGTCACCATTCCAGAATTGAGTCGCCTCCGCGGCGTGAACGCCAGCATCCTGACGGAGGACATTGAGATGCTGCGCGAAGAAGTGCGATGCAGCGAGAACGCGGCGGTGTCAGGCGACGGCGGCAGCTGGACCATGCTGCGCGTGCTCCGCGACCCGCGGCTGCAGCTGCCGCTGCTGCTGGCCTGCAGCATGCAGGCGGGGCAGCAGACCAGCGGGATCAATGCCGTGAGTCACGCTAAAAGTATAGGCGGGAATTTAAAATGTATGCTGTACGCGCATTGTCAATAAATAGGTACAAGCCGGACCGGTTTTAGGTCGGCCTCGATGGCGTAGTGGTTAGTGTAACCGACTACTACGCATGAAGACGCGGGTTCGATTCCCGCACAAGTCAAACATTTGTGTGCATGAACATGGATGTTTGTCTTGGTCTGGGTGTTTCTATGTATAATATGTAAGTATTTATAAAAAAAAACAGTATATATGTATGTTTATCCATTGTCTAGTACCCATAGTACAAGCTCTGCTTAGTTTGGGCTAGATGGTGTTGTGTGTATGTGATAGAATATTATAAAGGTTCGGACGGTTTCGGACGTTCTTTTTTAAGACGGTCTTCGTATGCCGTCTTCCTTCGGACTTGCTTTTTTAAGATCGTCTGTGTGCCGTCTCCGTTCGGACGTTCCTTTTTGAGACGGTCTTCGTGTGCCGTTTTCGTTCAGACGTTCTTTATTCAGGTAATCTTCATTCGGACGTTATTTATTCGAACGATCTTTGTTCGGACATTCTCTGTTAATAATATTTTTATCTGGGTCGTCTTCTTACAGCCGTTATTTAATTTTCACTTATACAACTTCAGTAATCAACTCTTATTTCCTTTCTAGGTGTTTTACTACTCTCAAACCATCTTTATCCAAGCTGGTTTGTCGGTAAAGAACGCTCAATACGCGACGATAGGGTGCGGGTTCATCAACGTATGCACGGCAGTGCTGATGCTGAAGTTGTTGCCCAAGTTCGGCAGGAGACCCTTACTGCTCGGCTCCGTGGCGGCCGCCGTGATATTACTGGCGACGCTGGCTGTCTGTATGATGTTTATAGTAAGTAGAATTATCATAACTAGTGAATGCGTTCATATCGGGAATTACCTACTAATAAATTACCTATTGAAAATCTGTCTCGTAGGACCAAATAGAATGTATGGATTATTTGTTTGATAGAATTAAAATGTTGATAATGTCCGCCAGACCGATTTTCGGTCACGGCGGCCAATCTTAACGGAGTCTGGTCATCTGCGCAGGAGATATTATAGTGCACATATATATGCACAAAAACAAGTGCACTCTCTGTTCCCTAACTCTCATGATCCGATGGGACGGTAATCCGACACGACCGGAGAGAGATCAGGCGCAGGACCAACGGCTTTACGTGCTTTCCGAGGCACGGGGGTGTCTAACACCGCCAACTCCCTAACTCCGGGCTCGTATTCAGATTTCTTAACAGAAAAACCCAATACGTTTATGTTGGCCCGACCCGGTACTCGAACTCGAGACCTCATGCACAGCAGTCGCATTCACTACCGCTGCGCCACGGAGGCAGTCAAAAGGATATAAAATGCTAATTAAATGGTAATAATTACACACGCGGCCCGGTTGGTGTCCGGTAGTGAACTAAATATGACTTAGGTACAGTCGCCTGTAATATTCCATGGATACCTTAAGGTCTAATATTCTGTGAACATTCGAATTAGTATTAATATGAATGAACTAGATGGCGTTGTTTTATAAATTACGGCTATATTAGGTATTGACAGTATACTTCTACAAACAAATTTAAATCTAAAGAGTATATAAAGCGTATTTGAAAATAAAATTTAGAAATCATTAAGCGCCTGGCAAATTGATAATAGGAAATTTGTTACAATTTCAATTGCCAATTTGCCAGGCGCTTAATGATTTCTAAATTTTATTTTCAAATACGCTTTATTTACTCCTTAGATTTAATATTTACTTGTAGTATTGTGAGGTATAATACAGGTAGATTTATATGGAAGTGAAACCATACTTAAACAATTGGTATTTCGTTCAGAAACAGAAATACACCCGCGGACCTGACGTCAGGTTGGCGGCTCACTTTGTTTTTGTGCTATCTCTGAACTCAAAGAGGTAGAATTACTTTCTTTATAGGTAGATTCAAGGTAGATTTGATACATTCTTATTTCATGCTGATTCGTAACATTACACCTGCCATTCTGATGCACAGTAGTAAAGGTCAATGAACTCGCCACATATTATTTGGGACTTAAAAACGTAGCGTGTTAATTTTTGACACCTAAAGGGTAGAGACTTAAAGGACATTATCAAAACTGCTGTAAATATATATGTACATGTAGAATAGATGTAATGCTTGTTTGCCTGTGTGTTCCAGGATGCAGTGTCGTGGATGCCGTACGTGTGTATGATAGCGGTGCTGTCGTACGTTCTAGTCTACGGGTTCGGTCTCGGGCCGATACCTTACTTTATTGCGTCCGGTAAGCTCATTAACTTACGTACTTTTTATACCAGGCTACTTAGTGATTATATTCTCCTTCCCACTTCCTTTCCTAAAGGGTCGGCAACGCGCAAGTGATGCCTCTGGTGTTGCAGGCGTCCATAGGCTACGGTGACCACTTACCATCAGGTGGGCCGTATGCTTGTATGCCACCTTAGTTGTATAAAAAAAAATAAAAAAAACTTGAGAATTTTCTGTTAAAGCAACATTTCAAACTTTAGTGGTGTTATAATTAAGCCCTTTTTAGAGTTCGAAAAACAACAGCCTTGTCCGTCCGCCCGTTTGTTATACAACTTTCAACTCAAGAACCGTACGAGCTAGAGACTCGCGGTCAGCGCCATTCGATATATGACCCCTGACAAGGTCACGTGACCTTTGCATATTAATTGAACCATTTTTTCGAACTCTTAAGATTTACGGCAAATCATTGCTGTTTCTCACTTTTTTTAACATGTGGCAATGCATTTATGCATATCTCTGCGCGGGAAAAAGGGGAGCGGAGAGGTTATATCGGACTTATCTGGGAATGATGGAACGCCCCGGGTACTACCGACTAAACGTACTACGGTGTGCCTACTGCCTTGAATGGCCGGAACAGAAACTACTATTAAGCCCTAGTCTCTCTTATTTCGTTGTTGTGTTACAGAGCTGTTCGAGGTTGGCCCGCGGCCGGCTGGTATGGCGTGGGGATCCCTGGCCAACTGGGGCGGCAACTTCCTTGTAGGCATGTCGTTCCCCTCTATGAGGGAGGCGATAGGGCCGTACTCTTTCTTGGTGTTCTCCGGCGTGACTGCTGCATTATTCGTGCTGCAAAAGTGAGTATGGCATTTTACACGTTAGCATTAATGTCTTGAACTAAAGCGGCTCGCCATCGGCCTGTTTGGCATGCCAGCTACTGGCAGATTATTTCTTTGAGAATTAATTAATGTGCTAATATAATGTGATATGTTGGCAAAACTGAACGCAAGAGAGTTGTGGCCAAGCACTTCTTCTATTTTTCGTGTGGTTAGTGGTCAACCTGTTGTCAAGAGTTGTTCAAGCCGCCCGTAGGCCTCTGACATGGCTTAACGACTGCTGTCAATTTGGCAGCAACTGGGATCGACTTTTTACGTGCCCTTCAAAGCGCGGAGACGCTCGGATGAAATACCACTAAGCGGTCATCCATCTATAGACTGGCCGCACCCAACATTGCTTAACCTCGCTAATCGTTTATCGATCAGTGAGTACAACTTTCTATGAGCAAGCACTAAAACATGATTGTCACACAATAAATTAAGTGTATTTTCATTAAAGTATTTGCATTAAAGTAATTGCCGTAGACCCTCTACGGCAGTTTGCAAGTACCAGTGCAGCCAGCGGCGAAGGCCCATTGCATCATCATAATTCCGTATATTTAGTTATGAAGTCTCTAAGATTTTACTACAAATGATGTGTTGTTTTTTTAATACATTACATTACTTTTTTACGCTAATAGGGACAAGTTCCCATAAGGTGGACTGACGACCTGGTAAGGGCGCGGGAAGCGGTTGGATGCGGGTAGCCCAAGACCGGTCTGTGAGGAAAACCTTAGGGGAGCCCTATGTCCAACAGTGGACACTTTCGCCTCAGAAAATGAAATGAGCTAATAACCTAAATCTATCTGTTTGTTCCCAGGATATACTTCCCGGAAACCCGCGGCAAGACTCCAGCGCAGGTGACTCAGCTCTGCAGTCAAGGGTTCAAGTCCCGTCCACTGTCCACTCCCAACTTGACTGAATTTGTCTCCGTATGACGTCCTCCCAAGTGACTATGTAATGCATATCATTACCCGCGCTCACACGTGCCGACTACGTTACTAACAGTTTCACACTCGATACTTCAGATACGATTCGATAATTATTCGATTGTACTCGATTTTTTTCGATTGTTCATCGAATGTATTCGATTGTTCATCGAATGTATTCGATTGTTTATCGAATATATTCGATTGTTTATGGAATGTATTCAATTGTTTATGGAATGTATTCAATTGTTTACCGAATGTATTCGATTGTTTATCGAATTAATTTGATTATATATCGATCTTGTAGTCGAAAAAATAATTTTTTTATTGAAAGTTAATAACATACAAGGAAAATAATAATAGGTACAGTCACGCTCAATAATATGTATACAGAACAAAAATCCATTTAAATGTCTTCATCTAATATGCCAAAACATGATATTTAATGTAATTATTAAAATTAGAAAGATAATTATTACCGTGGGAGAGCCACGCTTCGGCACGAATGGGCCGGCTCGACCGGAGTGATACCACGGCCTCACAGAAAACTGGCGTGAAATAGCGCTTGCGTTGTGTTTCGTCGAGTGAGTGAGGGTACAGGAGGCCCAACCGCCCTCCCCCCCCCCCTCATCTGGTGGGGGCTAATTTAAAAGGAACGCAACGCACTTGTGACTCCTCTGGTGTTGCGGGTGTCCATTGGCGGCGGTAATTGCTTAGCACCAGGTGATACGTCTGCTCGTTTGCGTCCTATAAAATAAAAAAACTCGTCAATTCTAAGTAAATATCTGTTCTATAACTTTATAAACGTGAATGTTCCATCCTTTAATAATTCAAAATATTGCATAGGAGACACATTATAGACATTCTAATGAAACTTTGTGTCATATACCTCTTTTTGAGAATGTCTGTTCATAACTTTAAAAACACCTTATTCATTGAAATTAAACTACTATATACGGATTTCATCGCGTTGTTTATTTGACACTTTATTTCAAAATTGTGATGGGGGCAGTCAGCAAAGCTCGAGCCTCAAAGTAAAGTTTAATAGTAATAGTAGTGTAACAGTTTCTAAATTTTGTAATAAAGTGTCAAATAAACAACGCGATAAAATCCGTATATAGTAGTTTAATTTCAATGAATAACATTCACGTAAAGAGAAGACAATATTATGTAACACCTAATTTATTTATTTGCCATATAAATTAAACTTATTACTTTTGTATGGAATTAATTTTCTTTTGGTTTTTAAATGTTTTAAAATCAATGTCATTACACTTTGTGGTACTTCAACTGCTTTTCGGCTTAGTACCCTATCTTTGTATAGTATCTGAGTATCAGTTTGAATGACCTCGGTGCGTGTATGCGCGGTTTTAGTGTTAATATAATTAATTATTGTAGAAATGAGAATATGTTAGTGTTTTTATTCTAAAACAATAATGCAAGGAATCATTCTTATAATTGACGAAAGCACGCTTCGTTTTCTTCTTCTCGTGTGGTTAGTGGCCAACCTGTTGTCAAGAGTTGTTCAAGCCGCCCGTAGGCCTCTGACATGGCTTAACGACTGCTGTCAATTTGACAACAACCGGGACCGACTTTTTACGTGCTCTCCGAAGCACGGAGATGCTCGGATGATATACCACTAAGCGGTCACCCATCTATAGACTGACCGCACCTAACGTTGCTTAACCTCGCTAAACGTTTACCGATCAGTGAGTGTGAGTGCAACTGGCTGTGAGCGCCTCACACGCACGCTGAGCTTGTGTGATATCTGAAAATAAAGTATCTGTGTATCCTTCAAGAGCCTTCAGATTTCGCTCAAATTGGAACATGAATAGCGAAGTGCCTTCGCTCTATCCGCTTACTTTCAAGCGAACTGAGTGCTATAATTTTTTTTTATGTGGATTGTTAGCATCTATGGTCACGGACCTCCCTTTGACCATGACTGCTGAAACACTGCCTAGTTTAATAATTCGAATAGTAAAAAATATCTAAACGTAGTGTTTTAAAATGGCTTATGTTTAACTTATCACCATATATAGTAAAATATAACAGTCAAAAATAGTAAATGATCACCAAATTGCACAGCAAAATATATTTAAAGAGATCAAAATAAGTCGACGGAGCCCCGCTCCGCGGGGATCCTTTTTTTGGGTAGGTTTCCTTCAAACCTAACATAACCTAACCCTTCCGAGACGTAGTGCAGTGATTTAAGGCGTATAGGTGCTCGTTATGATATTTTAGTAAGCATATTTTGCTGCGCAATTAGTATTTTTGGTGGTCATTATATTTAATCCCTTTTAAAATCCATATAATGTATTTTAATTTCAATATATAACATTCCCGTAAACGTAAGACAATATTACTGCCGTCATAAGGACAAAAAGATACATTTGATAAATATACTGACATATGCGTCATTTCTGCCCGTCTTTATTTTTTTCAAATACGTATATACTCCATTTGAGAAAAGTTAGATGTGTTTTTCTTTTGACGGCAGATGAGCCGATTGGTAGACTACAAAAGAAGAAATATGCTATTAATTAGACATAGATTTGACACGCGGCTTTGTCGCACTTTTCTTCGGATTTCAAAGCTGCTAGACTTTGCTAGATTTATTACTTATTAATATTTATAATAATTAAACACTGCCTTACACAGAACTAGTACTAATATAACATAATAATAGATAACTATAGACTTTATAAAAGTAAATATACAGTGTGATTTTGAAATCATGTAATTCCTTTTCACCACGCATAATCTACTGGTGGTATAGAATAACCATATTTTGTTTTGTTAGAATTTTTTTTTTTTGGAAAAATTAATGTACCATTTTTTTCGTGAAATGGTTTCAGATAGTCATATGTTAACCACCCGAGGCAATTTTAATTTTTTAATAATTAAAAACAAAATAACATTTACGTGGGCGTTACGTTACATGTTACATACGCGTTACGTTACATGTTACATACGCGATACGTTACATGTTACATATGCGTTACGTTACATGTTACATACGCGTTACGTTACATGTTACTTGTGTGTTACGTTACATGTTACATACGCGTTACGTTACATATGCGTTACGTTACATGTTACATTCGCGTTACGTTACATGTTACATACGCGTTACGATATATGTTACTTGTGCGTTGCGTTACACGTTACGTTGCACGTTACGTTACAAGTTACGTTTGCGCAACGTGACATATTTCGTTACATTACATGTTACGTTAAGTGACGGAGTCGTTATCTTAGAAAACGATAGATTTAAGGATTTATTAACCTATACATATTCTCAGTTCTACGTATATAATATATATTAGATAGAATAGCTCAAACTGATTGAGGATAGAAAAATGCAACGGTATTTGAAAAGTAAATGAATGAAATGAATGATAGTGTTCAAATTTGATAATATTGAAGTTGGTTGATTGATATCGTCGGTATTGTGCAAGTCTTCCTCTCTTATAACTAAATTGACTATAATGTAATGTTACGGTTGAAGTCCACTGAAGCGAATAGATCAGGTTTGTGATGCCGATAATAGACTTACATCACGATGAGAGTATTTAACCAAAACAATTTTGCTTCTCTCTTTACTACAAATACACATTCACACCCAAAATATTTATATTATGGCATCCATAGATATTAGTATGGTGTTGGGCTATTACTTTGTGTCAGGTAAATGGAAAATGATGGAGTTGCCGCTCTACCAAACGTATTGGCAAACTAGGTCAAACAACATACTACCTACGCAAGGATTTTATGCTCTAAAATATATCTTAAAGATCACCAAGATAGCTTAGCTTAGTTTCACTCTCTATTGTCGGTTCCTCATGTCTGAGGATCGTGATCATCGTTGGATAATCCACACTTGGATCGAACGATTTGCCTCCATTCCTGTTCATAGCACTTCTGACCACCGAGCTGAGTTTGGTTGAAGATGAGTGCTTTACTTGATTGGTCCATCTGGTTGGGGATCGTCCTCGAGCTCTCTTGCCCTCCGTGTTCCCAACTACGATCAGCTTTTCGAGGTTCTCATTTTCTCTCCGTACTTAGCTTAGCTTAATTAGCTGTCGCATTCGCTTTAGTGGACATCTGCCATAAGAATTACACAGAAAACTATAACTTAAAATCTCGTCAAAAAATATTTTTCTCTGCATTAGGAATATATTTCAATTCTATTTCAACATAAGGTCCCAAATATAAGATAATCCTCTCTTCGTGAATAATTTGGTTATATTATGGGCCTATTTTCTCTCAATAGAAAACTTAAGATGCATTTCAATCTATATTTTTATACTAGTCTTCTTCCTCTCCCTAGCCTTTATTATTCCTAAGTCACTTGGGGTTGGCTTTTTAGTCTAACCGGATTTGACTGGATATCAGTTTTTACACGGAGCGACTGCCATCTGACCTCCGCAACCCAAAGGCTAACGATACCCTAAGGCTAGACCAGTGTCAGGATATTAGAGGGCACTGACTTCCTAATAATGACTGCCATAGATGTTCATGGCAGCCGGAACCGACGGCTTACCGTGAGCAGGCGATAATTGTCAATCAATACGCACATAATTTCGAAAAGTCATATAAATTCCGAAAGTCAGAGGTGCGCGACGTGGGTTCGAACCTGAGAACAAACCCCTGCATTACAGTCTGTTGGTCTCCCCACTGAGCTATTTTATACTAGTCTAATAAATCTTATGCTTTGCGGTATTATCGCAATCTATAGTATATTGTCTTTGATGCTCGGGTCGGGCAGTGATACCTTAACTTTCAAGAAATTCTTAATAGTAAAACGTCTTGTAAAATTGTGCTCGATAGACGGTATTAGGCTTGCCTATTATTTGGGCTTCCTAAAACCATAATTGGCGAAATGTGGCTGTAATATACTGCCTTTATATAACATCTTTTTTATTTCCATTTCATATTGAAATATTTTCTTACCTTCATGACCATCACAGCTCACGAGAAGAATCCATCACATGGCAAAATAGTTATTAAATATAGGATAAAATATTTGTTGTTCGAGGCAGCGGGCATGTATCAAAAGTATTTGATACTCACCTCGCAATCTCGGTGATCACGTTGCCTAAGCTTGAATTTACATTTACGGTTCATCTCAGGGTAGATTAGGGGTTTAGAATTGTGACCAGCAGACGGCAAAAGGCTCGCTTTGTATAACGAATCACCTAAAAATATGTATAAATACATCTGCTTTACATGTATGTATGTATATATCCTCTTATCTCATCTCCGTCTACCTCTTTGGATATATACATATACAGAATGTCCCAGAAGATGTGAATCAAATTGTAACGAAAGATTCCTTAAGTAAGGCCTTTCAAATGTGTTAAATAAAAAAATAAAAAAATTATGCTGTATTGTTGTTACTTACAAGATTTTCTTTGGTGCAAAAAAAAAATACACCAAAATAATGTTGCGATTTCGAATCAACGTCAGTTTAAAAAAAAATCGTTTGTGGTTAGACGAATCAATCCTTCACAAATAATTATAGTGAAAAAAATGAAAATTAGCCATAAACGAAGCACCTGTATTTAAAAGTCTGATAAAGTCGTAAATTTAAAAAATTAACTTAATTTTTGAATTTTTTTTAACTCATTTGAGAGGTCCTTACATAAGAAATCTCCCGTTACAATTTGCTTCACATCTTCTGAGACAGCCTGCCAATAGCTTAAAAACTACGCATGTATGCGTTGTTTTAAAAGATGCTATCTTGTATGCATGAGGTGCCAACACTTTGACGGCGTTCTTGTCTCTGCAGACGATTAAAGTACAAAATGTATTTATGTATGCATTCTGCTAATTAAGGTACCGTACCACAAGTGAAGCGACCGTCTGTCATATCTTTACTTAGGCTTTTTATAAAAAAAATTAAGAACTGTTTGTAGATTTCAAGTATTCCCTCTCACATTGAGTAGTAGAGCCTCGCTGATTTCAGCATGAATGGGCCGCCTCGACCGGGGAAGAACTACCCTCTCACAGAATATCGACGTGAAATAGCAGTGTTCCTACTGTTGTGTTTCGTTCGGTGAGTGAGTGTGCCGGAGGCCCAATCACCCTCTTTCCCCTTTCCCGCTTCTTTTTCTTTCCACTTCCTTGTCCTTCCTTTCCTAAAGGGTCGGCAACGCGCAAGTGATGCCTCTGGTGTTGCAGGCGTCCATAGGCTACGGTGACCACTTACCATCAGGTGGGCCGTGTGCTCGTTTGGAACCTAAGTAGTATAAAATAAAACCTATATAGTGCTATAACATTATTTTCATGGAGAAATATAAGTTGTATTTTAAGAATGTTTTGTTGCTTCCAATTCGCAGTCTTATTCCTTATCCAAGATAAATCATAAAAGCTTTTTATAATATTGGGTATCTTGATTTAGTAGCAATCTGTTTATGGCTGGATAATGGCATCTTAAGGATTGTAGTCTTACTCATGGACATAGAAACGCAAGATGGCCGTAATATAGATCATGTTTTAAACCTACGAGAGCGAAGCCGTGGTCGAAACCTAGTCTGATATAAGCCTGACTATTGTGACATGTGATAATTCATAGGATATATCTTCTGTTTGTATCCTAATTTGCAAAGCATTGTATGAATGTCGGAATACAGAAATGTGCGCTCGAAATGTGTCCAAGGTACTGAAATAGTCGTACGCGGTATAAAAGGTATAGGACAGAACTGGAATAATCGGTGACAACGTTCGTGGCAGTCGAAACAAATGGTCTATAGGTCTGTTGAAAAAGTAGTTATGTCAAGGTTTGCATTTCGATTGAATCTAATAAATATAAATAAATAATATATATCTGCTTTATATTATCGTAGGTTAGTATAGGACTAATCATTAATCAAAATCTGAATGAAACATTTTGATCAGTTTCATCCTCGCTATTATCAACCATTCAATGTTATTACTGTTATTGACTCCAAAATGATTACATTTAACATTTACATAAGAGTTTAAAAAGGTAGATCGATAAAAAAAATTCATTGCCTGACAACAGCCAATCAAATCACTTGACATACGTTCAATTTTGACAAGTAGTTTTTAGCTGTAAAGCTATACAGCTAAAAACTACTTGTTTTTAGCGGTTTCTGTAAAGAAACCGCGTGTAAATCTGTTATTCATTGATTTGTACGAAAGCATCTGTGACCGCCACGAATGTATCTCACGATATTATACTTTGTAGTCGAAAGTATAGATTTTTATAAATTGGGGTATATTTTTTTATATGTCAATATTGGTAAATATAGGTAAGTCGCACAAATAGTAGGTACTTAATTTTAGGCTCAAATTAAATATATCGTTTGTTTTACGTCCGTCTTGTGTTTGAATTTTAATTATAATTAATTATAGCTTTTTAAAACATCACTTGTAGCGCATAATTTATGTTTAGTTAACAATTTAAGTTGTTATTAGATTATTGTATGGTATGTGTAAGTTATTTGATTGAAGTGTAAACGCCAATTGTGCGCAGCGCATGCTTTTAAGTGCGTTGCTTATTTAATAAATATTGAAGTTCTATTCTGTTGTTTTTATTATCGTATCTAGTCATTATAGGTTGTATCTAAACTGTGAAGCCTATACAAACGTGTCATTGGTTACAGCATGGATACTTACAATTTTGCATCACTAGATGCATCACCGACTGATTTTTAATGTGATCTATGATATCTCTAATTTGGTAGTCGTTGAGACTCGTTGAGAGATCATACCGATTGCCTAGTATACTGAGACTACGTTACAAGTCTGGTATCTACTTTACCCTGCTATTTGAAGTATCTACGTATGTATACAGTGCATATAATAAACCCTGTCCAATCCATTAAGGGCCTGTTTCTCCCTTAAAAAACATGCTAAGAAAAATAACAAAAAAAAACTATATCATCGTAAAACGTCTTCATAATATTTTTAAGTACAGTATTGATTAGCATTTTTACCCTTAAATTACTGAAATTTCGCTCAGTCTAGCAACACTCCATCTTGACAAGGATGCGGAGCGTGGTATATATACTTACTTTTGGCGGCATTTTTTTAAGGCGTAGGTAGAGAGGCGCGTCGTAACGCGGCGCGGCATCGGCGAACTTTAGTGATAGCTAGGTAATATGATTAATAAGTTGTCGGTGTTGCCATGGGTAATCTATTAATATATTATTTTAAATAAATTAAATTTACTGGGGTAATTTTTTGATCCATAAAAGAATGTCACTTACATACTTATAATAAGTTACTGTATAACACCTTTAAGGATCGGACAGGGTTTATTATACGCACTGTATAGATTCTACGTAGTATATATTGAAAATTATTGTAAGTATTTAAAAACGGCACCGATGTTAGATGCCGTTTTTAAATACATAATAATTATTATTTCACTGCACAGACGGCGGAGTGGTTTTAGTGGTTGCTTCGCAAATGTCAATGCGCCCAGTGTTGAGGATTCGATCCCCATATGGGACAAAAATTGTCTCTTTAGTTTGAAAGTTCGTTCATCATGAATGGGCCCGGCTCGACCGGGGAAGGACTACCCTCTCACAGAATATCGACGTGAAATAGCAGTATTCCTACTATTGTGTTTCGTTCGGTGAGTGAGAGTACCGGAGGCCCAATCACCCCTTTATCGCCTTCCCGCTCCTTCTCCTTCCCACTTCCTTTCCTAAAGGGTCGGCAACGCGCAAGTGATGCCTCTGGTGTCGCAGGCGTCCATAGGCTACGGTGACCACTTACCATCAGGTGGGTCGTATGCTCGTTTGCCACCATAGTTGTATAAAAAAAAATGCCCCGCGCCACTAGAAATGCCTATCGCGGAAGTTATATAATTATAATATAATAAAATATACCTATCTTTAACATTAAAGACAATAATTTGCTATCTATATGTTGTCAAGAAGCAAGTATTTAGAAAGCCATCTATGCCATTCAAATAGAAAAATTTTATGAGTTTCAAAATTTCAAGATTATCCAGCAGAGGTAAAACATGCTGTAGTGTAGAACTAGATTGCCAATACCTTAATGATTGCCAATACCTTAATGATTGCCAATACCTTAATGATTGCCAATACCTTAATGATTGCCAATACCTTAATGATTGCCAATACCTTAATGATTGCCAATACCTTAATGATTGCCAATACCTTAATGATTGCCAATACCTTAATGATTGCCAATACCTTAATGATTGCCAATACCTTAATGATTGCCAATACCTTAATGATTGCCAATACCTTAATGATTGCCCAATAAAAGTTACTATGATACCGCCCGATCTGGTGATCGGACCCTCATGATATTGGTTGAAAACGTAAGCGCAAAATTACCTAAGTAGGCATGCGACAGAATCAACTAGCTAGTATCCATTTATGTGAGTAGTTTGTATGTTCTAAATAAATAAACTAATCAATTTAAAATATATTTTATTAAGATTCAACACTCACATTATACCTAATAAATAGTTAACAAAGAACATAGGTATATAAATAGTTCAAAAAATATAATATAAAAGCTGACACAATAATAATTTCCTAACATCTATTTAGAAATCATAATAGATTTTAACATTCGTTATTTTATTAATTATATATATTAGCAATAATCGATTCTAAATGCGAGTACTTGGCTTCAGCATTCAACAGAAATAACATAGCAGAAGTAGGTAGTCTCCAAATTTGATGATTAAATGAAATGTACATTTGTGAAGTGTGGTAACCCTAATTTACTAAATAAGTTATTTAAAAACAAATAATCTATAAATTAACAAAAATATATTGTATAACAACAGCTATTAAAGAGGTAATATTTCCTTTTTTTATCACAAATCTCGAATTAGATTTAAATTAAGTTACCATATTTACGCTTAATATAAATATTTAATTTAGGGTAGTATTTAAACGCACAGCAAAAAATACTAATTGCACAGCAAAATATGCTTACATTATTATATATTTAATCCCTTTAATTTATAATTTAAATTTAATATAAAGTGCCATTTTAAATTTCCTACTAATCACATTGTTACATTTAATCTCTTGGTCAACGCTCGTATCCCAGTGTTCAGACAGTTTTACTGAGACTCGATGACATTTATAAAAAATGAAGACTATCGAAATAACAAAATTAATTGATAAATAACTATTTATATATACTTGGCTCATGCGAGTACCCACATGAGTTATAAATAATATACTACTCGTCCTAGCATCTACGCATAGACAAAAAGATATACCCTCTCTTTGAAACTACCCTCATTTTTTTTTGTTCTTGGTAAATTTTCTAAGCCCTTGCATTTCTGAACGTGGCAACACTTAAATGTAAATTGACTTTAAAAATTGTAACTAACGTTCAGAAGTGTTACTTTGTGATTTATAAAAAAAATATTATTTGGATTTGTATAAAAATAATATCATTTTCTAAAGTATTCGTCTAAGATCTTGAGTTGGTCCCAGCAGACGAGTGACAGTACGGTGTGGGGTCCGAGGCGCAGGTAGTTGGCAGTGATGCCCTTGTAGAGGGACAGCGCTCCTTCTTGCCGAATCATCTTGATGAAACAGTCTATCATACCACTGTATAGCTTGCCTCGGTTTTGCGCGTCAATAGCTGGTGAAATATACAAAACGATTATTCTGAGCTCTGCTTAATTTAGGCTAGATGGTATTATGTGTGTGATAAAATATTATATTATTATTTGTTTCTCTTTCACGGGTATATTCCTAATACGTTAGCAAAATACCCGGCCCTTTGGGAGGCTTACACGGAGACATGGGTCCAACGTGAAGAGGCCCTCCGAGAGTTTTAATCAAAGGTGGGATGGAACACCTACAGCGACACTAGCCGCAGCAGGCGTAGGACTATTGCTACGTATGGATTCTAATATGGCTATGGGTGTGGGTGTTTGATGGACTGGTATATTGGTAACTATGGATGATATAGCGAAGAAGGCGCAGATTAAATCATGGAAGGCATTCTGTGAGAAACAGGATAGAGAAGGCATGTGGGAGGGAATTTATAGGGTTTTAAGAAGGACAGAAAGAAGGAAGGAAGAGCTACCTTTGATGTGGAAGGGTAAGTGCCTGACCGAGGGCGAATCAGCGATGCTACTGGCAAACACGTTCTACCCAGAAGATGAGCAAAAGGAGGACACTGATAAACATCAAAGGATCAGGAGAAGTGCGGAACAAGTGAACGCGCCGGCACAAAATGAAAATTTGGACCCACCGTTCACGATGGAGGAACTAAGATCCGCAGTGTCCTCCTTTAACTCAAAGAAGGCACCTGGGGCCGATGGGCTCACAGCGGACATATGCCAATGCGCCATCATGCTGGATCCTGAGATATACCTGTCACTGGCAAATAAATGTCTTGAAGTAGGCTACTTTCCTAGGGCATGGAAGATGGCGGTCGTAGTTGCCCTAAGAAAGCCAGGCAAAACAGATTACTGCCACCCAAAATCTTATAGACCTATAGGACTACTGCCAGTGATGGGTAAGATCCTTGAAAAGATGGTGATTGCGCGCGTAAAATGGCAAGTACTGCCAAAAATGAGCCCAAACCAGTACGGGTTTATGCCACAAAGGGGCACCGAAGACGCCCTGTATGCCCTTGTGAACCACATACGTGATGGGCTTAGGTCGAAGAAGCTGATCACAGTGGTTTCACTGGATATAGAGGGCGCCTTCGATAGTGCATGGTGGCCTGCCATTAGGGTGAGATTGGCCGAGGAGGGCTGCCCAGTAAACGTTAGGCGGGTGCTGGACAGCTACCTTTGGCAGCGTGAAGTGTGGATGAGGTACGCTGGTCACGAACACCGGAAATCTACATCGAAGGGATGCGTGCAAGGGTCGATAGGGGGGCCAATTTTATGGAACCTGCTCCTGGATCCACTGCTGAGAGAGCTAGGGGAGCGCGGGGACTATAGCCAGGCATTTGCCGATGATGTAGTTCTCGTGTTCACGGGCGACTCGGCACTGGACATCCAGACCAGAGCGAATGCTGCCCTCGCACATGTCCGGGAGTGGGGTATCAGAAATAAGCTCAGGTTTGCGCCACACAAGACCAAGGCGATGGTTATTACGAACAAACTGAAGTATGACACCCCACACCTAGACATGGGCAGCGTCAACGTCGAAATGACACGGGACATAAAATTACTTGGCCTCACTATCGACGATAAACTTACCTTCAACAAGCACGTCACAGAGACGGTCAGGAAAACCCTAGCAATTTATAAGTCACTCTCGAGAGCGGCTAAAATAAGCTAGGGCCTCCATCCTGAAATCATCAGATACACGGCGGTGGTTGAACCAATAATCATGTATGCGGCTAGTGCATGGGCACCGGCAGTGAGTAAAAAGGGAGTGCAGAAGCAACTAAACCTGGTTCAGAGAGGCTTCGCACAAAAGCTCTGTAGAGCATACAGGACCATCTCCCTTAATGCAGCCTTGATCTTAGCCGGGATACTTCCACTCGATCTCCGGATACAGGAGGCAGCAGCGCTGTTCGAGGCGAGGAAGGGAGTACGGCGGCTGGAGTTGGGGGGTAAAGAGGTAGAGACGATGGCGTCCTACAGAGCAAACCTGCATCCCGCCGACCATATGAGCATGCAGTTCATACACCTGATACACCCGGAAGAGGTGACACACAACGCCACGCAACTACTACAGATTTATACCGACGGTAGCAAGATTGAGGGCAAGGTTGGAGCCGCTTTATCCGTGTGGATAAATTCGACCAAAAACCGAGCCTTCAAACTAAAGCTGCCCGACTACTGTACGGTGTACCAGGCAGAACTGCTCGCCATATGGAAGGCAACAGCAGAGATTGTGAAGCGCTCCGAGACGAGTTTCGGAGTGTTTAGCGACTCACGCACGGCTCTGCAGACGGTGGTGAACTACCAAGTTCCCCACCCGTTAGCGGTCAAGGCCCGAAAAAACCTGCATGATGCGAGGATTCAGAACAAAGAAGTGTCTTTGTTCTGGATAAAAGCACATGCAGGCCATCCTGGCAACGAAAGAGCCGACAAACTGGCGAGGGAAGCCGCACTCAAATTAAAGACTGCGCCGCAGTACGATGGATACCCGGTATCATTCGTCAAGCGACGGATCCGCCAGGAGTCGCTTGACGAATGGAACCGGCGGTACAAAGCGGGGGAAACCGCGTCAGTAACGAAAATGTTCTTTCCTGATGCACTGAAGGCATATGGGTTGGCCCGCAAGATCCAAATGTCTCCAGTGATGACCCAAGTTTTTACAGGACACGGCGGGTTCTCTGAATATTTACACCGGTTTAAATGTAAGGAGGACCCGTCGTGTCCCTGCGAGCCGGGATTGGAGGAGACCGTTCTCCATATTTTGTGTCGCTGTCCAATACACGCGATGGACCGCTACAACGCGGAACAGATTATGGGGGACACCATCAGAGCGGACCACTTGCACACTCTCATGGTGGACCCGATAACAAGACAGCATTTTATGAACTATTGCACAAGAGTAGTAGGGAAAGTTATTAAAAGAAATAAATAGCAGGAAATGTGGATGCACATATTCTATAATATGGTATACCAGCATTTATACGTAAGTCATGTAATAAAGTCAACTGCTCTTGTGCAATAGGGCAAAAAACCGTAACTAGCGTCCATTATTGTATAGTAAATGTTAGAGTATAAGTATCATTCAATATAGTAATAATTTACAGTTAGAATAAGAAAAGATGTATAAAATGAATTAATAAATTTCCGAACCATGAGATGTATGAGTGTGACGAATGAAAAGGAGATATGAAAGTTCTCTGATCATGTCAGAGGTTGGGCTCAACACCCTGTGATGACGGGTGCTTTAAAAAAAAAACACTATGGATGATAAAAAGACGTCTACCCTGAATACTCTAATAGCATCAATCGAATGGACAGATTATTATTAGATATTATTATTCATTTTATTAGACACTAGATAACCCGGTAAATATGGTATCATGTAATATTGGTAATCCGAATTGGTAATTGTCATACCAAATTACACAATTTTTTGTCCCGTGCGGGAATGGAACCAGCATCACTGCGCGCAGTGGCTCTGATGAGGCTACCATCTGAACCACTACATCATCCGTGCAGCCAAATAAAACAAAACGTGAGTTTGACCTCACAATCTTTTAGCTTGCAATAAATTGATAACAAGTACTATGTCGGATGAACAGAAAATAAGTAAACCTAAACTATACTATGAGAAACTTATGAAACTTGTATTCTTTCCTTTTCTCATAGATTGTATATGTAATCTATACTAATATTATAAAGCTAAAGAGTTTGTTTGTTTAAACGCGCTAATCTCAGGAACTACTGGTTCGATTTGAAAAATTATTTTAGTGTTGGATAGCCTATTTATCGAGGAAGACTATAGGCTATATAACATCACGCTAAGACCCACCGGGGCGGCGCAGTAACGATAAACGCGGGTGAAACCGCAGGAATATCTAGTTGTAATATAAAATTAAATATAGTACGGCAATAATAATAAGTTTGCATGTAAAATAAAATGCATTAAGTGTTCTGGTAACACCACGACGAACTCCACGAGACAGGCCTGACCTAGTGTGGAGTTCAGTAGTAATTTTCCTTATTTTTTTATCAGGTACATGCAATTAATAATATGTCTTTTATACTAAGTAGAATTATAAGGAATTGTAAAATGTGATTTCTCTTTTAGTAAATAAATAAAAATATTAAATATTAAAAAAATATTATAAATTATTGTATTGTCTTCGGTTCTTGATAAGTTTACTAAGATTCAAGTTAATCCGATGTTTTAATTGGGTGAAATCGTGTTCACAGATACCGTTACATAGATATATACCTGTATCTATCTATCTATGTAACGGAATCTGTGAACTGTGTGTGTAAGATTTTTTGGGCAAAAAATCTTACCAAAGGTTGGGTATTAGAATAATAAAAAAATACTTACGTTGATTACACAGCCTAGTTGCAACAACATCAAATGGATTCAAACACACGGTCATGACGAGGCCTCCCAGGTTGGCGCCGATAAGAGACAGCATCAGTGGACTGTCGACGAACCATCCGCGTTCCACCAGCCAGGTCTTAGCGTAGGTAAAGCTCAAGATCTGAGACGCTGAGCCAGCCATGCCGCGAGGTATTTGAGGGTATACACCGCGGAATAGACCTGATATATAATTTACTTTTAAAATGCAGCTACCGGCTCGCCAATTATGTCTGGTAATCCAACAATTGAAACCTTGTTGAAGTCAGCATAGCTATACGTTACGACTTAATCGATGCTAATAAATTTTCTTTTGAAAATTCTAAGCTGTTTCATTCATTCCAAAAACGAATCCTTTACCTTTTACTCCCTCCTTTAAATAAATCTCCATCAGCGCGCTCATGGTGCCTATATGCTTATGCTGATGTCCCACTGCGATCTCCCTAGCTGCCTGCGACTGTAGTCTGGTCTTTACCAAATAGAAAGGTGTTCCGGCTATAGAGCCTAGGGCTCCGCCTACGCCGGCTACCGCAGCGCCCTTCAAAAGGGAATTATGACCGTTACTGTTTAGAAGAAAGCCTCGACGTTCTGCAATTCGAAAGGATCCTAACCTATAAATAATAAAAAATAAAAATAATGATAAATTACGTCACACGTTAAGGGGGAGGGAGGGGGTTGACGAAGTGTGTGACAAGTGGCGGGAATGAATGTTTGAATTTAGTGACGTCAAATTTCAAAATATAATATAAATAATTACAGTAATACTCCGCTTTACGCGAGGGAAACTGAGAATTTCTAAATGGAAATAAAACTAAGTATGGAAATAATTTCTAGATGTTAAATTGCAAAATATGTGAGTCACACCAGGGAGAGAGGAGTCTCACAAATGTGAATGTGTTTATGACAGGGAAGGTCATGAAATTGGAGTGACGTCATTTATGGATGGCCCCTTATTGATTTTTGAACGTCGCTGTAAAAGTGCTTCTACCCAATATTTGCCTCACTGTTTTAAATCGTACTACTCTATCTGCAAAATTCCAGGCTGCCCTAGTTATTTTAAGAGGTATGCTGAGTTAATAATTCATGTAAGCTGGTGAGTTATCTAGTAAATAATACTTGAATAGAATCAGGGGTCGGGCTTCGCTCTCGCGATGGCTTTAGGCAATTTTGCCTTCGTCGGTAGGTTCAAATGTGTTGAAAAGCCTCTCAGAGCCCCGCGCTAAAGCCAGCCTTAGACTGGCCAACCCAGTAGTATACAGCTGGTCATAAATAATCTAATTAATTGATCATTGCCAATTAAGAAAAACTTACCTAAAAACGTTTAAAAAGAACTGAAACCCGAGCATAGCGGGGAGTCCATTTTGCAGCGCCATGAGGCCTTCGTTCTTCGCGACTACGAACATGCCATGAGCTACATTTCTATAATACACTGCATGCTTTCCTCTCTCCTTTAGTTCTCCTTGTAATTGCAGCCTCACTTTGACTACTTCTATAGGGTTGGTGAATAGAGATGCAAACATGGCGGATACCCCACCCATCCACAAATCTGTTAAGTCACGGCCTACTCCGTGAGGAGATATTGTTGGCTTGCTGGCTGCCATATTTGTGGCCTGTAAAGAATAAATAAAGTTGCCTAAATAATTAATAGCTTCTTCTATTTTATTATCAGTAAACAGCTTTGCAAGTTTGTGTGTATTTTTGTGTATTATGTCATTGTACAAACGGTATGAAATCACAATCTATGTCTATCTGTGTGCCGAATTCCATCCAAATCCGTTCAACGGTAATGTAACTCGTTTAGGTAATGAACATCTAAATTTCGTTATATTATAAATGATTATAATTAACTCTTCGACCGAACATCGTGAAATTTCATATGTTCAGGGGTACAGAAAATAAGATACGGTATCTTTCATGCAGAAAAAGTACTATTCCCGAACAAGCGAAGCCGAAAGCAAAATATTAGTAGCTTTGTAAAACATCTGCCGGCAACAATTTTATGGGTTTGTCAGACATTAATAATAATAATAATAATCTTTATTGTCAGACCCATGATCCATAGACAAATCTAAATTACATTTGCAACAAATAACAATACATAACAATTTTATAAATAGAAACAAAATTACAAATAATAAATATTACATGACAATTAATTTGAGCTACAGTGCTAAAAACCTATCTTTACCGACCGCGCGTTACCGACTCTGTATATCTAACCAACGACGTCTTTTTGCAGGACTATCAATATTTATGTTTCCAGGGTATTATATACCTAAGACCTTTAGATAAACAATAATAATAATTTATTGGCATCAGAAAAAAGTACAATGCGGTGTATTTTACATTATATGAATTAATGAACTAGAGACATAAATTATTATGAAAACACAGTGATCAATGGTCCCCGAGCTAGGAAAATCCTGATTTAGGGGGACATCCAATCCGTCTATATGTTAACAATTATTATGAACTAGGATTTATTAAGAGTAGTAATCATTTGTGGTTATATACCTATGGATTGTTTGTGTGTTTGTGTGCGTGCGTACGTGCGTGTGTGTGTGTGTGTGATACCTACGCTTTCATCGTAGAAATATAATAATAGTTTATTTGGCTACGAGCATTTATGATATAATAGTAGTTCTCGCAATGTGAATTATAAAAAATGTATATATTCCCAACTATCTTCTTAGTCATATTCGACAAACAACATTTTTGAACGCACATATAATGGTCAATCAACTTGTTAATTAGATTGAATTTCGCTAAAGTACGATTATAGATGGTATCATCTCAAGACTCATCAGGACTCCGGAATAAGGAGAGCATACATTTGTTGGGAGTCTTTATAATCAGCTCCATACATAGCTGAACATTGGCAAATTATAAAAAATAAATAAAAAATGTAATTATATTTTGGATTTATGTAAGTACTATGATTACCTATAAAAGAGCAGCGATAGCGACAGTGGGGAGACCAACAGACTGCAATGCAGAGGGTCTCGGGTTCGAACCGACGTCGCGCACCTCCGACGTTCGGAAGTTATATGACTTTTCGAAATTATGTGCGTATTGATTGACAATTAGCGCTTGCTCCCTGCCTCGGAGAGCACGTTAAGCTGTCGGTCCCGGCTGCCATGAACATCTATGGCAGTCGTTATTGGGAGAGTGTCGGCACAAAAGATCCCACTGGGTCGAAGTGTCGCCGGTCTGCACTGACTGACTAAGATAAGATAAAATGATTACCTATTATTAACAACTACTATTTAATTATTTCTGCTATAAAAACTAGCTTTTCTTATAATTTTTAAAAATAGAGGTAATCGAAAGTTCGCTGGTGACTTATGTTGCCAACTGTACAAGACATAACTCCTATGTTTTGTACAGTTGGCAACGCGCTACAGTCTGAAGGCCGTATTAGACCCATATAAGGCTGACGGACATTGGACAATCGTGGCTTTCTATAAATAAAACAATAGCTTTATCTAAAACACTTTTATTCAGATAAAATATAATATTATTTAGGTGTTATATATTATATTATTACTGCAATAAATATCTTAAAAGGCACTGATATTTCAATTTAAGGTTTCTGCGCATTATACCGTATCATACTGTCACTTTAGGTACCTACTATAAACGTACCAGCTGAAAACGATCTATGATGCACTAAAATATAATATGAAATATTGTATTGAGTGAACTAGTTGCCCGTCCAGTTATACCGGTTGGCGATTGGAATAGAATGATGCGATTTAGCGAGCAAACACCTTTAGTTAAAAACACGGCAAATCATTTACAAGTATTTATTAAAAACGTTTTGAAATATCTTTGGTCATTACAAGTACGTATATATAACAAAGTACAAATTGTACCTACTTTTTATATTATTACCAAATATTTTGACTAATAATAACATTTTCATCTGATTCAGGACTCCATAGGATCCAGTATTTCGTAGCGTATATTCACATTTCTACCATAAGTAACCAGTGTGGCCATAATCAAGAGTTGTGTATCATATGAATAACTCAGCAATAATTTAAATCATAAATTTACCCTCACCGTACATAGATCTAAAAAGTGTCCACTCCCAGACAATGATATATAAACTATAGATACGTTGCCCGCGCTCTGTACTCTGTAGTGGCAACATAATTACATGAATGCAAGGTAATTACCAGAAGTCCATTTAGTCACGTACCAACCAGCGCCGCAGGTGTACGCGACATTAAAATAACTAGAGAGAATAACTTCCTCAACATCAAAAAAAAAAGCCCTCCTGTGTTTATAGGAAATGTAAAAATTATACTGCAACTGTGAAAGATAAAAAAGTATTATTTCATGCGTAAGTATCAATACATTGTAAACCATATAAATATCTACAATATTGTAAACCATATAACTTTCACAGTGTACCTTTTAACTGTAAATGTATGTAATTTGTGGAGATGAATAAACCATTATTATTATTATTATTATTATTATCAAGAGAAATGGATTTTATTTTATTTTTTTCGATGTCTTCTAATGGCAGCTGGCGCCTGAGGTAAGTCACGTGTTCGCGCTCGGCCAATGAGCATGCATCACAGAATGACAATGTAATAAAATAAATATACTTATCTCTCTCTAACAACAGGAATTCCGTAGATGACTTTTATTTTCTTTCCCTTTCTTCGTGCGTCTAAGTAGCTGTCTAGCTACCGATAGTATTTACGCTGTTTTCGAGTGCCGTGATGTTCATGCGTGATGCGTCTATTTATATTACGTCATTGCTCCCAGAAGAGTGGGCGCACACATTATATACAGAATCTACCGTTCTGTACAATTTTCAATATGAGTGAGCGTGGTACTACTATATTTATAATCCAGATGTAATATTAGCATTGTGACAGGTGACAACTTAACGTCCAGAAATATGAGCATATTTAAACGGATAAGCGCGCATTTATGATTTAAATTTTTGCAATTAAGTACAAAATCCTTAATAATAAATTCAAATCGGTTTAAACAAGTGTTCAGAGTTCAGAAGGTGAAAAATATTTAATGTAAGGTACATTCTATAAGCAAATAGGAAGTTCGTTTAGTTCGTTCGGGAAGACAAGGGCTATGAGAACCTTAAACATGAATGTTCAATGTTAATGGAATTTCGTAATCTCTTTTTAGAATTTGATAGACAGGTCAGTTTAATAAGGGTGAAATTCCTTAGCGACAACATAAATCAATGTGATTCCTTCTTCGTAATTATTTTATTACAATGTTTGTCTGCCAATTAGCACCTGATTCGATTCAATTATAAGCACAAAATGTCTTCATTGATTTTCTTCTTAGTTCCTTATTATTGTAAATCTATATCGTAACCAGATTCGATTGAATATGATTATATGAGTGTTTGGCCTCCGAATACAAAAGAACAATAATCCTAATCCTAACTAATATTATAAAAGCGAAAATGAGTTTGTTTGTTTGTTACCTTTTCACGCCTAAACCACTGAATCGATCATCCTGAAATTTTGCATATATGTTGTCAGGTGTACAGAAACGGACATAGGCTACCTTTCATCCCGAAAAAAATTACTGTTCCCGAGAAAAACAACAATAACGTTCTTATGACAATAGATGTCGCCACGTGTCTTTCGAATCATGATTGACTTATATTATTACAAGCAGAGTACGACCCAAATTTATTGTCAAATTCTAAATGAACGCGAGCGAAGCCGCGGGTAAAAGCTAGTAGCTTATATTTAGGGCAAAAATAAGAATGTTTGTCGGACTGATTCTTCATATCGGAGCGAACCTCTCTTCTAACATTTGTTATATAAAACAAAGATTAATTAAAAACAATAATAACATATTTTAAAACAGATAACACTTATATCTAGGGTTGCCATATAAAATTAATTACAATATAGTAATGGGGATTTCGTGACTACAATTGATCTTTTATCCTATTTTATTTAAATGCTATGGAAAAAAAATACTATAGTAACTGAAATGCTTAACATAAGGTAATTATTTGCGATAATACTGAATTATAAATTGGGATGGAGCTATGGACCATGATCAGGTACTATAAAGATGTAAGATAAAATACTAAAAGACTTTTAGACTCTAATTTACACCATAGAAATAATGGAGCATTTTCTTTTTTGCTACATTTCAATCGTCAAGCGTCACCTGAACGCTTGCGGTATCGACGTTTCATCTTGGGAAAAGCTACATGGCGATCTACCATTTTTAATAAGATTAAGGCGTTTGAGAAAAACCGTCTCGAAACGATTGACGCAAAGCACAAGCCAGCTCTACTGCCACATCTGTCGTAGGACATTCAAGACCAAGTTCGGTCTAGCAAGCCATATTAGAGCTCACCAAAGAAAAGATCCATGACTTCTGAGGTCGCCGTCATCAAAATCGATGAGGAGGACTATATATTAGGTTAGTTAGGTTCACTGGTGATTCAAATCAATATACTGGTGTTTTTGAATGAGGTCTTTATATAATATAGGATTGGCAAATCCTTGATATGATTAATTATTGCTTAACGATTGAATGCAAAAAATTCAAGAATAGCAAAGTCTAACGTTATATATGAAGTATCTTCACATTAACATGATTAAACAGTTAGGATTTATTTTTCATTTAGGAATCAACTTGATTAAAGTGATTAACGTATAAAAGTATTGTATTTTATATAGGTACTCTTATTTTAAGTTGAAACTATACTAATGTAACTGAATCATTAAATCGTGTATCGAATATTTCATTGCAATCGAATTATATGTAAATTAACATGTAAAGGAGACCGACCACCTTGTATGGTATCCTGGCCTGGGCGTGAACAATTTTATATTGTAATAACAATATTAATTTAGTATAATTCAGTAGTCTAAACTAAATAGAAAACATTATTCTATGAAGTTTAGTATCAAGTTCGTTAAATAATAAAATAAAACAAACTCACGTCCACAAAATATCCACTGTACGAGCGAACAAACGCAAAGCGAATGGATAAGTCAAGTGTTGCTAGAATATGAAAATAAATTACCCAACACACTTTACAATTTTGTTATATTTTATCAAATATTATATCATTTTTACATTAATTAATTATTATTGTAGAATTCAAAATATGAACATAGTAAATAATGAAAAAATATATCAACGTATTTTCAGATTTCGTTAATATTTCTGTGATTTTTTTAAACACTGGGCCGATTTTTGCCACTGTTTATTTATTAGGCAACACAAACAAGCCATTTGGATTGTCCATTTCAGTTACACATTTTAAACCAAATGAAAATATTTTAAGTAATTTTTATTAGATATACGTCAATTTCATACGACTAGATAGTAACCAATAATTTAATATTTTACTTTGTTTATTGTTTTTTTAACGATTGTCCACGTTCAAGCCGAATATGGACGATCTCCTTTGTTAGGTACCGATTATAATTTTTCTAATTTAAAACCTTAATTCACTAGTTATGGAAGTAATCAGCTTTAATAATGTCTATTAAAGACTAGAAACTGTCTAGTATTTTATAATAAAACATCCATCTCAGGTTATATAGGAGGCATGCATATAGATGAAACATAATGAGTAATGACCAGTGATCGGAATAGGTAGAGCTATTTAGGTTCATTGACCGCAAACATTAATGTTAATATGGATATTCCACGGGATTCCGACTGATACTACGGGATTTTATTGACTTTCATTCTTTTTGTCAATATGTATAAAAATGGTTTATGTAAGCCACTAAGCGCATGAGCGACGTTGTAAATTTTACGTCATCAGTACGCTATAAACTTACAAATATAACATTGACATCCTCAGAGAATATAAAGGAAAATTATTGAAAAATGATGTGAATGACGAAATTTTATCATATAAATTCGCTTCACTAACATCAACAGATGTCGAACGCTCGTTTTCCACATATAAATGGGTGTTAGATGTAAAAAGAAATAGATTAAAATTAGATTATTTAGAAAAAAGAATGGTGATTTATTTTAACTCTGGTCATACTCAGTCTTCTAGTGAAGCTGAAGACAAACTAGACCAATGACATTTTTTGTTTAAATAAGTAAATTATTATTGAAGCGTATTTTAATTAAGATTTTATTGTAAATACATATTGTTCATTTGATAACGTTTTGATTTTCTGAGGAACAAATAATTTGTATAGTAATATGTTTTTGTACAACTTCAGAATAAAAATGTTTAAATGATTGTTGATTCTTGAATAACAAATCGTTACGTCAAAAAATATATGTGGTTTAATGAATCAAGTTTATCTATTTATTATACTATCCTTAATCCTGTCCTTCTTATATTTACCCGTCAGAAAGGAAGTGTAATCTTTCATTAGTCCCGAAGGCGAGAATAGCTTTTTATGATTTTACTACTTAAAAACCAAATCCCGGGACTCAGGGAATATCCATATTATTCTAACCTATGGCAAGTACATAAAACAGCTCTACCTATTCCGATCTCTGGTAATGACACAAGGCATATGCGTCTAAATATTAAAAGCATAATTATTAAAAATCAACAACATTTGAATTTCTTTTTAAAAGAATATAAATAAATTACCAACGTATATTTGGTATAATTTCGAATTAAGTAATAAAAATTATATTTTTATATAAATAAACATACCTATTTTCATGAATGTAAACACTATCGCGGTAAGGACATGACACAACTAACATATTAGGAACGGAATTATTTATCGCATTATCAATATTATCAAACAATTGTATAACATATTTATCAAATAAATTATGAGCATAAATGATAACACTATGACGAGCACATAAACATTTAACTTAAACATATATTTATTCATTGTACTGAGTCAATTAATTATTTTACTATTTAATATAATAAACATTTAATACTAACAACATTAACTATATCTTAACATAGATAAAAATCCTTAACTAAGCTTTGAATGCCTCGAGGCAAGAGATTTTTCAGTACGAGGCATAACTTTCACAAATTATATTTAAATAAAAAATGAAGCTAACTTATCAAAGCCTTGCATAGGTACCATTTCAAAAAACGTGTATTTCTCAATGCTTTTTAAAGATGCCTCGCTATTTAGGTAAAAATCTACTCGCTCTCTCAATAAAACAGTGACTTTACTCGAAATTTGGGAATTGTGTGAAGAAGTGGCAATTTGAACTGTAATTGTGTGATTATGAATCATAACATTATACTTGTGTTAGTAATTGCAACAGAGTTTAAATTTGTTTAATCCAAAATATTCAGATAAGTCTTTGTTTTATTAAGAGTGCGATATAGTATTATTGTTAACTCCACCAGCTAATCTAGAACGCTAGTGTCCTGTCGATCACAAGTTCAATGCCTTATTCATTCGGCTAGCGCTGCTAAGGCTTGAAACATACTTGTTACAACGAGGCATATTTATAAAACATAGTTTTCTCCAAATTAGGCATACTTAACAAACAGCGTCCAGCGATATACTTAAAAACTTTACATTGCTGTTTTTTTTTAAACAAAATATACTGTTCGAACAAAGCATGGTTAATGAACGAGGCATATATCTTAAAATGAGGCATCTTTCTCAAAACGAGGCATCTTTCTCAAAACGACACAACATTCTCAAGACGAGGCATATTTCTCCAAATGAGGCATTAAATACTGAAATATTTGACTACGTACAAACTAAAAACTACAAACTAAAGTGAATACTTGTATTGCAGATCCTTTAGCATATCCCAGAAGACTAAGAGAAGGACTGAATGTGGGGCCTGTCTTAAGTAAGAAGGTCCTATGCCCTTGTAGAAAGCGAGTATGCCTTCAGTATTAGTAATCTTTTTCGCGCAATCTACGATACCGATGTAGAGTTGACCACGGCCGCTTGCATCAACGCCTGCAAAAAATAGAAAACAATATTTTATTATATAATCTATACCAATATTACCTATAAAGGGAGGGATATTATCTATAAAGGATTTGATTTTTATTTGTTTGTTTGTTTGTAAGGATTTAACTCAAAACTAATCAACCGATTTCAAAAATTCTTTCATCATTAGAAAGCTATATTATCACCGAGTAGCATAGGCTATATTTTATTTTAAAAAATGTACTGTCACTCTTTTTTACGTGGGGGAATGCTCTCCGCGGGGCGACGGAGAGGTTATGTCGGGCTCACCGGGGAATAGATACCCTGGTAATACCGATTAAACCTTCCACGGTGTTCCTCGATATAACCATAGACGGCGAGGCCGCACGAATTGCTTACACATGCAATCGCGAACCCGTCGTGGTTTCGGTCCGCCGTGTGAAACGGCAGCCCACTACACAAAGATATAATATATTATATAAGAGAAAATAATTATTTCGGTGTGCGATTACAGGTCAAAGATTAACTGCCGCGGTACAGATTTATGTACTACTAGTTTTCACCCGCGGCTTCGCTCGCGTAAATGTAGGTTAGGTTAGGTTTGCAACAGTATTTTTTTCTGGATGAAAGGTACCCTATGTCCTATTCTGTACCCCTAACAACGTGTATGCAAAATTTCATGTTGATCGGTTGAGTAGTTAAGGCGTGAAAGCGTAACAAACAAACAAACTCATTTTCGCATTTATAATATTAGTTAGGATGTATGTATATAAAATATTGCTAATTTCAGTGTGCAATATTCGTTGACCGATAATACATTGTCATGTTATCGCTTTATCTGTTTCATTGGCAGTAGTATTGACTCTAGTTATTCGATTAAACTTTACATACACATAAAAAATGCAAATGTGTGTGAGACCGGCAAAAACTAGGCAAACGTCCTTGATAAAAAACGGAGAAATGGAATGTGAAAACCGACGAGAGTACATAAAAATTAAATAGTGCATGAGGCATATGCATACTAGTGATGTTAGAATTTTCAAATTCGCGAATGCGGATGCGAATGTTGAATATCAAATAAAGCGCGCGCAAAATATCATACAGGTTTGACATTTCGTATCGGCCATGTTTAAACCGAACATAGCCGAGTTTAACCGTTACAAGTTGAATGAATGAAGCAAGTCACATAGAAGTTCATTCGAAAATATTCGTCATGATTTGGGGTTAGTGTATTAATATTGTATCTGCTAAATAAGTACAAACCTTACACAATAAATTGTTCTTTTTTCACAAAATATATTATTATTTAGAATTACATATTTTTAAAGTAAGCATTGAAATTATATTTTTTGTTTATTTGTGATTTTGTTTATATTTTAATTAGACTAACAAGAACAAGAGAGACAGTAGTTCTAATTTAGTTGCCTACGTCAAGACTGTTCCATAATAATTTGTTATTCAAATATTATAAGTAAATAAAAATTATACATCTTGTCATCCATTCAATTTATATATAATTTCCTTTTAGTTTGTCTAATACATTCACCAAACATTCGCATAATTTCTTGCGAATACGAATGCGAATGGCAAAAAATATGCGAATATTCGCGAATGCATATACACACTTTATATATATACTTTTGAGAGATTAGGGGGAACATGAAATTATGTCTCTCATACACAAAGGGACGATCTTCCGACTAGGCTGGGTGATCATGCCTAGCGGGTCGCGGCACTCGCGGCTCGGCACTCCAGTAACACGAAGTGTAATCTTTGCTTGCGTCATTCAGGATTGTATTGTAAAATGTGCAAATGTGTATAGTATCATCTCTAGACAAGTATCATAACTTTAGCGCCTTTATGAAATCACTACAGAATGGGATACAGCGACGTCGAATAATCGACATTCGCATACGAAATAACACATCTAGCACAGACAATTTTCGAATAATTCGCTTTATTTTAGTAAGAATCGAGATTATGATACGAACCTTGATTATATAGCCTCGTCATGATGACGTCCATGGGTGTGAGGAACACGGTCTTCACCAGCGCTCCGATGTTGCTCGCGACAAATGCTGATAGGTATTTAGTCTGCTGGAACATGTTATTGTCGTTCATCCATTCTTTGCACCTGGAAATGTACGAATTTATATTTTAACTTATTGGATTAGACTGATCGAAAAACGGTTTTGTCAAACATTTATTAATTAAAATAAATTTAACATTATATTTAGTTTTAACTAATACAATATTATATTGGTGTAGCGAAAAATACTTTGTATAGTAGGACTACTGCCGTTACTATATTCGTAATTGTGTTTCTATCAATTGATTTAATTAAACTCATAGAATTATGAAGGGTTGAGAGCCTTCTGCGCTAACCCATAGTCCGCGTAAAGTTGTTAAGGCCATCTGAGGCCAACAATTAACACAAAAAAAGCCATCGTATTATAGTTTGTTTCATTATGCTTAGGTATTATACACGGCCGATTTTTTGGATTCAATCACCTTGTATCGGTTTTTTCATTGACTTAAGGACACTAGTTCCTTGTTAATGATATTCTTGGTTAAAAGTCAGATTTTCTAATTCAATATATAATTAGTTTCTTTTTGCTTAAAAACATAAATAATAATAAATAAATTAATAAACCGGTATAATGGCACCAATATTAAGTCTACATCCAGAAAGATCTCTGAGTAGATCATTAGCAATAACAGTAGGTACTACACTAAACAAGGTCAACGATCTGATTCGACTCCATTTGATAAAGTATGATGACATGGATTGCCATAGTTGGCAAAAGCAAAATATAAATATTGTTTATGAAAAGGTTATCGCATCTGTTCCATATACAAATATAATCTTCCTTTTTTATTTAGATTGTGTATTGCCTTATGACAATTGCAATTGCAATTGACGTAATTTTTGTAGGTCAATCATTATATGTACAAACAGAACAAGTACATCGAACGTTAATAGTAAATAGTTCCCCGCACTATATTTACACGAAATTGCTAGGTTGACTAGGTTGAAGGCCGATTTACTAACCCTTGAACACTTGTAAGGCTGGGAGTGGACAAGGCTATATAAGCTGGCAGGCAGAGTATAGCCGAGACTAATAACGTCAGACCAAATAAGTTCCCTAATTGGAAGCATTTATAATCATTTCGAAAAAATGCTCGAAAATACGTAAACTTTGCTCAAGCCTGTGTAATTCGAAATAAAAGCATAACTTAATACCATTGCCAAAAACTCTTATTAAATATCTTTATAAGATTATTTGGCAATGGGATACCAGTTTGAATAAGAAGCAGCTGAACCGAGAAAGTGTGTTTATTTCTGCAGAAGATTGCAGTAAAATTGCCGCGTTTAATGTCTTGGCAATAGGCTAAGAGTTTCCAGAGTTCCTTAAGTCGATGCTGTGCAGGAAAATCTTGTGCTGGCATCAAAGCAACTAGGTACTTGTGCAGAGTTGGAAACGCGTTTATGATAATGCTGGTATCGCCACTTGCAATCCATGGACCATGATCTTAGATCGTAGTTTAATAATACCAGATAGGTAGCATGCTTAGTAGTTGAGAAGTTATTGTACTCAAGAGTAATAAACGATACTGCGAGACTTGGTGGCCATTATAACAAGTAAAATAACTTAAAATAAACTTACATGGCAAACGTGACAATCTGCGACGCAGATCCTATGGTATTCCTGAGCATCATACCATGAGCTCCTCGCCATAATCCATTGAAACCATTCTTTTTGTAAATCTTTATGAGCGCCAAAATCATTCCCGGGTGCCCATGCTGCGTCCCAACAGCTATCTTATCAGCTGAATATGACATCAGCTGTGTTTTCACAAGCTGGAAGGGACTGCCAAACATGGCACCACACATGCCAGAAAAGGCTCCAAAAAATAAACTATTCAATAACTTTGTGTTATTCTTCTCATCTCTAAGTAAGCCATGATTGTCTGCTTGCTGGTATATGCCTAACCTAAAACCGCATTGTTATTTTGAGTAATAATCAAAAATAAGGAGGATAAATATAATTGCCAGATTCAAATTATGTAGAAAATCTAATAAACAGTACTCACAAAGATAAAGAGCAAAATAAACAAAACAATTAATAAATATAATTAATTGCAAAACACCTACCTTACCCCATTAACGACTAGTTGGAAACACAATGCGGGCACAAGTCCTTTCTGCAATGCACTGATTCCGTCATGTTTCACGATGGTAAACATGGCATGGGGTATGTTCTTGTAGTGAACAGCATGCTGGCCTTTAGCCCGTAGTTCTCCTTGCAACTGCATCCGGGTCTTGACCACATCAAACGGGTTGCTGAAGAAACCAGCACCCACACCCGCGAGACCACCCACAACGAAGTCCATTGTGCTACGAAAGTTTTGGTTTTGTGTATTATTTATTAATGAATAATATATGGCACACAGGATAAAGAAAAACATTATTTCTTTCGTAATGGACTAAATGCCATTATTATATTTTATGAACCCATCGTCTGTCATTTTATAGACACAATAAAAAATCTATTGTTATGTATCTCCTGGAGATTGAGTAACGGTTAAGCTATTAAGCTGAATATAATTCAATGATTCAAGAGTTATATGTATTCAATTCAAAATCTTTAAATTACACTTTGAGATAATGCAGTTTCTCATTTGACGTGTCTGATAAATTAATGTATGGAGCTATGTTAGAAAAATGTTTAGAATGCTGAAGCAATTTAGTCTAGGGCAAACAATTACATAAGCATTTAACATGTATAAGAATACAACCGGACAACTAGCAACATTATCTTTTTGAGCTAGAAGTTTTATTTGTTCAAATAAAATCAGTAGTGTCTAGATTTTCAATTATTGGCATTTCAACTATCAATAGATTATTAATCTGTAGATACCTACTATTTAGCAAATGGGCATTACATTTAAATATATTTGTTTGAAACACATATCACATATATTATTAGTTGAACAAATAAAACTGTTACGCAATGGAAAAATGAAATCTAATAGTGACTGTGTTATATTACAAGGATACCTAACAACTGGGATATTTGCGGTATTTTCTTATGTTGTAAATAATTCAAAAAGATAGCATGTAACAGGAAATAATTAAGATAGATGTGAAATAATTCAATTTTGAATGATCCCATTAATAAATAATATATAAGCAGTCAAAATTTATGGCAAATCAACAGATAATTTTATTAATTATTGTTACAACACCTGAAAGAAGAAGTAGTGTTCATATTGTCCAAACAAAAGAGAGTATGAGATGGTATTAATTCATCAACATAGATAACATTTTTAAAGAAGTATGAAATTCAAATTCATATATTGAGTCTTTCCTCATTGATCATGAGATAACACAAGTACACTATAAATATTTCTATTAAATCTAATAATTACTTTATTTATTTGATGATATTGATCATTCATTAATGAAATTAAATTATAATAATGATACAGGAGATTATTTAAGATGGAGCAGTAGGTGCATATCCATCAATTGGTCTCAGAATATAATAAATAAAATAAATGTTATTTGATATTCACCACAAAACTATTGTTAGTAAAATTAAAATTTGACTCCGAGCACAGGCCTCAGACAAAGTTATGTTTTCATCATGTCTCAATTCTGGCTTACTAGCATACCAGAAAAAAATATGAGATATGTACCTATAGTACCTATTGATTCCCAAGTTGTTATTTTGGTCTTCAGCATTTAGACATAATACTTTTTTTATTGTGTCTAATTATTGATTCAATAGGAAAATTATAGCTTAAAGTATCTATCAACTTAAAATAAGAATATATAAAAAATAAAATTATAATATTGGTACTTACCACTAGTATAATTCACAAAAAAGGGATAAGGTACACAACGTAAATTTTAAATTTAACTATCAACTTTCGTTCATGCGGCGATATTTCTTCACAAGCTAACAACAGGTTAGTATTAAAACGTTCCCGAATTTAAAATATATTATCAATGACGTAATAAAATTCACACGGCACACATCACACACACGCTACGGTAAAACCCTATCATCACACTTCTGTATAAAAGTTACACATTTACTTACTATTATGTAGTTAAAATGATGACTAAGATTTCTTTGGAATATTTGATGATAAATTCATCTGTTCAGAGATGAAATCATCTGTTATATTTTCTTGATGAAATTTGGATCACCATCATGGGATTTTTGGCTGGATTGCGCGACGGAAAATTTATTTAAAAATATTTGTATGATTTCGTAATGCTGTGGGATTGGTTATCTTGTCAAACAAATGTCATTTATGACTTAGAAGTGTTTGACAATCAGCTGTAGTGACGCTCCGTTTCACCTCTGTTGTAAATAAACTCTGGTCTGTAGTATATTTTATTACACTCCATTTCGCTGTAGTGTTATGAATGGATAATTAATCATTATTATTATACTACGTGGTAAATGTGTTATGGTCGTATTGTCTTGTATGTATATTGCGATAGTACTCTCCGAGTTTAAGACACGCTTTTTTGTCTTAGCAATTAATTTATTTGCGTAGCAATAACATTCCATTTTATTATAAACTGTAAGTATGAAGTACCTGTACTTTCTCATATGTTTATTACTTGCACAAATTAATGTCTGTGGAGCTTCGATCAAATGGTATATTTGATCGAAGCTGTGGAGTGTACTCCAAAACCCCTGGTATGTACCTTGTGTGTACTTGTATCCTATGACCATTATGTAAGATGGCATAATATGGACTAAATACGTACCAATATTTACCTATAAAAGAAATATGTTGTTTCTTGTTCACTAAAGATAAGAAAAGAAAGGAATAACTTTTTTAGGTATATATTTGTTAGGTACTTATACTATTATTAATTGATTTGTAAAACTTCGGAAAATACAATCTAAGATCATAACATGTTCTATTGCTTTTATCACCGTTTAATGCCGTCGTAACCGACAGTCAAAGAATGATTAATTAATATTTATATATGTACCTATAGTAAGTACTTATTACTGCCATTTTCGCTCGCGTTAATTTAGAATTTGACAATGAATTCGGATTGTATTCTGCTTGTAATATAATTCAATCATGATTCGAAAGACACGTGGCGCCATCTAATATCATAAGAACGTTATTGTTGTTTTCCTCGGGAACAGTAATTTTTTTCGGGATGAAAGGTATTTCATCCCGAAAAAAATTACTGTTCCCGAGGAAAGAGCCTATGTCCGTTTCTGTACACCTGACAACGTATATGCAAAATTTCAGGATGATCGCTTCAGTGGTTTAGGCGTGAAAAGGTAACAAACAAACAAACTCATTTTCGCTTATTATAAGTTAGGAAGTTAGGATTAGGATTAGGAAGTTAGGATTAGGATTAGGATACATTGAAATATCAACATAAGTGTTTTTAAGATTACTAAGTCGATCTTCTTATATGTCTGTATACGAAATTTTTGCTTTATTCTAGGTAGGTACAATATTCTAAAATTCCTAATAGATTTTAGTCGTAATTAATAGCACATGTCAGGCTGCAATTAAAAAGTAAGCGCTGACAATTACATGTCAATTACTGTTATTTTATATAATCAAGAGCCTAAAATTAAAATTTTTGTTGTACTTATATAAATAAATAAACAAATAATTATATAATTGTAACTAAAATTGACAAGTACGAATATTTTACACCACCAAAAAAAAAAGCAAATGGCTCTAACTAGCGGTATATTTATATTTGAAATATTTGTGGAAGAAGTGAATAATCTGGTAAAGAGCTCACAATCTATCATAAAATATGATTTCACGGATGTATTTTCTTTAACTCTAAGACATCCCAAAGAAGCCCAAGATGCACTGCCTATTTCACCCGAACCGTCCAGTAAAAAGAAAACCCTGGTAATATCAGAATCTAAAATAGCTAGCGAGGGAAAGAATAAGTCTAATGTCGTACTTCCGGGCAGTCAAGCAATACAGTCAGATCAATCGGTAATGTTCTCAAGCAGTGCGGAGTTACTATTACAAAAAATTAAACAATGTCCATTGGCACTATCTCTCTGGGGTCAGCAGGCGAAGTTAGTCTACATTGGTTCAGCAACTTTACCATGGCATTCAACGACTTTGGAGTTTTTGCAAATAGTCTATGATTGTGAACAATCTAAGCCGGTCTCATTTAAAGAGGACTTTTATATTCTTCAAGAAAGTACAGGCAAAATGGTAGCAACAATAAAATTACAAGTGAAATTAAGGTATGTAACTGATACAGTAATGTCGGCTCCTATGACACCCTCAGAATTTCCCAGTATCAGGGCAAGTATGACCGGCATCAATGCCAAAACAATTTCTTACAAATGTACAATAAAGACAACAGACAAGGATTTCATAGAAAACTATAGTAATTGTTTTGCTAACGGAGATTATAAAAATACCTTAGGGCTTAAGAATAAGATTATTTTATTCAATGGAATAAATTATTATATCGGTCACACCATTAAACCTTCTGAAACGTTAGACAAATTACAAGAAACTTGCCCAAATGTCCATTATGTAATTAATTACGTAAGAGAAATAATGACAGCGCATAACGATAATATAAGACTCAAAGCTACGGATATAAATAGGAAAACCTTTTGTAGCCAAGCAGACTGGCCAATGAAAGAAGTTGCAAAAAGGTTAAGGAAGGAAGCACTGAGTGGTCGTGATGACACACTCGACATATCTAATTTAAGACGACCATATAGTGGAACTGATTGCAAAATTCCGAGAGCAATGAGAACTTATATTGGGAATCTGGTTGACGTCAGCGTCATAGAATTTTATATTAATGATCTTATATGGCCATATGGAAATAAAGATTATGCATTAGCTACAAACGCGCAGGATTTTACAATAGAAGGTGTCTCTACACAGAATATTTGTTTACAAAAAAATCAACAACAAATTATTAAAAGAGAATCATGTGCATCTAGCTGCAGTAAGCGTTGTGATGAAATTAAAAGTGATGCGGGACGTTGTGGAGCTCAGGCATGTTTGTACGACATTCCTATAGAAACAGTTTATATTGTGTATTACTTTACAGTAGAATACAATTTTGATAAGAAACCTTCAAGCAAAGAGTCTTCTACCAATGACCCCACAAGTAAAGAGTCTTCGTCTAAAGCTACGTCCTCTGGAGGAATTTCAACTAAGAATCCTTCATCTATGGTGCCTTCGAGTTCTGAATCTTTGGAATTTGACAGATTCGCAAAATTTAAAAATTGCCCGCCGTCGTGCCCAATTTTGAAATTGGCGGAGAGTGCCACCTGCACTAAAGAGATTTGTAGTATACAAACACCACCTAAAGATGTCTCTACTGATTCGAAATGTACATCACCAGTATGTACAAGCAAGCTTCAATTTCCTCCGAGTCCTGCAGATAGCAATATAGTCATAAAGTTTAATGAAATATACAACCCATGCTGTGTGAAGTCGTGCGACATATCTGAAAGAGTAAAAGAATTCATAGAAGGTAGTGCGGTGAAGGATGAGTCGAGAAGGAAGTGCAGAGAAATGGAAGACGCAAAAGATCCTTGTTATTGTGATTGTGTATGTACTTTTAAATTTACGAGCAAAACAACTTACTGCGGCATTTGCGGCGGTTACGAATGTCTCGGCGATGATACGAGAGATCTACCAGACTATGCAAGGCCACATCCTTGTCCGGTATACCACAAATTGTACGATAAAAACAGGTTAAAGGTTCAGAGTCCATGGCCAGAAGAAACAGCAGCAAATAAGGAGTCTAATGTGAAGGCCACTACAACTAAACCTACAGAGAAAGCGGTCACTGTAGTAAAGGCTGCGAAAACAGGTGCGCCAGAGAAAGAAGTAAAAGATAAAGAAGTAAAAGATAAATCTGTGACACAAGAAACAAATAAGGCAATGAAGAAAAGAAAAAAGAAAGCTCAGCGTGCGTATTTAATTTTAGACGATGATTTGTAAAACATGCCGTAATTAAAGTATGATGTTTTACGTAGATGTTTAGTTGGTGGAATCTCGTATCAGAGACTTGACATATTTTAAGCCACTGTTCTAGAGCCGTACCGCCGCCCGCCTCTAAAGCATTCTTAGTATATTATGTGCGAGAACGAGACCAAGATTATATTTTAAAACGAAGTCTCGTTCTAGTGCATGCAACATTAATATTTTGAAAGCTGCCAATAAGACACTCGATGTTGATATTATAAGCCATGTTTTCGTTATATTTCAGCGGCGGAAACACCAGTAGAGAAAAAGAAATCCGATGTTAACAAATATATCTATCCACTCGTCCCTAAGTATATGGGTTGGAATTGGTTGGCTAAGGATATTCCAGGAATGGAGGTTCGTCATATTTATTCAAACCTCTTACTAGCGTGAATTAACAGGGTTGTCTGATCATGATTTAGTTGATAGCTTGAAAGCTAGTTTCTGCTCAGTGACTAGCGGCAGACGAGAACAACCATTAGCTGGTAGTTTTGCGTAACTGTATGTATGTCTACATTACAACAAAAAGCTTATTTACAAACTGGACTTTCAAAAAGGAATACCTACCTACTTCTTTACTTATAAACAAAAAGAAAAGTAAGTAAGTACTGACGACCTGGTAAGGGTCGCGCGAAGCAGTTGGATGCGGGAAGCCCAAGATCGGTTCTTGTGGAACACCTTGGCATAGGCTTACATCCAGCAGTGAACATCCGGCTGACATGTTAAGAATGTAACGTTTTATTATGCTCCGCAAAGTGTAGTTTATGCGTTACTTATATAATAATGAGAAACGGAAACTTTACACAACATAAGGTAGGTCATTTGTTAGTTTAGTTTGAAATTCATCTTCCATTCGCTCTGTGGGCGTAGCATATTACACTAAACTTTGACCTGTAGGTGTTGGTGATATATCATCATACAGCCCAAATACCTGGGTCTAGAAGTAACTCCTAATACCACTAGTCATTAGCCACCAGATGGATATTTATAAGAGCTAAGAATACGTGTAGCTCAGCTTCTTTTTACTGCATGTACGAACAAAAATATAGGTTTCTACTTCTAAATTCCACACGTACGAAGTCACAGGGATATAAACAATAGGTATTTTAAGAAATATCTTTATAACGTATTTATAAGTTTTTTGAATAAGGCCAAGGCTCAGGTTTAGTGATGGACTATCCACGTACAGTATCGCGATCGTAGCATAGACATATTCGGTCCGAAGTTCAAAAATATCTCGGTACATACTTTTTATTTATATGAACTCATTCACAGATGTCAGTATCAGAGTAACGTATCTTTAATCTTCTCCCTAGCCTTTATTATTCCCAAGTCATTTGGGGTCGGCTTTTCTAGTCTAGCTGGATTTGACTGGATATCAGTTTTTACACAGAGTGGCTGCCACCTGACCTCCGCAACCCGAAGGCTAACGATACCCAAAGGCTAGACCAGTGTCAGGATATTATAGGGCACTGACTTCCCAATAACGACTGCCATAGATGTTCATGGCAGTCGGGACCGACGGCTTAACGTGCTCTCCGAGGCACGGAGCAGGCGATAATTATCAATCAATACGCACATAATTTCGAAAAGTCATATAACTTCCGAAAGTTAGAGGTGCGCGACGTGGGTTCGAACCCGAGACCCTCTGCATTGCAGTCTATTGGTCTCCCCACTGAGCTATCGTATCTTTATAATAACAAAAAAGGAAGATCACAATTTGGAAATGTATGTAATGATTTTTAATGGACACCAAGAAATTCCAGTTTAGGCATTATACATACATATAAGTAACGGTAACTTAACACAACAATTTGTTAATCAAACATAATATATCAGTCAAATTCAATTAAAAAAAAAGGAAGGTATGGATATATTGTTTTATTAAACAACGGATATTTGTCGATTCCCGAGTTCTTTGTGAATTGAGTGGAGTATTTTTTTCCAGCCTCGCTTAAATTGGCGACCGGGGGCAGCAAACAAAATTTTGGTGAGAAGATACAGGGCTTTAATGGAAGGTTCAGATACGGTTGCTAAAAAAAAGCGTGCTTTGATGCAACGAAAAAAGAAAATAGAAATGAAACCAACATTACTTATAACGAAGCAAGATGGAGAGTTCACAGTCCAGATGGAGGTCTTCAAAAAATACTCAAAAGAACGCCTTTTGTATCAATACCCTTATGATGAGAAACCACCACTTATTTACACGATAGGAAAGACTGCGGCGGAGCAGGATAAACTACAGAGACAACGCGACAGAAGAGCACGCAGAGATTCAAGAAGGAAAAGCAGGTTATTACAGTCTACATTTAGAGACAAGTGTCAGGAAATTTGTTTGAAAGCATATAATCAAGCGATAGGACTGCTGCCTTTGCCAAACCCTAACAGACCAGATTGTCCGTGTGCTACACACGATGCGCCCAGCATCAGCCCAGCTATAGATTCTTGTTCTTGTTCTGATGAAGTTACTATATCGAGTAGCGATACTGACCATGATGAATGGGTTATAGAGTTCACGCCACCAATAGCCAATTGGAATGCTAAAGCCAAGCATCCGACGGTAATGGAAGATTCTGATACGCAATATACTTACTTGGATTATAAAGTAAAACTTTATGATCGAAATGGTAATCCTGTGCCCAGATTTTTCAAAAATCATGAGGGCAAGCAGGAATGCAGTGACTTAGGTGGTTTCTGGGGCCCAGGCCACATATGGCTTGAAATCAATAAGGACGGTTACATAGGACCTGACGAACGCTGGGTGCCAATGAATTTCATCGGCCCTGATGGAATGTCTTATTCGGCAGAGGAAGGCAGTTTTACGGATAATAAAGGACAACTCTTAAAAATAGGCATAGACGGATATATAGATAAGGATCTTAAATGGGTATGGTATACGAAAAAGAAGCCATGTAGAAAATCTACTACTACTACAGAGAATCCAACAAAAACTGCAAACAATGTGAATACTGAAGGTACGGCTAAAGGTACAGCTCAACCTGCTACTGCTCAAGCATCATCTGCCCAACATACAACTAAAGATAAAGGAACAGGAGACAAGGCAACCAAAAAGGGAACAAAAGAAAAAAAGACGGAAAAAGATAAAAAGGACAAAAAGGTAGTGATTGATACAGCAACAAAACAAGGAACATCTGCGAAGAAGAGCGGTGCCGTAAAGCAACAGAAGTCTGATGTAATGAACTTTTCAGTAACCCGTGACAGACACACGGTACCACATGTGCGAAAGGATCGAAAGCCTTATGTGGACCCCAAAAAAATTTCTAGCTATCGTGAAATTATGGCTGGGTTTCAGAAATATGATGATTATTACGCAGCATTGCCACAGGCAATGACTAACAGAGCTTCCAATACACCTTGGAAAATGCTTAAACGACCCGCACCATACAGAAAATTTAAAAATATAGAGTCTGTAACAAATTTGACTTCATCATATGGTCAAACTATGAACAATACGTCAAGTTCTTCGAAAACTATGACGTAGTCGCTAGTAAGTAGCTTGATAATAATATTAGATTAGGATGAAATATAACGTATTTCAAACATTTTCCAGTAAAATATTTTGTAGAATGTCCACATTAAAGTTTACTACTAATAATTTATTAATAAAAAATATTGCCGTCACGTTTGTTTTTTAATCCTAGTGTAATGTTGTTGATTTTTGGATATTAATAAATAGACAATCACCTCTATAGAAAGCCGTATATTTCATTGAATTAATTATAAAATACAGTGCGCATTGGCGTAAACTACAAACTAAGCATATCATTTGATACTTACAAACTAAAAGAGCATACCTATTACATATTCATTCATTGATTCGTTCATATGCGTTACTTTGTGACCTAAATGAATAAATGATTTTTGACTGTGATTTTGACTTTGACTTTTTGACTATTCTAAAGTAATTATGCTTACACTCTTATACACACACTTCACTAGTAAGTATGTGCCTTACTGTGGCATGTAGATCTATATATATATATGTATATGTATATTATTATGTACGAGTATGTAAACTACGACTGATGACTAATCACTGGTTTTCAAATTTCGTGGTCTATGGTGTAGGTATTAATTAAAGAGCATAAACTAAACTCATATAGAGCGGTAACAGTAATAAAAGGTAGTTTGAGTTTTCTACATAATTTATTTAGTACAATTTACAATATTTCAAATTATCACCGCGCTGAACGCATCCTAATCCTAATCATAACTAATATTACAAATGCAAAAATGAGTTTGTTTGTTTGTTACGCTTTCACGCCTTAACTACTCAACCGATCAACATGAAATTTTGTATACACGTTGTCAGGGGTACAGAATAGGACATAGAGCACCCTTAATCCAGAAAAATTACTGTTGCAAACTTTTTTTTTTTTTGGTACCCAGGAAAAATGCTTTATGCACTATCCGCCGGCTAGGGGACGGCACACCGGCGCGGCGTGTGGGACTCCCCATTCTTGGTATACCCACTAAAAAACCTGGGGTGTTCCTTCTCTTACCCAATGGAGGGGCCTGTTGGGAGCTCTTAAAAGAATTGAGTCATCCATAGCAGGCCCCCCCCGTGTGGGTGCGGGCCGGGTCAAATGGACCCGACCACCTCTCGTCCCCAGGGGAGAGCCTCGCCGCTCTCCCCTTTCTACATTGGAACCCTTACGTGGGGGCAGGAGAGCGACATAAGCACGTCTCCTGCGCCCCCTCCTCCGGCGGCGGACTTCCGGGGCGTAAGGATCTTCCTCACGCCCCCGCTCCGCCGCCTCCTGCGAGATGACAGATTCGCAGAAGGACCTCATTGCGCCCCAGCACCTGTCGTCGCCGACCATCTTGGATACGACGGTCGGCAACGAGAGGTCGGGGCCAATCGTAGCGACCAGGGCACAGCGCTCCGTGGCCCACGCCGGGCACTCCTCCAGCGTGTGCTGCGCCGTGTCCCGGTCACACTCCTCACAATGGTGACACCTGGTTGTAGGCTCCCTACCGGCTATCTTGCAGAGGTACTCTCCGAAACAGCCGTGTCCAGAGAGCACCTGAGTAAGCCGGTAGGTGAGCGGTCCGCGCCGTCTGTCCGTCCACTGTTTTAGTACCGGACGGACAGCCTCGACGGTCCTCACCCCGTAGCGGGGCTGGGCCAGTCTAACTTCCCACTTCGCCTTGAGGACCAGTCGAGCCTGGGACCTTCGCGTTTCCACCTCCCTGTGCGTGGGTTCTTCACCCTGGAGCCGGAGGTCAGCGCGCCAGTAATACACTGACGCTTGGACCTCCGCCTCCAAATCCCAGGGCGGCGATGCCGCCAAAACGCACGCCGCCTCAAAGGAGACGGTGCGCTACGCCCGTGACACCCTGATCGCCATCGCCCTCTGAGGTCTCCTGAGGAGGGCGATAAAGGGCCCCATAAAGGGCCATCGACCGCACCACCCCCAAATAGAGGCGGCGGCAGACAACACTGGGCCCCCGATATTCGGCAGCAGAGAGCTAAGCGCTCCCGCCACCGACATCAGCCGGGGGGCCAAGCGACTAAAATGGCCGCGAAAGTTCCAGCGGCCGTCGAGGTGGAGCCCCAAGTATTTCATGCTCGGCTCCACCCCGATGCGGACCCCTCCAACGATGATGTGGGCATCGGGAGGCGGCGCCCGCCGAGGCCCGTGAAATAACAGGGCCTCGGACTTTGCCAGCGCCACCTCCAGTCCCAACATCCTAATCCTGCCGACAACCAGGGCCACTCCGGCCGTGGCAAGACGGGCAGCTGCCCCGTAATCCTCTCCCCGGGCCGTAACCAGCGTGTCGTCGGCGTAACAAGTAACGCCGACACGCGGGGGCAGGGCTCCCCGCAGAACCCAGTCGTAGCCGATGTTCCACAAGATAGATCCGAGAACCGAACCCTGCGGAACACCGCACGACATCTCCCTCCGGAACGTCTCTCCGTTCCGCCCCACACAGAACACACTCCTCTGATGCAGGTAGTCCCCGACTATTCGGCGCAGATAGGGAGGCACCCCATGAAATCGGAGCGCCTCCCTAATAGTCGCCCACGGCAGGGTATTGAAAGCGTTGGCGATGTCCAAGGACACCGCCAATACCACCCCGCGCGAGGCGACCGTCTCTTCCGAGAGGGCCTTGACGCGACTGATCGCGTCAATCGTCGATCGCCCCTCCCGTAAACCGAACTGGTGTTCGGACAAGTTGGGGCCCACCCGCACCAGGTGCTTGGAGAGGCGGGCAACCACTACGCGCTCGAAGAGCTTGCCCACCTCATCCAACAGCACTATGGGGCGGTACGCGGAGGGAGAATCCGCGGGGCGGCCCTCCTTTCTCAGGAGGACCAGCTTACCCGTCTTCCACATGGAAGAGAACCGTCCCGACTCCAAACAGGCGCTGAACAGCCTGAGGAGCCGGTCCCCTAGGGCGTCGAAGGCCAAAACCCAGGTGCGGGCAGGAATTCCGTCCGGCCCCGGGGCGGTGTTTTTGCCCCGAAGCCGCAACATTGCCGCGCCGAGCTCCGCCATTGTAACTTCTGGCGCCCCGGCATCGGCACCGTCCTCCTCAATTTCGGGCGGCGCCATTTCGGAAGGCGTGTGCTCCGCTCTCGAAGGAAAGAGAGCGGAGACCACCTCCTCTAAATGCCGGGGCTGAAGACTCTCGGTGACCAGCGGGGCCCAGGGGCGCAAATTGCCCCTGACCGCCTTATACGGACGGCCCCACGGATCTGCCTCGAGAGTCCCCAGGAACTCTTCCCATCTTTGGGTTTTGGCCTCGCTGATGGCGGACTGCAGGGCGTACTTCCGCTGTTTGTACGCATCCCGCAGCCGTGCCTCCACGGTCGGGTCACGGTACCGCCTGCGTCAGCGGTACCTAGTGTACTGGCGACGCGCCGCAATGCACGCGGCGCGTTTCTGACTGATGTCGTCAGACCACCAGTACACCTGACGCCTCGGAGGTTGAGTACTGGCCCGGGGCATCGACGCGTCGCAAATCAGCGTCATCGCGCCCCGGAACCACTCCGCCTCTATCTCAACCTCCACAGGCCCTTCGCCCATCGGGATCCAGGCCTGGACGATGGAGGCTTCCACCAGCACGTCTGCATCGAGACGTTTCAATGCCCATCGTGGGGATGACGGGGTGTACGCTCTCCTCGGGTGATCGTCCGGGGTCGCCGACGAGGCGGAGATGTCGAACCGCACGTAACGGTGGTCCGACAGAGACTCGACCAGCACTTGCCAGTACCGGACGCGGCGCGCTACGGCAGGGCTTGCGAACGAAATATCCACAATGGACTCGCCCTGCCAGCGCACGCATGTGGCGACCGAACCCCGGTTAAGAACCACGAGGCCGGTCGCAATCGCCCACTCCTCCAGCGCGTCACCGCGAGCGTCGGTGACAGGGGATCCCCAAGCCGTTGATTTGGCATTGAAGTCCCCCGCCACCACGACCGGACGCGATGGGTACCGATTAATCACGGCCCCCACCGCGCCCAAAAATTGCTCAAACTCGGCGAGGCGCCGATTCGGAGAAAAGTACACCCCGATCAGGACGGTTCCCTCCCAATCTACACATACATAACCCTCGCCCCTGTCTGTCATCACCAGGAGCGAGGGTCCGGACGAAACAATGACCGCCGAGCCCCCGAGGTCCCCAAACCAGTTGTGTCGGCTGGGGACGCAGTAAGGCTCGGCGACCACGGCGATGTCTATTGACCACTCCGCCATGTGCTGCAGCAAGATATCCTGCGCCCTGGCGGAGTGGTTAACGTTCGCCTGTAGGAGGCGATGGGCCATAGTTAATTAATGTCCATCGCCCCCCTACTGCTCCCTGCTTGGGAAGGGGCCTGGGCGGCCGGAGTCCCTGCGACCGCCCCTCTGGCCCTGCGTCTTTTTGGTGGGGAGCAAGATTTGCTCCCCAACCGGTGCTCCGCCGGCTTTCCTGCAGCCGAACATATGCTGCAGGAAGCTTTTACGGCGGAGCAGGCGGCGGCCTTGTGGCCGGGCTGGCCGCAGCGATAGCACAGATCGCCGCGATCAGTTTCGGCGGTGCATTGCTGCCTCACGTGCCCCGGTTCGAGGCAGCGGTAGCACCGCCTGGGCCTCGGCTCCAGGAGATTCACCTGGGCCGAGACCATCCCGACCAGCAAACGGCCGGCCGCCACCTTCTTCGCCGCGGCGATGGGGCAGCGCACCATCACTGTGCACAGACCATTTTCGCCGCGGCGCATCTCCCCCACCCTAACCTGCGCCTGAGGGCAGGCTCCGGCTTGCGCCACCGCAACGGCGACATCCTCGGAGGAGGCCGAGTCGTCCAGCCCAGTTACTCGCATTTCTGTGGACTTTACCGGGCGAGAGACCCTGACCTCCTCAAGCGTGTACAGGGACCGAATCGTAGCGGCTACCCTGTCCGCCTTGTCACCGGAGGTGGCACCTGGGACCTCAAGTATTCTGGCCCCAGTGGCGGCAACCTTGAAGAGAACGCCTCCAGCAAGGCCTATCTCGGCGAGATTGCCTTTCATGGCCTGAGTGGCCCGCCGGAGGACGCTCGCATAACTGACGCCCTGCCGGAGCCCCTCCTCCGTCAGCTCCACCACGACGGCGGTGGAGCGCGGGGGCCGCAGGTCGGCCGGGCGGGGGCCCTTCTTTTTGTTAGTGACCGGGGGCGCCCGGGAGGCCTTCTTCTTCTTCCTCTTCCTCATGGTGACCTCCGTCCACGGCTGTTCAGCCGAGGTGAGGCCACCGGGGCGGGTTGGAGCTGTGGGACAGGGCGCGGTGGCACCACAGTAGCCACCGCCTTCCCCTTGCCCTTCCCTTTCCCTTTCCCCTTGGAAGACTGTTGCAAACCTAACCTAACCTAACGTACATTTACGCGAGCGAAGCCGCGGGTGAAAACTAGTATAAAATAATACATAAAAATATATCATACTAGCTGTCCCGACAGACGTTGTCCTGAACAAACGAAAAAAAAAATTAATGACAAAACCGAATCTAAACCATTCTCGAATCCATTTGACAGACACAAAAAATTTTATCAAAATCGTTTCAGCCGTTTAGGAGGAGTTTAATTACAAACACGCACAGAAGATTTATGTATAAGTATAAAGATAAGGTATATAAAAAGGGACAGACTTCAAAGATTTTCAATTTTAAAAAAGAACTTTGCCAGCTTTCTGTATTTTTTTTTGTTTTCCTTTTATGCCTAAATTACTAAGTTAATACTAGCAAATGTCTACAGAAAATATGTACTTGAAAATTCAAAAAATCTTACTGAGTCATTTATGGCTTTTTACAACTTTTGTTCCATCCTATTTCATAATAATTCATTATTCGATTTTTATCATTGTACGGTGCACCGCCCGTACAATTAGCAGCGTCAGCTAACTCGAACGCGGCGCGGTACTACGCTTTATTAATCAGTTCGCGATCTAACCGTATCGGGTAAAGACACGGGCTCCACCAAACTTGCTCCGCAGTCATTGTGCCAAGTTTCGTTCAATGTACCATAGTTTACTTAGAAACACGTCTTTTATTTGTTGAGCTCATTGCACAGCCAACAATCATACATAAATACAAATATTGAAATAGATTGCTCTAATTGCACGGTTAAGACTTAAAACAATACGCGGTCGCAAAAGGTAGCAACGGCTCGCGGCGTAACCTAACAACACACCGTAGTATGTTATATGCGTACTTATTCAAATTATAAACTTATTACAATGTGTATCTGTAATAAAAAGACATTATTAAAAAAAAGGTAAAAACTATTTTCAAAATGGTTTGACACATCGTTTTCGGCATTATGAAAATTTTCAGTCAATTTTATTATATTTTTTAGTTTCGTCATTATTGAATATTTAAAGTTTATATTATGTATAATATGTTAAGTGTAATGTAAGAACGATGGCTCTATCAGGTTCAATATTCCTGGTTGAGATAATAGTGGAAGATCTAAAAAGTTACGTAAACTGTAGAGAGTTTATAATAAAAAGCCAGTTTGCCGATGTATTTTCGATCACTTTGAAAGATCCTAATGAACGTGACAAAGTGCTAAGTAAATCACTACAAAATAAATATGCAAAACGAAAATCTAGAACGTGGAAGTATTCTAGGTCATCTCTAACCAAGCCTTCGACAAAACCTCAAGTGCAATCAGGGCAGTCTATATTATTTACAAAAGATATTGATAATCTGGTTTCGATTATGAAGAAGTACCCTATAGAGTTGTCATTATGGAGTAAACTTTATCCAAAATATAAACTAGCTTCAACCAGCATTCCTTGGAGTGCAACCTGTATTGATTATCTATGTAAGGTTCAGACAAAAGGCTTAGAGCCTGCCTCAGCGAAAGGAGAGTATAACGTATTTGATGAATTCACTTCTAGGCGTATGGCCGTCGTAAAATTAAATATAAAGTTAAGTTATTTAGCGGACAAAATTACAACAGAGATCAAATCTCTGGTAGAAAAAGCCTCTGGATCTTTTATGTATTCTGGTTTCTATTCCGAGCCATCCAGCCAAGTAAATACAACCCAAAAGGAAGCAGATGCCGATTTGAAGCCCTCCGAAATATTAAATCCAATCCAAAAGGGACCGTCTGATTTAGCTGGAGATATTGGTATTATCAAAACTATATACAAAGGAGGAATAAAAAAATATAAGAAATCTATACGCAAGAAAACTAGTGATTTAGACGGGACTGGTGTTCAGGATAAAGAGATTCCTACTGTTGTAACTTCAGATGGAAATAATGTTGTAATTAATAATATAAATGAAGTAAACAAAAGCAACACAGTTAATAGTAGTATAATAAGTTTAGTAAAAAGCGAATCGGATTTAGGCAAAAAAAGACAAATAGACGTTATAAAATCCAAATCATGTTCATCTATGCATCAAGATCAACTAAATATTTTAAATTACATTTTTGGTAACAATACAGGTCCTTTCGGCAACCAGGCTTACTGTGTGAGTTATTTCACCGTACAAAATGATAACATAGACTCTCGTAAATCGGAAAAAAGTGCCCCAACTTCGGCTAAAAGCACTGCTAATTCAGCTAAAAGTTCTAATCCTGAATCCAGTAAAAGCTCCAATCCAGAAGCTGGTCCAACCTCTGAGAAACCAATAGATAGAAATTTTTATAAATTTAAATTGTGTGACGACCAATGTCTCCAAAAAAAGATCGATACTGTGTCCTGTGATATGAGCCTTTGTTCAATAGATATACCAATTACAAAGGACCTTGCCGATTTTATTGACATAAAGAGATGTGGTAAAGTAACCTGTGAACATAAAAAATTTAGAGAGCTGCCTTCTCCGCCAGATGATAGAATTTTATTAGATTTAACTAGCTTGAAAAAGAAATGTTGTGATCACATAACTGGAAATGAGGACAGGGTGGAAAAGTTGGAAAAGGTAGCGGGAGGAATGAAAGCAAAAATGAAAATAGGGGACGATCCATGCTATTGCGAATGCGAGTGCAGTTTTGGCTTCACGAAGAAAACGGTCTATTGTAAAGTTTGTGGAGGCTATGAATCAGTAGGTGATGATATTGGAGAACATCTTCAATTTGAGATGCCATTTCCCTGTCCCATTTATCACAAGGTAGTAGAAAAAGCTAAAGCTGCTGCGGTTAGTGATATTAAAAAAAGCTCAAAAAAGTCAGCAGGTGACGAGATTGGAGAATTGCCATTTCCCGGTTCCAAGGTAGTAGATAGTAAAAAAAGCTCAAAAAAGTCTGATAAGAAGAGCACTGAATCCGAAGAAGAAGAATTAACAAAAAAGCGCAAGAAGAAAAAAAAGGCAAACAAATTTAAGTTTAATTATGGTTACACAGGTATACGTACGTATATATGACATATTTTTTCTTTTTTTATGAGACTAACTATTTTTAAGTGTATTAATCGTTTTTAGCGCCCAAGATAGGACACAGTGGTTGCGCAGTTTCTTGCGATGCAAACCCAGTACCTAAGGAAATGGGTTGGCTCTGGAATTCTGATGACGTACCAGGGATGAAGGTAATACATATAAAACGAATTTGCTTGACAATTATACTACTAAAGTTATTTGTTTTTATTTTTGTGTCTTAGTTTCGTCCATCATGGAAACCAGGCGCAGTACAAAAACATGTTGCAAAACTGCTTAAAACTGCAAAGCATCCAGAGACTGTTGCTAAAAAGAAAAGAAAGAAAGTTACTGGCAAACCAACTAAACCTCTAAAGCGGCCATTGATCGTAGTGCAAAAGGTTGATGGCGAATATTTTGTCACTATGGAAACTATGAAATCTTATAATAAACCGAGAACAGTATGTCAGGTCCCTTATGAAGATAAACCTTTATCAACGTACAAGATAGGAAGAACGGACGAAGAAAATGTACAACGGCGCAAAAAGAAAGAACGTGAACACAGGCGGCTTGAGAGAGATCAACGCGTATTTATTCAGTCGACCTTCAAAAACATGTGTCAAGATATTTGTTTAAAGACTTACCAGCAAGCTCTTGGTATATTACCGGATGCTGAGAAACCCGATTGCCCCTGCTACCCCGCTGAACCTGGTCCTGATAGAACTGACCTAGAATTTTCTTGTTCTTGTTCCGAGGACTCTAATCTTCCAGAATCTGATACGGATTCCGATGAATGGTTCCTTGAATTCACACCTCCTATCGCACATTTTGACCCAACTCTTAAGATCAAGAAAGTAGTGCATACAGATAATTCATCGCAATATTCTTATTTGGACTACAGAGTGAAGCTTTTAGATAGATATGGTAATCCCGTTCCAAGATTTTTCAAAGGGCCAGATGGTAAAGAAGAATGTAGTGACCTAGGTGGATTTTGGAATAAAGAACATATATGGTTGGAAATAAACGTTGATGGATACGTAGGGCCAGACGGCAAATGGGCGCCTAATAATTTTATTGGACCCAACAATGAGACCATCGATGCCGAATTAGGTAAATTCCAGACTCGGGATGGCACTTGGTTAGTGGTTGGTATTGATGGATACGTAGATTCACATGGTAAGTGGCAATACTACGGTAAAAAAAGACCTGCACCAAAGAGTAAAAAGAACCGTTCATTGATGGTTGCCGCAAAAAAAGAAGCTGGTGACAAGAAAGATGAAAATTTAGATAATAAGAAATCTGAGGCCACATGGAGTTGTTTTGGCGATGTGAGTGCGAAATATTTATCTGAAATGGGAATAATGGGTCATGGGCATGACAGAAAATTGTTATTAGATACGTTAAACAAATTAATAGCACAAGGAGAAGATGTAAAATTACCTCAGCCGGTAACTGTAACACGATCATATCGCAAGAAAGAACGAGTAAAACGTTATAGCTTTGCAGAAGAAAGGCGATGTCGACATGGAAAACCGTCGGCCAAGGGCATCGTAGCCGTGGACGGATATGGCAATAAGACTTACTTTAAGTTACGAAATTATAAAAATCCCAGACATGCACAGAGAATAGGTAACTTAGCGGATCAGGGAATCAGTGTAAGTTCGTTCCATATGCCGTGCTTCCGTTCCTTTATTAGCAGTGAGTTAATGAAGAAGGAGCAATATGACAGACTTGTAGCGCTTTCTAAAAAATGTGACGGGTCTAAGGGCGAAAGTGGGGGCACACAGCATGACACCGACCCGTACCAGCATAGCCGAAGGTACAAGGGTAGTTACAAGCGCCCGCAAAGCACAGCAGCAGCCTCAGACAAGAATCACTATCGCAACGTAATCGTATAGCGATTTAGTAGACGACATTTACCAAGTAACTATGAAAGGTTTCAAAGTGCAATTTCGCTTAACAAGTGAAGAATCAGTGCGATATTTGGTTATTTGATAAGTCAAATTTTATAATGTTATAAAATTGTAAGAAAAATACATTGTTGATTTAAAACGTTGTTGTTTTACTTACTATTTTTTTACTTAAGGCGTCGTGAAATATTATGTTAACACTCACGAGAGCTCCGCAAATAAATATACATGTTAGAAATTGTGTGGTCCTCCTCAAAGTAAGCCTCGATTATTTATATTTCTTTATTTTTTTTGTCACTAAGTCAATTTCAATGACAAAATGTTAAATAAGTTATATAATTTTCAGGTAGCGCCACGGGGTTGGAGGCCAGGTGCTATATCTAAACGTCTTCTGCGAAAGTTGAACAAGGCTAAATTAACGGCATCACCAGTAGCAAAGGTAAAGGTTGCAAAGAAAGTTAAAAAACACGTAGAAGACAAGCCTACTTTAATCATCTGTAAGATGAATGGCGAGTATCATATTGAAATGCAAGTATCGCCTGAGAATAGCGATACTAATGTAGATCATTGCAGTCCTCTGATATACAAGATTAAGACGGAAGATAATGATAAGAAGATTCAAAAGCGAGAGAGGAAGCGACAGCGTCTTATTAAACAGGCAGTGGATGATGTCTGGTCAGATCCCTACCATCCTGAAGTTTGTGAAAATACCTGTGGTAAAGCGTATAAGCAGGCGATAGGCCTTCTACCCTATGATGCGAATAATCCAGAGTGTATCTGCATTCACGAAGAAGTGGAAGAGTCACATAGTTGTTCTTGTGAGGAATCCGATACAAGCTCTGATGGTAGTTCTTTAGATTTGCAATGGGAGATCCATTTTTCTCCACCTATTGCATGTTTTAATGATGTCGATTGATATGTTTATATATTTTTTGAAGATTTAAATAAAACAAAAGTATGATTTTAACTGTTTTTATTTCTTAGAAGTAGATTATTTAGTATGTCCCAGATGACTAGCGAGAGTGTTGTGTGAGGAGCTATCCTTAGATAAAGAGGTCTGATGCCTTTGTATAGTCCGTATAGACCTTCAATTTTGTATATCTTTGTTAGACAATCTATTATGCCATTGTACAGTACTTTGCCATCCTGTGCGGATCCTATAAATGAAGTGTAAATTAACACGAGTGTGTCTACTGTCTATTTTGCCTGTTAATTATATGTAGGTACCAACCCTGGTTATATAGGCGCACGGTGATGACGTCAAACGGACAAATGATCAGGGTTACCACAAATCCGCTCACTGCGCTTGCGCAGAAGGCCAACCCGAATGGTGATGTTTGGCAAATGCCGTGAGATAGCAGTTTTTCCTTAACACTAAAATAAAGAAAGAATTGTAAAATGATAGGAATATGAACAATAGTTTTTGAATATTTTTATTACGATAGGCAGGACCAACGAAGTACAAGAGCAAAAAGTTCATACTACCGAAGCAAATCTAGATGGTTAAATAAGAACTCGTATTGAAACGTCAATAATTGTGGTGTTTAGCGCTGTGTAGTGCTTGCAGCAATACAAGTGCCACAGCATTATGCTGAGCGCATCACCGTTGTTTTTGTGCCGTCGGCTGGGACGTGCATCTGCACACAAACATTTTGTTTTTAAATTTTCTTTATACTTACATATTTTTATTTACTTTTTGTTATACCCGCATTCTATAATAATTGATGATGATGCATGTCATGATGGTACAAAAATCAAATCCTTTCATTTAATTTTTAAATATATATATTGTCATTGTTTAAGCGAGTAAGACACCAGTTTCCTTGACATTGCCCCTGCAAGACTAAGAAAATACAGATAAGTCGCGCTGCTTACCACTGCGGCATACATTTGTCTGTTAATGAAATTTAACAGGAACATCTATGCCACCCTGTAGCTAAAACACATCTGCTTGGCGGTTGAAATATACTTACCTAAGCACCTATGTAGAAAATTGGTAATTTATATCATCATGCTATCTTATCTTATGTGGGGGCCAGTCAGTGCAACCGGCGACACTTCTATCTAGTGGGATCTTTTGTGTCGACACTCTACCAATAACGACTGCTATAGATGTTCATGGCAGCCAGGACCAACGGCTTAACGTGCTCTCCGAGGCACGGAGCAGGCGATAATTGTCAATCAATACGCACATAATTTCGAAAAGTCATATAACTTCCGAAAGTGCGAGACGTGGGTTCGAACTCGAAACCCTTTGCATTGCAGTATGTTGGTCTCCCCACTGAGCTATCTCTGCTCTATCATCATGCTAACTGTTTTTTGAAAATTCTTTCATAATTATTTTCATTTCATAAGTTTTAAAAATGCAGCTTCCGCTGACATGCACCATATTATGTTATTCGATGTTTTTTAAATTATTCTTACGTAAAGAATGTGGTTAATTGTGCGGCATTGCCGATTGCCACCCTAGTCAAAGTCGCCGAGACACCTGCGAAGAACCCTCTGATACCTTCAGTCTTGAAGATTTTCACGACGCCGTCACACATCCCTGAAATCATTAATAAATAGTAAGATTTTAGATTGGTGACATTATGAATTATTTTTATGATAATATTTTAATCACTGAACCGATCATCCTGAAATTTTGCATATACGTTGTCAGATGTACAGAATGGGAAATACGCTACTTTTCATCCCGAAAAAAATTACTGTTCCCTAGGAAAACAACAATAACGTTCTTATGATAATAGATGGCGTCACATGTCTTTCGAATCATGATTCAATTATATTATTACAAGCAGAGTACAACCCGAATTGATTGTCAAATTCTAAATTAACGCGAGCGAAGCCGCGGGCAAAAGCTTGTCATTAATAAATAGTAAGATTTTAGATACATCATACAACGAAATGAAATGACGGCGAGCGACGGTCATTTTATTTCGTTGTACCAAATATAGTCGTATTCTGAAGCACTTTAGGTTGAATTAAAATTTTTACTGAATTGGTCTCTTCGCCGCCACTCCGTCCGTCGGCGCTGACCCATAGGCAGCGTTTCCGTTGCACTTATCACCCTATTTTTATATAGCCTTTTAGATTGCAATTAAATAGTATAATTTTCCAAGTTCCTTAATAAGGAGTTCGCATCGCACACGCTTTGGACATCACGTATATGTAGAGCAATAAAAAAATAGTCCGTCTACTTAGCTGTCGCTTTTAAATAAAAGAGGCCCAAGTACAATAGATAAGAGTATTAATAGAGTGTTTAAATTGTATTTATGACAACTTTATACATTTAATTGAGCCAATCAATATTTATTTATGTCGGACTTACCTCACAGAAGTCATTGTGAACCCTATCATCACAGCTAGTGCTAATCCTTTCTGCAGCACCAATATACCATCATATCTCGCTATCACATACAAAGCGTGAACGATCCCTCTATACCGCGTCGTTGTATTAGTGCGCTCGCGCAGTTCTCCTTGCAATTGTAGCCGTGTTTTGACGACGCGACGTCCATAGGGTTTATGAATATGGTGGCGCCTGCGCCTGCACACCCACCGATTAAGAAGTCCATTCTTAACTAGCAGGGTAGTTGGAACTTAGTAAAAAAACATGTACTATTTAAAAAATATATTATTTTAAAATATCTACGCTTTATTATTGAACGTGTGTTTGACTGAATCTGTATTTACCTTAAAATTATTCGTAGATTAATCGTGAAGACTATATCCACAGAGTGACTGCACTCCGTCGGATATTTAATACCGAACGTTAACAAACACTTTTAGAAACTAAATCATAATCGAAAGTAATGCTAATGTAGATATATCTGTCGTGTGGCATTGAATACACAAACATTTTTTGTCACAACAAAAGACACTAATAAATGATTTGAGGTCCAGTACCTAACTATTTACTTTGAAATTCAGATATACATACATACTACTTCCTGTTTGCCTGTATGTTCAATTCTAATAATGTTAGGTCACATGTCATTTACCTAATTAGAATTTTAAATATACTAGCGGTCACCAAGTGGTTCAAATACGACCATAATTGATTTAAATTTTAAGTTTGATCGTTATTGTATTGTGTATAACTATACCCTTAAGGCCCCGGCAATATACGGAACGATTCGTCGTAACGATGGATCTGAAGAAAATCGTGACGATCCATCGCGTCAAATTGCCACTCAACACACGAAATGATTGATCGAAACGATTGGTCATTACGATCATTCGTATTGGAGTCCGCGAAAAAAGACGTGTGTCATCTCATCACAGAAAGTCAATACGTGGCCTCTTTGAAAATGGATAACGATTATCTATGTAGTGGCATGTTTAATCCGGCTACAGAAGAAAAGAAAACCTAGAAAAGTTTGGGTCAAGAAATGGCTATTAAAGCGAAATCGATATTCACATGTAAATATTTTAAACGAATTAAGATTCCACCCAAAAGATTGGCACAACCTCGGACCAATTATCACACGAGGGCACAACTATATGAGAATGACCGAACTGACGTACTTAAAATTATTGAAACTAGTGTCACCAAAAATACAGAAGCGCGATACAAATATGAGACAAGCTGTCAGTACCTAATCATGAGCGTCTCACTCGCTCGTGAACCGACCCGCGAATATCCTACAGACTACGCCAATTACGTAAGCTGCGATCGGAGGAGAGAAAAAAAACCAAACTGATTTTTAACTTGATTTAATCCTAACTATCCTAACTAATATTATAAAAGCGAAAATGAGTTTGTTTGTTTGTTACCTTTTCACGCCTAAACTACCGAACCGATCATCCTGAAATTTTGCATATACGTTGACAGGTGTACAGAAACGGACATAGGCTACCTTTCATCCCGAAAAAAATTTCTGTTACCGAGGAAAACAATAATAACGTTCTTATGACATGGCGCCACGTGTCTTTCGAATCATGATTTAATTATACTGCCTGTTTCTTAGTAAAGTGAAAACCTCTCTGATTATACTTGTTATTATGAACAACTTTAGTTCTGGGACATTGCCGAAACTGCGAAAAAAGAAATCAGCTGTTCCATACATTTTGTCGAGGTCAAAGTCCAATTTAGTATGATAAATATATTTTGATGAAAAATTAAATTGTCGTTTTTTTATAGATTTGGGTAGAGTATCATGGTCTGATTCAACGCCTTCAGTTATTCTACTAATTAAATCGCCTTCCTGTATTATTACAAGTAGCGTATAACCCGAATTGATTGTCAAATTCTAGATTAACGCGAGCGAAGCCGCGGGCAAAAGCTAGTTTAATATAAAAATACTTTTACAATTAATTATATTCTAATTAATATAAATGCCTATTCGAAGTATGAATTTGGTATGTTCGTTTAATAAAATTTATTAATTAAGGAAACATACACCTCTTGAGCGTTGAGAGGACATAAGAAAAAAATAAATACAAAAATAAAAATAATTGTACAAACAATACACACTTGACTTGACACTTGACTGGACGAGTCAAGTGTCGAGCAGACATACGTTTGTCCGTCTTTTTTTTTGAGGACTAATTTTTTGTGGACAGGTTCTGGGCGTTCGACACTTGACGGATAGTTCATGCGTCATAAACTGCATAGTAAATAATAAGGTCGACGCGTTTCCGTCGCATATTTATTTTTTATTGATTAAAATTTACAATAACAATACCATGGCTTAGACCACTCGCTAAACCACGAGGGTTTTTATGCGAGTGGGAAAATTCCGATGGTGCAATCTATAATGTCGTCAATAACTATTGGGTGCTGTGGCTACCGAAGGGTAGCAACGCGTAACAAACTATACGACAATTCATCATGAAATAAGCATAACATTTGTCAGGGGTACAAAGATATAGGATACCTTTCATCCAAGAAAAAGTACTGTATTCGAGGGATAGAAAATTTACATAACCTCCATTTACGCGAACGAAGCAGGGCGTACAAAATCTAGTGTCTTATAAAAACGCTATTCCCTAGCGCGAAGCGCAACGGCTTCCAACTGTCTCGGGAGTGCAGACCCATTCCTCTACGACTACTCAAGTTTATGATATAGCGTTCCCACTCACGCACCTTACGGTATATAGTGAGAGCCGCTGTACCTTCTAGTGCCCGAAAGCACCTTCAGTGACCAGTTATAGATAGGTCTTGTCTCCAAATCCAGAGATCCGGTTCTCGTTAGAGCGAGCTACCTCGTGCCCAAGTGGCATTACCTTTTGCTTAGATAGGTACCGGAGCAATAAAGCCGCTCACCACTCGCAACTCTGAGAGTTGCTAACGAGAATCTCGCTGAAGCCGACGGAGAAGCCGCCTTACCTCGTGCCCAAGTGGCATTACCTATTGCTTAGATAGGTACCGGAGCAATAAAGCCGCTCACCACTCGCAACTCTGAGAGTTGCTAACGAGAATCTCGCTGAAGCCGACGGAGAAGCCGCCTTACCTCGTGCCCAAGTGGCATTACCTATTGCTTAGATAGGTACCGGAGCAATAAAGCCGCTCACCACTCGCAACTCTGAGAGTTGCTAACGAGAATCTCGCTGAAGCCGACGGAGAAGCCGCCTTACCTCGTGCCCAAGTGGCATTACCTTTTGCTTAGATAGGTACCGGAGCAATAAAGCCGCTCACCACTCGCAACTCTGAGAGTTGCTAACGAGAATCTCGCTGAAGCCGACGGAGAAGCCGCCTTACCTCGTGCCCAAGTGGCATTACCTATTGCTTAGATAGGTACCGGAGCAATAAAGCCGCTCACCACTCGCAACTCTGAGAGTTGCTAACGAGAATCTCGCTGAAGCCGACGGAGAAGCCGCCTTACCTCGTGCCCAAGTGGCATTACCTATTGCTTAGATAGGTACCGGAGCAATAAAGCCGCTCACCACTCGCAACTCTGAGAGTTGCTAACGAGAATCTCGCTGAAGCCGACGGAGAAGCCGCCTTACCTCGTGCCCAAGTGGCATTACCTATTGCTTAGATAGGTACCGGAGCAATAAAGCCGCTCACCACTCGCAACTCTGAGAGTTGCTAACGAGAATCTCGCTGAAGCCGACGGAGAAGCCGCCTTACCTCGTGCCCAAGTGGCATTACCTATTGCTTAGATAGGTACCGGAGCAATAAAGCCGCTCACCACTCGCAACTCTGAGAGTTGCTAACGAGAATCTCGCTGAAGCCGCATCCCATATCTCCGGTATGGTAGGCGGAGCTGCATAAGGCACGCTCACTTCCCGACGTACATCCATGCGTTTACCCAAATAAGCCTACAAGCCGGGTACGGCTCGAGTGACTCCAGCTATGACTTACTTGCTAAGCAGGCAAGCGCCCGAGATGCGTTGTGGCAGGTTTCACGCCGCCATTTCGCTAAAGTCAACTCAATGCCTCGCGCGAACTGACTGGTATGAACTAGCCGCGCATGAGTCCGCGAGTCACGCTCGAACGCCACGTGCCTGCCGAGAAACGAACATGTCGTCCTCTGCGGCTAACCACATAGCCACTACGAGTCCAACCTCGATGTCAGGCACCGCGCACTCAAGTCAGCGGCCGATTGAACACGCCTTTCGAGGCGCAGTGGGCTAGGCTGACTCCGTAGTACCCTGATTCATAGTTCTCACCCCGAAACCTTATCTGCTCAGTAATTCAGACTTCTGTGTGGTGTCTCGAGTTTGAATCCCGGGCCAAGGTACAACGAGAGTACCACTGAATCACAATATGCCGTTTGCTATTTCTATATTTTCTAAACTTGAAATAAAACACGAGTACAATATTAACTGTTTTTATTTGTTAGAAGTAGATTATTTAGCATGTCCCAGATAACTAGCGAGAGTGTTGTGTGAGGAGCTATCCTTAGGTAAAGAGGTCCGATGCCTTTGTACAGTCCATATATACCTTCGGTCTTGTATATCTTTGTTAGACAATCTAGTATGCCATTGTACAATACTACGCCATGCTGTGCGGCACCTGTAAATGAAAATCCAATGTAAGAAGAGTACTGAGTACTTTCCCAGAAAATAGGAGTACAGGAAAATAGCCCAAGATTAGAAGAATACACTTTGTTAGTAATCCCGTTCTCTAAGCTGGAGTTTACATACCCATACATGTGAGTGTATATGTTACATACCATCCATTTTACTTAGAATACAGATAGTGTATACCAGGATAAGTTATTGGAGAAAGTAGATCTTAAGTGCAGTTCTTACGAAAGAAGACGCATAGCCTGCTCTTTTTCTTTTTTTTTAGAGAGAAATCTCGCTTTAGATTTAGATCCTGTGTCGCGGGATGCTTTACAAACATTCAAACAACGGACACAAGACACATCCAGACTCGGAACAACCATTTGTGGGTCACACAAATCTTTGTCCCGTGTGGGACTTGAACCCACAACACTTGTACTTGGTGTAAGGAGCAGTGGCGAGGCGACCACTTAAACCACTACGTCATCCGTGCAGTCATTGCACTTCAATCTTTTGCAAGAACAGCTCTAAAGATCAGCTAAGTATAATGAAATTGGGGCTAAAAGACTTCGCTCTTAGCCCCAATTTCATTACACTTGACTATTATTAGCATAGAAATAATATTGCCAACAGTCAACATGCTTATGATATACAGAAGAGTAGACGACCAAACTGAACCTTGGGGGACGCCAACATTGACTTGCAAAAAATTCAAAGGTCGACAGCAAGGAACCCGAAGCTACTGTGTGTATGCAAGCTTTAGTATTTATAGCACTTCACCATCCAGCTACAGTCTTAGAGATAGTCCAGAGAAGGAAAACACAGGAGTTTCTGCCAAATTCACTTTTCCAGAAGTACACACCAAGCCACCGAATATCTTGTAATACAACGTTACCCTGATTATAAAGCCGAGTGTTCACAACATCCAGGGGTGTCTCAACACATATAACAATCACACCACACACGACGCTCACGACGAACGACAGAGTCACTGGCGAGTTCTCAAAATACCCTCGACTGCGAAAATATTCTTTGAACCTGGGAACAAACTTGTTTATGAAACAGGTACCAACCCTGGTTGTATAAGCGGACGGTGGTGACGTCAAACGGGCAAATTATCACGGCTACCACAACCCCGCTCACTGCGCTTGCGCAAAACGCCAACCCAAGGGGTGACGTTTGGCAAATGCTGTGGGACAGCAGCGCCTCCTTTGCTCTGAAGTGGAAAGAATTGTTGAAGATAACGTTATGAATACAACTGCAGACCGAACCATAGAATTTTAATTTAGGTTTACGACGCCAGAATTAATCTCGTCTACTGTACTTAGTAGTACTAGCTGCCTACATGTTACATAATGGAGTAATGGAGTAAGCTAGCAGCAGGCCTACTATGAAAATGTTTATCCGAAACTTCGTGAAGAACGATACGAACTTACAAAGAAGATTCTTCAGATTTCTTTCTTTCAAAATGAAATTATTACGTTGGTTAGACTGCATCATGGAAGGGCTTATGACAATCAAGAGGGTGCGCACCGAAATTAAAACAGAATAATGAAAGAAATGTATTTTATAGTACGAACAGTCAGCCCGAAACTTCGGCATTTACGTTTCATGGTAGGCCTACAGATCAGAAAACCAATTTTCGTTATAAAAACTATTCAAAAAAAGTTCCAATCTAGTCTCAATGTCATAAATATTAAAATGATAATTAGCGACCAAAATTAGCGTCATATTGCATTCTTTTTTCAATTAAAAGGATAATCCTAACACAGATATCATTTTATACTTAAAAAGATACCTCCCATCCCTAGATATAAGTACCTACTTATGTATGTGATATCAAAATAAAACATAATTTCTTTTTTAATACTTTTATAAGAAGATAAACGTACGTATTATATATGTATTACTACACTACAATGCAATAGATTAATGGTACAAAAAGAAAAAAAATAGAAAACAAAAGAAAAAAAATTTTTTAAAAAGAAATCCCGCTTCTAACTACGTAGCGTATTTCTGAACTACTATTTGTGGATCAACACATATAGTAACTAGCGACCACTTAATTATCTACACCATCCTGCAGTTATTTATTTCATTTCACATTTAACATGTGTGTTATGTCGCGGCCATACATTGGATTCAACTTTGCGTCCAAGCTTGGATCTAATTTGGTATGGCCAATATTGAATCAAACTACTGCACCACACATTGGCTTCAATACCAACTTTACACCACTGAAAATAGACAAGCGCGGACCTTGTTGTTCAGTTGACGCAGAGCGGACTATGGACGATAAATTATTTGCACTAGCGGCTTACGCATATGGTTTAGGTACATATACTTATTATTTGTATTATCCTACAAGAAAACAACGAAAGAAAAGGCGGTGGTGGATGATTAAAATGACCAATGTGTGGCGCGCGCGCGACATTCTGTCCAAGATGCCCGCGCGAACTCCCCTTCCATTCCACTCGCCTTTGAACTTGTTGAAAAAACCGACTCTTTGCGCGTCGGTGTTGGACACAGTACGGTGATTGGACGCAATGTTCACATTGTGTCAAAGACTGATCCACACATTGAAGTATTGGCTGCAATAACATTGGTGCAAATATAACCAATGTGGGGCCGCGGCATTAGACTACATCGGGACCTTATTTTGACCAGTTTTTATTTTTTATTACGAGCCCTATGGCTCTCTGATAAGGTAGACATCAGTCTACTGCGGCTTATATCAAGAAGATTGCGGTCTGCAGTGTATTTCGTACATAGTATTTTGAGCTATCTCTAACTAAGTATGAAGTCTACTGAAAGTTAAATGATGGAAATGAAATCTAAGACTAGTTTCGTAACTACTTGAATATGACAATATGGTTTGTAGAATTAAATAAATAGAAAAATATTAATAGACACTTGCAATTGGAAGTTTCGATACATCACTAATTCTCAAGCAACATAACTTCATATAATATTACCTGCCCGGTTCGTTTTGGGTTCGCAATTGATTACAAGATAATCTGTTTTTCAAATCCGTAAAAAAGCATCACTTCTATGTGTGTGCACGATTGCTTGTGTGGGCTACCACATAGAAGTATTTTCTATCAGTCTATTGTAAATTTAGCACAGATATAATAAATACGCACATAAAGTATTCGTGTTAAATGTAGTTGACCTTGAAGAAGCACGTTTATGCTAATTATCTCGCGAGACACTTTTATTACAGCTATTCCAATATTTGACAAGTAAAATGTTGAACAATCAACATTATTTTAATTTAATATTATAAATGTAAGATGAACATCCGATCAAATTTTTAGAAGTTAATTGAGATTATTTTCTTCACTTGTTCGTTTTTGAAGTGATGATGAATGATGATTGAACGACAAGATTAATTAAAATGCATATACAATAATAAAGGGTCTCAGTTTTTATTAAGTATGTATTCATAATTATTTTTAATTTTGATTTATTGCTAATTAATTTAGCAATAAGTCTAAAAGTGTTAGGAACTTAATCAGGATAGGATAAGAAACTTAAACACGTCATTAGCCCACCTGATGGTAAATATCAACCGCAGCAAATTACCTTCTTTGACTATTATTCTTCTAAGGGCAGATATTACAAGCGCCAGTGGACGTAGGTAAGTCCAATCAATCTGCCTAGGTCGCAATACGGTTTTTCCCGCAAGCGGTAAACCGCTAAACCGCGAAACGGCCCGAAACGCACACAAAATCAGTCGCGGGAAAAACCGCCGGTGTTGCCGCTTGCATTAGTTCCCTTGACTCACACAATTACGTGGTTAAAAACCGCGGCGGTTTAGCCGTAGTACGGCCTAGGCCTTATCCCACATGTAAATGAGGGCTAACTTTGTCAAATTAGCCATACAACAGATAATATAATACTATACTAGCCCATGCAACACCTGCTAAAACGGCACATTTATTGGGCTTATTCCCGTGCGCTCCAAATCTATTGTTGTCTAAAATTCATTTTTCCATACATTAGTTACCAGGAGCTACAAAAATTTTTATATGAACATAATAAATAAAGCCACATTTACTAATTTAATTCCCTACAGCTCCAAAACATTCTCTAAGTACTTTGAGATTTTATTTCTTATCAAAAACTATTATTATACTATTACATGTTTTAATTCTGCTAACCATACAGTTTGTTCTGGAGCTGTCGGGAACACAGTAGTAAGTAGGTCTTTATTTAATTATTTGTAATATAATTTGGAGCTTCTAGGAATAAACATATGGAGATCACAGGATTTAAAGAAAAAAATTTCATAAGCTATTGGAGCCCTTGGGAACGATTTTACAAAATAATAATTATATTTTATTTTAGGCTTGGAGCGCTTGGGAGCAAAATAGCGGAGCGGGCGGGAATAAGCCATTTATTGCTCGGTTAATGATTAACAGGTGATTGTAAATCAGCCCTTAGTATAACAATATTATAATAACACCGTTCTGTAACAGTTTGCGAAATCTTGTATAAAGCATCTTTATCACATTGTCACTTGCTAAAACATCACACTGTTCATATATTGCGATTCGTTGCAGTGCACCTTCAGTTTCAAATCATAGTGACATGCACAATGTGATTTGTTGATATGTACCTATACGCAGCATTATACAGTATTTATAAAAACCCTGTCCGATCCATTAAGGGCTTGTTTCTCTCATAACAAACATGCTACGAAAAATAATAATAAAAAATCTATATCATCGTAAAACGTCTTCATAATACTTAAAGATACCTAGGTAATATCTATACATATAATAAAATCGTAGGAAAGTCAAAACTATACATTGAATATTTTTTTAAAAGAATACTTGGGGCGTGATCTACAATCGATATCGAAGCGAAAAATATAGTTTTTAGAATTTTTGTCTGTTTGTCTGTATGTATGTCCGGGCTAAACTCAAAAAGTACTGCATGGATTTACTTCAAATTTTGCATGAATATTACTAATAGGTCGGGTCAACATATAGGGTACATATTATCACGCTATCACCTACGGGGGAGGAGCTGTGAATCTTTATTTTTCTTACGCATTCTGTGACAGCGTGTAATCTAACGACGCATTTTTAAATGTTGTTTTTGAGTAAGCCATGCTATTATCTAGCTTTACACTATAAACACTACGCCATTTAAGTAACTTGGGCAGAGAAATATAGTTGGGTTCCGCGGCGACAAACACTTTTTAGTTAAAATCTACGCGGACGAAGTCGCAGGTAACAGCTAGTGATTAAAAAGTTGTCGGTGTTGCCATTATCTATTAACACATTATTTTAAATAAATTAAATTTACAGGGGTAATTTTTTTGATCGATTTCTATAAAAGGACTCGATTTCTATAAACTTACGTACTTATAATAAGCTACTGTATAACACCTTTAAGGATCGGACAGGGTTTATTATACACACTGTATATCGGAATAAATGAGATGATATCTAATGCATTCTAAATGATTCTTACGTGGAGAATGTGGTTAGTTGTGCTGCACTGCCGATGGCCAGCCTGGTGCAGGTCGCCGAGACTCCTGCGAAGAACCCTCTCATGCCTTCAGTCTTGTAGATTTTAACGATGCCGTCACACATGCCTGGGAAAGGTTATGTAATCATTCAGTTTACTGCTCGCGGCTTTGCCGATAGGTTTAGTCAATATTTTTTTATCCTTAATAAACCAGTAATTTTTGTACCCCTGACAACTTGTATGCGGAATTTCATGATGACCGGTCGAGTAATTCAGTTGTGAAAGTGTAACAAACGAACAAACTCACATTCGCATTTATAATATTATATAGTATTAGGATCTTTTACACTGGTAATAGAGACTCGCCAATTGTTTTATGAAATTAGCGACTCGCGTCACAACGGGAAAACGTAACTGTTCTTATTTATGTATCATTAATTCATTACTTATGAAATTATATTACTACCTACATAAATGTAACGAAATTGATCATATTTCAAAGTTATTAGTAGTAGTTTAAATCCAATTATTATAATAGGTGCTTAATAAGATTCCAATAATAATAATTATTCGTCTATATCAGAGGTTCCTAGACTTTTTTCTCATAAACCACTTTCAAAATTTAGCTGGTTCCGGTGGACCCCCTGCAGCTACATTTATAGCTCAGCGGGGAGACCAACAGACTGCAATGCAGAGGGTCTCGGGTTCAAACCCACGTCGACCACCTCTGACTTTCGGAAGTTATATGACTTTTTGAAATTATGTGCACATTGATTGACAATTATCGCCTGCTCCGTGCCCCGGAGAGCACGTTAAGCCGTCGGTCCCGGCTGCCATGAACATCTATGGCACTCGTTATTGGGAGAGTGTCGACACAAAAGATCCCACTGAGTCGAAGTGTCGCCGGTCTGCACTGACTGGCCCCCACATAACATAAGATAAGATGTATAACCTGAGCAAAATAATCATAACAAATACACTACTATTTACCCAAAGATTAGCTAAAATAATATTAAACTTACATGTCGCAAACTTTGATTATTCTATCAGAAATTCTTTTATTGCTCAATTCTCGAACTCCTTAAAATCTCGTAACCTGTTTGAGAGTGAGTTTCGGATATACATTTTCCTGGTAACCCTACTGAGTCTACTATGAAAATGGCTATCCGAAACATCGGGCCGAAAGATGATAACTTACAATTAAGTTTCTTCGAATATTTTTCGAAGAAAAAAGGCTAAGCAGGGGTATGCCCTCCACAATGTGGATAGACGATAAGGGTGGTGGGAAGCGGTCGGACACAGGTAGCTCAAGACTACCGGTCTTAGGGTCAGCTCCGACGGACTGAGTGGTGGCGAAGAGACTAATTCAGTAACAAATTAAATTCAACCCAAAGTGCTTCAGAATACGTCTGTATTTGGTACAACGAAATAAAATGACGGCGAGCGACTCAAAGCGCGGTCAAACTCCGTCCGTCGGCGCTGACCCTTAGTATACCAGCATCCAACTGTTGTGTGGGAAACCTTGGGGTCGGCCTATGTCCAGCAGTGAACGTCTTTCGGCTGAGATGGTGAATGTCTTTCTTTCAATATGATATGATACCTACTAATATTATAAAGCTGAAGAGTTTATTTGTTTGGTTAAACGCGCTAATCTCAGGAACTGCTGGTTCGAATTGAAAAAATATTTTAGTGTGGATAGCCCATTTATCGAGAAAGGCTAGAAAATCACACTACGACCAATAGGAGCGGGGCATTAATGAAAAATGTTGCAGAAACGGGGTAAATTCTCTTACGTGAAGCAGACGAAGTTGCGCGGGCCAGCTACTATCTATACAAATAAATAAAAATGAAGTGTCTGTTTGTAATGTCTAAATAACAGTTTTTTATCTAATGCATATGAAAAAACATCTATTTTTAAAATTTTTGTCTGTCTGTCTTTTTGTTCCGGTTAATCTCCGAAACGGCTGAGGGACTTTCACTGGCAGATAGCTGATGTTATAAGGAGTAACTTAGGCTACTTTGATTTTAGAAAAAAATAGGGTTCCGCGGGGACAAACACTTTTTAGTTAAAATCTACGCGGACGAAGTCGCAGGTAACAGCTAGTTAGCAATATAAGTAGCTAAACATTGAACTAATCTTGAAAGTATTTTGTTAATTAAAAATTCCTATTATTATTCTGTATTATCGAATTATGATTTATCTTTTAACTATTACTGCTATAAATTTAGTTATAATTTTGAAAGGTAGGCTATCAAAATGTTGAAAGTGTGTGATACTTATGTTGCTGACATTAGTAGCTAGTATTAAAATAAATGTGTTTAACGGTCCGAACAGTCGGCCCAAACCTTGGGCATTTGCGTGTCTGGTAGACTTACAGTATGGAAGATTCCTTACCGTTATATTTATGCTGTCTCCCCACAGCTATGCTCGGGTGTGCAGCTGCCTGTATCCTGGTCTTCACCACGGAGGCAGGGTTCCCAGTGATGCCGCTCATGACACCACTGACACTTGACCAGAATATGGATTTCTCGATGCTAATGTCGCCATTTTTGTCTTTAGTCCAGCCTTGGACCTCTGCCACATGGTACATGCCAAGCCTGGTGACAAAAGTTTTCAATAATTTTAACTATTATTTCAAATAAATATGTATATCGAATTTATAAATAAAAGATGCGCTCTACTATGTTTTACATGGCCACGTTTCTGGACGTTAAGTAGTCACTTTAGAAAAAAAAACTTCTATTGCCCGTTTACGCCATAACTTTGAGATGAAAAGTATACAAAAATACTTTTATCTATATGTATATTAATATGTGAAGCAAAAACTTTGTACAGACAGCCTCTCCATCTTAGGTATGGATCTTTGCCGTTCCCTTAATCAGAAAACCTATATCGAGAGCGTCATTAAGCAAGCTTCGCGAAAACTCGGAGTTCTGAACAGGGTGAGGCGGTTCTTCACGCCTGGGCAACTGTGCCTATTGTATAAGGCACAAGTGCGCCCTTGCGTGGAGTACTGTTCTCATCTTTGGGATGGCTCCGCGCAGTACTTGCTGGACGCTCTCGACCGGTTACAGCGGCGGGCTGTCCGTATCATCGGAGATCCAGAGGTCACGAGTTCACTGGAACCTCTGCAACTCCGTAGGGACATTGCCTCATTGGCATGTTTCTACAGAATATACCACGGGGAGTGCTCTGAAGAGTTATTCCACCTTATCCCGCCCTCCCCTTTCCTATCCAGAACAACGCGTGCTGGGCTCAGATGCCATCCTTACAGGGTAGAGTCGATTAGAGCGCGTACCAAAAAGTTTGGGTCCTCATACCTCTGCCGAACGACCAAGGCATGGAATTCTCTGCCAAGGCACGTGTTTCCTTCTTCCTTCAATCCTGGGTCCTTTAAGCGGGGCGTGAAAAAGCATCTTCTCAGGCCGTCAAAGTAGAGACCTCAACATCGCCTCGGCTACTGTGGGGGCGGTGTGGAGGCCACTGCTCTTAGACCACACGACTGCTTACCATCAGGTGGAGTGTGGTCATTTTGACGAGCAAAATAACAAAAAAAAAAACCCCTTTTTAAGAAAATTGCACATACGAAGGAATATGAAATTTGGCACAGTTAAAGTTTATATGGAGAAGGAGGGGCGAATCTTAATATTTATATAAAATATGCATACGAAATACATTAAATTAATGAAAAAACACGCACACAACCATGCATTTGACACACGCAGGCGAATTGCGTTCGTAGTATTTCGGCATTGTACGACTTATGTCGTACAATGTCATACACCTTAAGTATCTTTGCCCATTTCGCGGTATTGGCTATTAAATTTTAAAAGTTACGTATTTATATGTAATAAAGGAAAAACAAAACAGATTAGCAAGCTTAGGAATATCCTCAATGAAAGAGTTTAATCTAAATAAATAATAATTTGTTTGAAAAAGATAGGTAAATTAAACTGTATAGGCTTGGCGAAATCTAAATGAAATGTGATTATAAGGGTACAGTTATATACAATAAAACCTTAATAACGATCAAACTTAAAATTTAAATCAGTTATGGTCGAATTTCGACCCCTTGGCGACCGCTAATACCTAAATGTAACGGAGTGTAAGAATCTAAAGTCAGACTCAGTTTTCGAGTTCGTCGGACATAAACAAGAGCGGCATTTTTATTTATAAAGATTTAACTTTAAAATATAACGGACAGGGCACATTAAATAATCTGCTTAAAACCAGGTGTAATTCTAATTGGGCAAGTTCCTCTTTTCTGCATAAGATTACAAACATATTACCTATATTTGTTACGATTTGAGGAGGTTCTCTTGGGATTTTTATACATTGGTCGTCTAATTTTCTTTTTTGTGCTGCGAACGCACCACGCAACGTATTTCAGTCATATACTGCCTGCTTCGGTGTTTCCCGAGCGCTATGATATGTCCTTCTTTAAACGAGGTTTAAAGAGAGTTCTTCTTCTACGGTAGGCAACGGCTTTGCTGTGTCCTGACATTGCTGAAGTCCATGAGCAGCGGTTACCACTTTCCATCAGGTGAGCCACTTGCTCGTCTGCCACCAATGGCAATAAAAAAAAGATATATATATAGCGTAGCCATTTTCACTAACTATAGGAACTTACCTTACAGAATTCATTGTAAACCCTAGCACCATGGCTGGTGCTAACCCCTTCTGCAGCGCCAAAGTGCCATCATTCCTCGCTATCACATACAACGCGTGGAAGATTCCTCTGTACCGTGTCGTCGTTTCGGTGCGCGCGCGCAGCTCCCCTTGCAACTGTAGCCGAGTTTTGACGACGTCCATAGGATTTGTGAATATAGTGGCGCCTGCGCCAGCGAGACCACCGATTACGAAGTCCATGTTTAACTAGCTGGTAGGAAAAACATATTCATTGATCCTTTTGCAAAACAGGCAGCAGTAACTCTAAATTCATCCAATGTGAAATTACTTCAGTAAGAATTAATGCATAAAAATATTTTTTCCTTTAAAGTCTTCCTCTCCCTAGCCTTTATTATTCCCAAGTCACTTGGGATCGGCTTTCTAGTCTAACCGGATTTGACTGGATATCAGTTTTTACACGGAGCGACTGCCATCTGACCTCCGCAACCCGAAGGCTAACGATACCCTAAGGCTAGACCAGTGTCAGGATATTAGAGGACACTGACTTCCCAATAACGACTGCCATAGATGTTCATGGCAGCCGGGACCGACGGCTTAACGTGCTCTCCGAGGCACGGAGCAGGCGATAATTGTCAATCAATACGCACATAATTCCGAAAAGTCATATAACTTCCGAGAGTCAGAGGTGCGCGACGTGGGTTCAAACCCGAAACCCTCTGCATTGCAGTCTGTTGTTCTCCCCACTGAGCTATTTCCTTTCAAATATATCTGACGATTTTAATTCATTCTTTTGTTGCCTTAAATGTCTGGTCTCGACCAGCGTTTATAACAATGGCATATACTTTTAATATGAAAGAACTCATAAAATCCATTGTTCATATTAATGGTATACATGCTCAGCTAACTTTATTTGTTTTTTATGATTACCCACAATACTCGGCGGGGTGGCAGTTGAGATGCGACCACCTAAACCATTACGCCATCCGTGCATTCAAATATGTGTCCCCCTAATATGTAGGTCCTAATCTATACTAATACTAGTTTTTGCCCGCGGCTTCGCTCGCGTTAATTTAGAATTTGACAATCAATTCGGGTTTTACTCTGCTTGTAACAATATAATTCAATCATGATTCGAAAGACACGTGGCGCCATCTATTATTATAAGAACGTTATTGTTATTTTCGTCGGGAACAGTAATTTTTTTCGGGATGAAAAGTAGCCCATATCCGTTTCTGTACACCTGACAACGTATATGCAAAATTTCAGGATGATCGGTTCAGTGGTTTAGACGTGAAAAGGTAACAAACAAACAAACTCATTTTCGCTTTTATAATATTAGTTAGGATATAAAGCTAAAGTTTGTTTGTTTGTTTGAACGCGCTAATCTCAGGACTATTGGTTCGATTTGAAAAATTATTTTAGTGTTCGATAGCCTATTTATCGAGGAAGGCTATAGGCTATATAACATCACGCTACGACCCACGGGGACGGCGCAGTAACGATTAACGCGGGTGAAACCGCGGGAACATCTAGTTTCATATATGGCGAAATGCGGGTGTTATAGACCTCTGCTTATCCCTTTGGGGAAATAGGCGTGATACTATGTAGGTACATACGTAATTTTTTTTATTTGTAATATATTTGGGTATTACCTATTGATTCAAATAGGTGTTACAGTACAATATCTTTGTGCTGTATCTACAATCTACATCGCAATCTTATGATCTTTATCGCACGTTCAATATCTATTAAATGTTTCTACTATCCGTGATCAACACGTAGTCGTTAGTATATAAGATGCACCTTTGGATAATTATAACCAGACTATACTACAACTTTGTCTCATTTATACCTAATCATATACTGCCAATAGTTTGGCAAATTGGTGACCCCGACGAACGAATACGCAGCAAGAAACATGGCACAATCACCATGCAAGGCGAACATAAATCAGCAAGGAACACTTGAAGTAGCTGCTGGCACCTCGGTTTTATCTCGCATTCCGGAATTTTGGAAAGACCAACCAAGATTATGGTTCACGCAACTAGAAGCCATATTAGCACCACAGAAGCAAGGAGACGAATACAAATACTGTACAGTAATAGCAAAATTATCCAAGGAAGAAATACTACAAGTTAGTGACCTAATCACTTCACCACCGACTACAGATAAATATAAAAACATCAAGGAACGTTTAATTGATTGTTACGAAGAAACAGAACAGCGACAGTTTCAAAAATTAATATCAGAGACAGAACTCGGTGAACAAAAACCTTCGCAGTTATTACGTCAAATGCGAGTCCTCGGGAGAGGAAAAATCAGTGACGAAACAATTAAACTACTATGGTTCAGGCTTTTACCAACATCAGTTACTACGGTTCTAGCAGTTACGGAAGACATGGAAATTGACAAACTGAGCCAAATTGCAGACAAAATAATAATGAATTCAAAAGTAACCGAAATATCAGCTGTTAGCAACGACACTTCAAACGACAACAATACAGCATGCATTTTAGCCCAGCTAGCAAAATTACAGATAGATATTGACGCAATTCAGCAAGGTCAATATGGCTATCGACCCAGCACGCACAATCATTTCAAGAAACGTCAACAATTTCCGATTATGAGGCCGAGAACAAACTATAGAGGAGCAAATCGATTTTGTTACTACCACGAAAGATTCGGAAAATATGCAAGGAACTGCATTAAACCATGCGGTTGGAAACCAATGACTTACGTACGGAACCAGGGAAACGAATAAGAGCACAGACAACGGCGAAACTCTGTGCAATCCACCCATCCAATCGCCTCACCATTACCGACCGAAAAAGTGGTATGAAGTTTTTGATTGACACGGGCGCAAATATTTCAGTCATTAGCAAGCAACAGAGATATTCAATTTTACAAAATGAATAATACACACTATACGCTGCAAATGGGACTAAAATTAGGACTTACGGCGAGAAGACGCTTACCTTGAATTTAGGACTACAACGATGTTATAAATGGAATTTTATAATCGCCGATGTTACACAACCAATAATTGGAGCAGATTTTCTAGAGCACTATAAACTATTAGTCGACATAGCAGGTCGCAAACTTATCGACAAAGTTACAGAGCTGACAACGCATGTAACTTCAGAAAAAGCGACACAACAAACAATTCGTACTATCGCAGTGGGAACGAATTCACGTATTACGCAACTTTTAAACAAATACGAAGACATCACGAAAGAGTCCTCTCTACGCAATGCGCCCAAACATAAGATTGAACACCACATTATCACTACAGGACCACCCGTCGCAGCTCGGGCAAGACCATTACCTCCAGAAAAATACGACATAGCCAAAAAGGAATTTCAAAATATGATAGAGCTCGGAATTTGCCGACCGTCAGATAGCCCATGGGCAAGCCCATTACATATGGTAAAAAAGAAAAATGGCGAATGGAGACCGTGCGGAGACTATCGAATGCTCAATAGCACGACAGTACCGGACAAATACCCACTACCAAGATTAACTGACTTTACATACATATTAGAAAATAAGAAGATACTAAGCAAGATAGATATACGCAAAGCATACCACTGTATTCCTGTTAAAGATATAGAAAAAACAGCCATCATCACACCTTTCGGACTTTTTGAGTACTTAAGAATGCCTTTCGGATTACGCAATGCGGCACAAACATTTCAACGATTCATGGATTCCTTATTTAGAGATTTAAACTTCGTATTTATATTTGTAGACGACTGTCTCATCGCATCGGACAACGAAGATTTGCATTATCAGCATTTAGAAACGGTTTTCAAACGTTTACACGAGAATGGAATAACCATTAATCTCGAAAAATGCGAATTTCTCAGAAGGGAAATAGATTTCTTAGGTTATCATATAACGAGCCAAGGAATACAACCTACCGAAGAAAATTACAAAGCAATCATGGAATTTCCCAAACCGAAAACAATTCAAGAATTAAGACGATTTTTGGGCATGGTCAATTTCTACAGAAGTAATATTCCACGCGCAGCGGAAAATCAAAGAATTTTAAACGAATATCTACATGGTTCAAAAAAGAACGATAATTCACCTGTTCCTTGGACAACGGAAGCAGACAAAGCTTACGAAAAATGCAAGGAAAGCATGAAAAACGCAGTGTTAACAGCGCATCCTTCCCGCAACGCATCACTAGCGCTCATGACCGACGCTAGTGCTACTTGCGTTGGTGGAGTTTTACAACAAAAATCCGGACGCAATTGGGAACCATTAGGTTTTTTTTCACAAAAATTGAGCGAAACTCAACAAAAATATTCTACGTTTGACAGAGAGCTGTTAGGAATATACATGGCCGTCAAACATTTTCACAGATTAATCGAGGGAAGAGAATTTACAATATTTACGGATCACCGACCTTTGACATACGCATTCTCCCAAAAACCATCATCAAACGATACACCGCGACGGGTCCGGCAGTTAGATTTCATTTCACAATACAGTACCAACATTCAACACATAAGCGGACGTGACAATATTACCGCCGATGCCTTATCTCGAATAGAGGAAATATACGTGCCATCACCTATCGATTACGCTGAATTGGAAAAATGTCAATCAACAGATAATGAACTAAGTAAATTACGTGACAATAAAAGATTAAAATTCAAAAACATTACGCTTCCGGGTTCCACAATAAACATCACCTGCGACACGTCTACTGGAAAAAGCCGCCCCTACTTACCAAAGCAATTTCGCAAATAAATTTTCGATACCATTCATGGTATGAGCCATCCAGGAAAAAGAACTACGAGAAAAATGATAACCCAAAGGTATTTATGGCCGTATATGAACAAAGATATCAATAATTGGTGTAGATCATGTATAGCCTGCCAAAAATCAAAAATACAACGACATACGATATCACCTCCTGGTACATTTATGACAGCGCAACGTTTTGAACATTTACATATTGACATCGTCGGACCACTTCCGATTTCACAAGGGAAGAGATATTTAATCACAATCATAGATCGTTGTACGTCATGGCCCGAAATATTTCCGGTAGAAGATATAACTGCAGAAACAGTAGCCAAGACACTTTTCGAAGGATGGATTACTCGTTTTGGATGTCCATTGCGCATTACTACGGATCAAGGCCGACAGTTTGAATCAAGAATATTTGAGTCACTCTCACAATTTTTGGGAATACATAAAATTAGGACAACACCTTATCATCCGCAATCCAATGGAATGATAGAGAGATTTCATAGAACTTTAAAGGTGGCGTTAATGACAAGAGAATCCAACGAAAATTGGTTAAAAGAAATTCCAACAGTTTTACTCGGGTTGCGGAGTAGCTTGCGAGAAGACACAGGTTATAGTTCAGCAGAGATGACATATGGAACGCCAATACGACTCCCTGGAGGATTTTTTGAGTCATCAGCAGCACAGTTATCAACGTACGAAGAGTTTGTAAAACAAATTCAAAAGGACATCACACAAATGACATCAATTCCGAAAAGAAAAAACCACAACCAAGCTATATTTGTGCATCCCGAACTCAAAGAATGCTCACACGTATTTGTTCGGTGTGATAGAATTAAGAAAGCCCTGACACCGCCGTATGAAGGACCCTACCCAGTAATTAGTAAAACAGATAAAACATTTTGCATTAGAATTAGGGATAAAGAGACAGTGATATCAATTGATAGATTGAAACCAGCATTCATGATCAATGACGAATCAAACTACGTGCCAGATTCAAAGGATTTCTACAGACATTCACACACGTACACTACACGATCAGGACGTAAAGTAAAGCCAGTAGTACGTCTATAAAAAATCGCTGATATAAGCAAGCTATTCGTATATATATTAACATAGATCTTAACATATACCATTAATTCACAACTACTCGTAACAACAAGACATCTAAAATGGGAAATCAAAGTTCTAAGGACCAGATAACATACAATACGGACAGTTGCCTCAATCAAAACGAAGCGGACAAACTCCGTAACCTGATCCAGGAGGACTTACGGTGGACAAGAAATGTTGCAATGGGACAGATTATTTTACGTCAGCAAATCACACCACAACAGGCGTCATCAAATTCCACCGCGTACAATAGCATTATTATTTATATACATCAGCAAATAACTAGTAACAACAGGCGTCATCAAATTCCACCGCGTACAATAGCATTATTATTTATATACATCAGCAAATAACTAGTAAGGTCTAGGTCAAATTTATATTGTAAACACTATTACCATAATAATATTTTTTTTTTTTTTTTTAAAGGGGGGTGTACTGTTACAGTACAATATCTTTGTGCTGTATCTACAATCTACATCGCAATCTTATGATCTTTATCGCACGTTCAATATCTATTAAATGTTTCTACTATCCGTGATCAACACGTAGTCGTTAGTATATAAGATGCACCTTTGGATAATTATAACCAGACTATACTACAACTTTGTCTCATTTATACCTAATCATATACTGCCAATAGTTTGGCAAATAGGTATTAAATGGATAGCGATATTTGTGGCTGAGATGAGTGACTGTAGTTTTTATTTTAAATTCGTAAACAGACAAACAAGAACATGTCTGGTTATACAATTCGTATCCTAATACTAACCAATAAAAAGTTAGTGTATATAACTGGCACTTAGTGGCTTACTGCTCGGCCAAGTTCAGGGTTTAATCGCCGAAGTGAACGACCTCCAAAGCAAGGTCAGCATCGTATTTTATCAATGTTATCTATTAACGATGTGTGTGTTACGCACGTGCTTATTTGAACTACTCACTATAGAGTGATGGCGAGAGAGAGACAGAGATAGCGAGAAAGAGAGAAAGTATGCGTATAATAGGGTAGTTCATTCAGATTGTTGTCTAATACATTACTCCACTCTTAAATTTAAATAAATTTTGTATTCTACTCAAAAATAAACAAGGTTTCAAATATGGTAGTAGGGATAATAAAATTGTCAAGTGACAGAAAAAGGATGCACGATCAAATTATGACGTAACCGCTGCTTTAACGCAGTTGCCCGAGGGAGATAGCGAGATATGCCCACTACGACCTCAGTTTTTCTTATATCCAAATTTAAAATATTAAAAACTCCCTTATTTTGCAAGCAATTTTGATGCTGTTTGAACAAAAAGATTTCTTTTAATTGCTATTTGCTCTTATGTATAAAATAATGTACATGATCAAACTTTTGTGTATATACAACTGTGTAAGATGTGCGTCATATGTAAGACTAGCTGACCCGCGCAACTTCGTCTGGCTTAGGGCTTCTTTTTAGTGTGAGATTATCGATAGACAATTTTATTTTTTACTAGATGTGCCCGCGGTTTCACTCGCGTTTATGGTTACTGCGCCGTCCCTGTGGATCGTAGCATGATGTTAAATAACCTATAGCCTGCCTCGATAAATAGGCTATCCAACACTAAAATAATTATTCAATTTGAACCAGTAGTTCCTGAGATTAGCGCGTTAAACCAACCAAACAAAAAATAAACAAACAAAATCTTGAGCTTTATAATATTAGTATAGATATTACCTATTATTTTTTTTTATTATTTTGCCTAGATTATGCCCACGGCTTCACTTGCTGTAATATAGATTTTGACAATTAATTTCTATTCCTCTGTAACTGTAGGTACTTTTATCTGACTAAAAGGTACCATGTGTCCTATTCTGTACCCCTGCCAACGTATGGAAAATTTCATGATCATCGGTCGAGTAGTTAATGCGTAAAAGCGTAACAAATAAACAAATACACTCACATTCACGTTAATATTAGGATAATAATTTAAATATTCCTCATTTTTAAAAATATTACCCGTGATCGTACCTATGTCCTATGTTTACAAAACTGATAATAATAGGTAGGTATACATAAAGTGAAATAATGTCTAGACTCAAAACAGCGGATAGCACAAATGTTTGTCTAGAATGGGTATTGAACCCATAACACTAAGCGTATTCGTAATAAACAACTTTTCTTGTATCCTGTGTTATCGGTAAAGTGACAATTGAGCCCACTGTGTCATCCATATACCTACATAGTATTATGACAATAAGCATATGTTTCATATAGCAATATGGAATATTCCCGAAAATACATCACGCACTCATTCATCGTTATGTACTTATTTTACTTAGATATCTATTGACGACATTATTTTTTATAAGGCCCTTTACACGACCACAGACTGATAAAAAACACGATAATTTATGTTACTGTAATGTTATTCACGGTAATTGTATTATCTAGTATCACTGCGTATAATATTGTCACTGATTAAATTAATGCGATAAGCCTAAAATATTATTTCAAATAAAATATGACCACAAAACTTACCTTAAAATTATTAATAAGTTAACTACACTTATTTTAAATAATTAATAATTATAACTAAATATCACTTCATCGTACATACTTAGGTATCGACCGATCACGGACACTTTAAAACTAAATCATAATTATTCAGAACGAATGCTATCTATCTCGTGAGTACTCGTGACATTGAAATCACAGGTATTTGTCGTCACGAAACACCGTCACAAGCGATAATGAGCCCTATTGTTTACGAAACAAAGTAAATTATCGAATAAAATGTGTTGGCATTACATGTGCGTTTCGCCGCGCTTAACAATTGACGTTTGCTGACGTCATAGATACTTTTGGCGCGAATGAGGAAGTGCGATAGAGATGTGACCTAACCCGTTCAACGGCCGAACACATACTGCGGTATTCGTGCAGTCGTGCCATATTCATAAACAATACCTATTGTTTTTTTAATATTGCGTAGGTTGTGGACATTCGGTCAACGGCTGATTGAGTGATTGAAAATCTCAAAATGATGTGGTGCATGTGAATTGCATCGCTCGAGTTGATTAGTTGACCATGAATTTTAAAATAGACATACTTTCACTGTTACAACTTCCAGTTTAGTTATGCTTAGTTGGACAGCAATTTGGCCCATGTTGCTTATTTTATGTGGATGCTCCAATTTTACTAAATAAACACACCATAATTATATTTAACGATTAAATGTATATCGAAGTACGTAGGTACTCAAATATATACAAGACTTTGGGAATTTAATTATAGCAAGGGGCCGTGAAGTTGTCGCCAAATTGAACGTGTAAGACCTTGCCCACTCTTTGCAAATCCGGAACTTATAGCTTTTAATATTCATTAATGTTATATGTGATATTATGTGTGAGACAGACAATATAAATGCTATATACGATTCTATAGCTTGAATCTATCTATTGCTCTGGCTACGGGGAACACTCATCTTAATAAATTCATGAGTTCGCTTAATTGCATATGTTGTATAATTCTATGACTTAATTTTAGGTTTTCCTTTTCTTTTTATTTCTGTTATAATTATAATATATTTTATTGTGAACTGGATACAAACAACTAGTATCGGTACAACAAATAGTATAGTACTTATTAAATTTTTCTAGCCATAGCTGTCATAATCATAATACATAATGGGCTTAAAGCAAGGCTCTTCATGGCCGGGCACGCCACGATCGTGGCGGTAAGTCCCGTTTTTGAGGAGTGGCTGGAGAGGCGACAGCATGGCGCCCTCCCCTTACGGCTGACACAGGTAATGCCTAGCCACGGTTGTTTTGCCTAGGTTAGCTTATATTCATCAAAATATTGTCATATCATAATAATTATATAATCATATAGGTAATTTGTAAAAGGTACCTCTTTTGACCAATATGCATGAGCCTCCTCGTTTATTTTGCCTAGAGTAACACGAAGCCAGCTCAGTCTTCAATAGTCCGGTATTGTACCTTTCTTTGCAATATGTTTTTTTTCTGTATTTAAATGTTCTAATTTACTGTTAATTTGAGCAGCGATAGCTCAGTGGGGAGACCAACAGACTGCAATGCAGAGGGTCTCGGGTTCGAACCCACGTCGCGCACCTCTGATTTTCAGAAGTTATATGACTTTTCGAAATTATGTGCGTATTGATTGACAATTATCGCCTGCACCGTGCCTCGGAAAGCACATTAGGCCCTTGGTCCCGGCTGCCATGAACATCTATGGCAGTCATTATTGGGAGAGTGTCGACACAAAAGATCCCACTGGGTCGAAGTGTCGTCGGTCTGCACTGACTGGCACCCACGTAAGATAAGATACTGTTAATTTTATCTATGTTTCATTTCTTCACGTGTAATTTTATTTTCGTTGGTGATAGATAATTTTGTTTGTACTCACTAAAATTAGTACATAAATTGACCTTACTACATACAAAATCAATGTAATCATGATAATGTATGTTCTTATTATACTTATATAGATCAGATCTGCGTCAGCACGCGGTTCGTTTAGAGTTGACTCATTATTTGACCTTAAACTAGGAGAGGTCAAGCAACTTTAGGCCACATTATTAATTTCGTCAATAGGGGGCGTAGGGCGGGATGACATCATATACTACTGTCTCTCATACTGACGTAGAATATTGGTGAGTATAATTAGTATGGAGGCTTCGTAGAACAGAAAGATTGTTTAAAAAGTTCGATTCGCAAAATTTGGCAACGTTGCCATCGGTTATGTGCGTACATAGGAGATAGCCTACAAATAAATCACAAGTGTTGCCAACACTATCTATTTAGAAGAATCGGGCCCAAAAACGTCAAAAATAATCTGATCTGATTGTCAATCGTCAGTCTGAAAAGATAACGACATCATCAAATAGTCTAGTTCACGATACAAATTATTTAAGGACAGTATTTATTTTTATTCAGACAGTATTATTTTTATTTTAATGTTATTTAATATTCACATATTGTTAATCATAAATATTAATTTTTGCATACCGTTCATACGGTGAGACATGCTGAGCTTATTTTATTATTTAAACATCTTTGTAACCGTGTTTCTAGCAAATAAAGATTATTATTATTATAGTTCTCAGGATATTGTGCTGACATCACTGAGTAAGATATACCTATAAGATATGTATATAAATAGGTACTTTGTATTACATATATCATTAAATAGAAATCGAAGTATCCAACCCTAATACACTTGGGAACACCAAGGAGATAATGAAATCTTGTTGAATACGATGATACATATGTATTTAGAATGCCACACACTTCTTCTGTTTGGAAGCCGCCGTAAGACTTACATCTTTATTTAAATAAATCTTCTGTGCGCGTGTTTGTAATTAAACTCCTCCTAAACGGCTGGACCGAGAATGGTTTAGATTTGGTTTTTTTAATTTATTTTTTTCTTTTGTACAGGACAACGTCTGTTGGGACAGCTAGTTTCTATATATCATACTAGATGTGCCCGCGGTTTCACCCGCGTTTATGATTACTGCGCCGCCCCCGTGGGTTGTAGCGTGATGTTATATAGCTTATAGCCTTCCTCGATAAATTAACTATCCAACACTAAAATATTTTTTCAATTCGGACCAGTAGTTACTGAGATTAGCGCGTTCAAACAAACAAACAAACTCTTCGGCTTTATAATATTAGTATAGATTCATAACTTAGAATTACCCACTACCGGCAATACCCTCTAATATTTATTTATTTATTTATTTATTTATTCATCTCTTACTTACAACTATCATTACAGGTATAACCCAATGCAATAGTGAAGATAACAATAAACATACACATATCTTATTTTCTATAACTTATTACATAGAATGTTATCCTTGTGAACTCACTCAGTGTACAGGTAAAAATATCTGACTGTTCAGCTACCAGGTTAAGAGTGCGAAGCGCCCGTGTCAGGAGCGCCTCATTCAACAGATTAGTGCGTCCACTAGGTACGGCCAGCAACTGAGGCCGACGTCGCCTCCACACATATCTGTCCGGCACACTTAAACACATTAATTCTAAAATGTTGGCGTTATGTGCCTTGCCTCTAATTAATTTAAATAAATATAGGACAAGTGTAAACTCACGCCTAACTCTCAGCTCGTTGTATCCAGCCATGCCTAATATAAACAAGGTTGGATACATAAGCGGGTAAAACGGGTATACTCCATAGAGCCTTAAATATAAATACCTAACAAATTTGTTTTGTATTCGCTCCAACATGAGACTATACTTAGTCTCATGTGGAGCCCAGACCACTGCATTAAATTCTAATTGGCTTCTCACTACGGTGTTATATAAAGCGACAATCGCTGTAATATTTGTGAAACTACGAACAGTACGTAATATAAATCCTAAGTTTCTATAAGCCTTTTTGCAACACTTGACTATATGATCACGAAACATTAACCCTGTATTAAGACTAACTCCCAAGTCCCTAACCTCTGTCATCCTGACCATGGGCCGTCCATCAATGTGATAATCATGCACAATAGGACTACGAGCACGTGAGAAAGTGATAGTGACGCACTTCTGGGCATTAAATTGGAGAAGGTTTTCCTTGCTCCACGTAACTACACTATTTATTGCTTTCTGTAACCGTTCGCAATCATCGTCACTCCTCACTGCTAGGGATAACTTTAGATCGTCTGCAAATAATAAACAATTTGCCTCTCTTATGACTTTGGGCAAATCGTTTATCATAATTATAAATTGAAGAGGTCCGAGGTTACTCCCTTGGCTTATTCCTGACAGCGTAAAGTACGGCTCTGACTTGTGTCCCTCGTACTCTACGTACTGTTTCCTACCCCGCATGTAACTGGCGAAGAAATGTAGTAGATGCGGAGTGAAACCAACAGCTGCTAACTTCTTGAGCAACACGTCATTATCGACAAGGTCGAATGCTTTTTTGAAGTCGAAGTATGCAGCATCAGCTTGCCCCCCGCTATCCACTATAGGCAGTATATGGGCCATGTAACTCAGTAAGTTAGTGGTGGTGCTCCGCGTAGGTCGAAACCCGTGCTGGGCATCAGACAGTTGCGCTCTAACCTGCATAAAAATGCTATTATGTATAGCGCACTCCAACACCTTAGCCGGTGATGTCAGTACAGCAATAGGCCTGTACCCACTAACATTGTCAATACCCATTCCTCCCTTTGGTACCGGCACGACACGTGAGGTTTTCCACCTCTCAGGAAACGCGTCTGACTTCAGACACTTATTATAGATATGAAGCAACGGTTGAGCCAGTACAGATGCGCAGTCTTTAATTATGTAGGGTGGAATACCGTCCGGCCCCGCGGACCTCTTCGGCTTAAGTTGTTGTAGGGCACTCTGCACATCCTTCAACAGTAACTCCTGCAAGTGAATCCGCGCCGCTCCATTCTCCCCACCCGCGCTTTCTATCGCCGCGGAGACGTTTAACTCAGCCCGCTTCGTACTGTACACCGAATGAAAGTACTGGGCAAACTCATCCACACATTGCTCACTAGACAAGACTTCCCCGTTTTTTAAAATCTTTTGTGGATTTCGATTCTCCCTTTTCGAGTTTACATAGTTCCAAAATGACTTTGGATCTTTTTGCAGTTGATTTTGAACCTTTTTGCTATATTGTTCATACGCTGATTTAATCAACTGCTTTACTTTGGTCCTACACAGGGCAAACGCTTCGTAATCATCCCGATTCATACTTGCTTTGTACCGTTTATGTACGTATTTTACTTACTTTTCTACGTATGTTGCGAATTATTTCAACAGAGTAATACTCCGGGTAAATATACCTCGAGCTTACCTGACTTCGCTGTTTTCTGGGTACACAGTCGTCTATCAATGCGTTAATTCTTTCATAAAAATAATCTAAACTCATTTCTAAGTCAAGGTCGTAAATACCAGTCCAATCTATTGTCCCTATTAATGAGTACAACTTAAAAAAATCAGCTTTATTAAAATTCCAGCCCGGGGGTATAGTAGTTGACTCAGACTTGATTGAATCTACGACTCGGTAGGGACGCAGTTCGACTAACACATCGAGCGGTGGATGGTACGCATCTACCGGCACCAGGGGTGCCCCCGACCCGCGCACCTTCACACTCTTTCCCTTCGGAAGCGTAGTTAATACTAAATCCAAACATCGGTCATTACAATTAACTATCGTGTTACACTGAGTGAATCCACAATACGATAAAAAGTATTCAAAATAATTACATACGTTTATCGAGCAGGAATGCATATTGAAGTCACCAATAATAACAATATCACTATATTTACTACACAGTTCTTCTATAATCCTAAATAATATCATATACTCATTCTCACAACTGTTCGGAGGAATGTAAACAACACACATTAAAAATAAAAATCTACTGTGCGAATATACGGTAGCACAAACCAGTTCAAATACTTTGTCGTCAATGTTGACGTCACTGGGGCCGGACACTCGCCGTAGTTCTAAACGCGGTGTGGCCACGAGACACGCGCCGCCCTGCTTTCGTCCGTCCGAGCGATCGCAACGCAGTATTGTATATCCAGGCGGCACTATTTCTGCGTCATGAATAGATTTGTTGCATCCTGTTTCTGAAATTGCAAACAAATCTGCTTCTGAAGATGACATACCTGCATAGAACTCTTCCAATTTTGTACGCAATCCTCTCACGTTCTGGTAGTAAATCTCAATAGATGTGTTGGTTATTTTATGGTTTTTTGATTGTTTTACGAAACCACACCCATTCACAGAATTCGATGTTCACTGCCCAATGTTGTGATTGACTTATGGTATCATAATAACTTTCAGGTACACCAATGATGAAAGAAGCGTAGTCCCGTTCAGTCTTATGTTTTATTATTTCCACTGTGACTGGTACTAACGGACCACATATATTCTTCACGTATCTTTCTAAGTTTTCTACTGTTGTTTCCTTATGAAGGCGCCAAACATGTAGAAACTTTTTACGTTCAGTTCCCTTAATGTCTACCGCAGTCGTGTTCCCGCCTTTTTTAATTTCTGTGTTTGGGTATCTACTTTTTTTTCTATTGACTGTTGTCCAGTTTTCTTCCTTTTGAGAGGCACGTATATTTACTTCAGGCATCAATCCATTTTCTAGTTCACTTGACTCATTCACAACTGGACTTTGTTCAAATTTTTCATCGCTCGATGATTTCGTGGCCACACACTCTTTTGTTGGAGCTTTATTTCGAATTACCCGATTTTGGTTTTGTTTAGTAGCCGTTGCAAATGTTCGCATGATTCCTTGTTGACCTTTTAATCCTGCAACTTTTCCCCTTGAAGGATTTACCATAACAGTTGTGCCTTCAATAATATCATCCTTACTTTCTTTATTTCTAGTTTGTTTTTCCAATACTTGTTCCTTATCTACTTTACTTTGAAGTACCTTCATTTGATTTTTAAGTTCTTTTAGCTCTGTTTCTGTGTTTATAAACCTGTTAAGGAGTTTATTATATTCCTTAATTTGATCCTCCATAAGAGCTTTCATTTCCAATCGAAACTCACGAATCTCCTCCCTAATCTTGTCCTCTTTAAAACTTCTCGCTATATTTCGACCGCCGCGCTCAGTATTCACATAATCACTTGGTGTTGGTGTTTTATCCATTTTGAATTATCTTCAAACCCGTATTTCTAATTGTATTCTTTACACTCATTCAGGGCAATTTTACTGACTTATAAGGCCAATTATTACGCACGATCAAGAAACACATCCGTCATGTATGGAGCGGGTAGGTTGTAATTATAACGAGGGCACTGACTTCCCAATAACGACTGCCATATATGTTCATGGCAGCCGGGACCGACGGCTTAGCGTGCTCTCCGAGGCACGGAGCAGGCGATAATTGTCAATCAATACGCACATAATTTCAAAAAGTCATATAATTTCGAAAAGTTAGAGGAACGCGACGCGGGTTTGAACCCGAGACCCTCTGCATTGCAGTCTGTCGGTCTCCCCGCTGATCTATCGCTGCTTTTTATCTCTTAGCCAGTAACTATGGGATCAAATCTTCCGTGTTTTATACCTCCGCTTACTAAACGAGGAATTGTTATGATAAGATATGACTGCAAGGGTAGCGTAGTGGATCCCGTGTTCTTCTCGCCATAGCCAATACATCGTGGCAGTGAGGAAGTGGTAGTGGGTTCGATCGCTACACCAGATAATAAATATGTGTGATTCACAAATGGCTGAAGGCTGTGTGCCGTGGCGTAGCGTGGACTAATGTAGACGTGAGCAAAGTCGCATCAGCGAGGCCCCTTTTCTTTCGTTCCCAAGATCTACCCAGTAAATCTATCTTACTAAACATGCTTTGACATGACATACCTACTTATGATAGTGAAAAAATATAAATGCGCGATGAGAGAATATTGAAAAGCATATAGATTTGAAAAAAGGTTTTACTTTGTAATTTAAGTGATAAAATTTTTTATGATATTAAGTCCTCTAGTAAGGATTTTATTGTTAAGTCTGGTGGCATCGCATTTAAAGAGGCCTCGCGAGGCCCCTTTAAGTGCGATGCCGTGGGCGAGGGCCCACTTCGCCCACGCCCAGCTACGCGACTGGCTGGGTGTTTTTTGTGTCCGTTGTTTTAATGTTTGTAAAGTCCCCCATGAGACAAGGCATGGAATTCTCTGCCAAGGCACGTGTTTCCTTCTTCCTTCAATCCTGGGTTCTTTAAGCGGGGCGTGAAAAAGCATCTTCTCAGGCCGTCAAAGTAGAGACCTCAACATCGCCTCGGCTACTGTGGGGGCGATGTGGAGGCCACTGCTTTTAGACCACACGACTGCTTACCATCAGGTGGAGTGTGGTCATTTTGACGAGCAAAATAAAAAAAAATAAAAAAAAGACAAGAACTGGAAACGTCAATAGTACGTGATGGGATGCGCATGTGAGTTCATTTGTTTGTTTGTTACACTTTCACGCCTTAACTGCCCGACCGATCATCATGAAATTTCGTATACATGTTGTCAGGGATACAGGAAAGGATGTAGATTACTTTTCCTTTAGGAAAAAAAACTGTTCTCGAGCGAGCCATGCCGTGAGTCCTAGCCCGGATTTTAAAAAACCGATTGCGAATGGCCTGATGATTGATTGCCTTAGGCACAAACAACCAATAAGCAAGTTTGTTTTCATAACTCCAAAAATACATTTTTCTCTAAATGAACACAAAATGTATGTACGTTTGTTTATTACTTATTGATTGGTAAACAATGACTAATAACAACTACCGAAACAAAAGTGTTGGTCAACAAGCACTTGACCATGTGACCTTGGATCTAATCGCTCTGACACTGAACTCCGCTTTTGACATCAATGGGTGAGCCTCGACCTTCGCGTGTTCACTTTACAGTTGAGTCTGAATAATTCTACCACCCCTGGGTAGCGGAATTTGAGGAATAAGCACATTTATTTGTAATCTGTTTCTTTTTATCTGAAGTAATAAAAAATTCTATTCTTTTTTTATAGTTTAATGGTTTTAATTTGGACTGTATTAGACGCTCATAATCACTATTAAGGTGTTGCTGAAAATCAGCGCTGTATCGCAAGAGATGCGGCATTATGCAGAGCGACATCTCTTTTAATGAACACTGCGACGCACATTGAACATTGCTGTTCTCCATGTATAAATGTGTATTCTATATTATTTATAATAATGTGTGTAATTAATTAATGTATTATAATGTAGTAATTCATATAAATAATAATGTAGGTATATAAGTTTTATTTTTATTAATTTACTAGCTGACCCGGCGAACTTTGTTCCGCCTTAGAGGCAATAAATGTGCAGATTTTGGATTTTATTTTAATAGAATAATAAATATAAATAAAAAATATCAAGTATTTTAATGATTCTTTATTGGCCATGTATTTTGGTGCATGGGTTGCACTCGTCAGTAAAGCACCTTGTGATAGACGACATTTTTCGTTTTATTATCAGGCGCAAGAACAAATAACGCAGATGGTCTTCCGACCCGTGAACATGCCACATATAATTGACCATGGGAAAAACATGGATTTTCTAGATTCAGACCACAAACTTTCAAAGATTGGCCTTGTGATTTGTTAATGGTCATGGCGAATGCAAGACGGATCGGAAATTGAAGTCGTTTAAACTCAAACGGCATATCGGTTGGGATCATCGGGATTCTCGGAATGAGAACTTCCTCACCTTCGAATTTTTCTTTGAGTATCGTGGCGTAAATCACATTGTTCATCAGTTTACTTACCACCAAACGCGTTCCGTTGCACAATTTTGGTTGGTTTATGTTTCGAAGCATGATTACTACGGAGCCAACCTTTAGTTGTAAATTGTGCGGTGGTAAGCCAGGCACATCCAAGCAGATTAAAAATTCAATGGATAGTTGGTGGCTTCATCTTCATTTGTTACACAGTCAATAGATTTGAATGAATGCAGTGTACCAATGATCTCATTCTTAATTATGTAGTTTAAGTCATCTACATCTTTATTCTTAGCCGCCAAAATTGCTCGCGCACTCAACCATTCATTATTTTTGTGGTTAGTAATGATGTTTGGGAATACTTTGTTGGTGAGTTCGTCTTCCGATGAGACAAAGTTACAGAAATTCGGTGGAAATGAAATCAATCCACTCGATTCGTCGACAGGTACTCGACCATTATCGATAGTCAACAATTGCTTAGAGAAATCTTCAGCAGATGTATCGTTCATCAATGCAACTCTCATATTTGTTGTCAACTGAAGTTTATTTACATGGCGCCATAGATTTGATGATTTGAGGCAAGCGTTTATTTCGACGGCAGCAGTTGATCTTGGAATTACTGGCAGTGTTTGACGAAAATCGCCAGACAGTAAAATCATTGCGCCTCCAAAACATCTCGAGTCATTGCGTAGATCTTTCAATGTTCGGTTAAGTGCTTCCAATGCACGTTTATGCGCCATTGTGCATTCGCACCAGATGACGATTTTCGATGCTGATAAAACTTTGGCCATTGCGGAGTGTTTTGCAATATTACATGTGGGTTCTTCAATAGTTTGAAGATTTAACGGTCATTTTAATGCTGAATGAGCCGTACGGCATCCTTCTAACAATGTGGCTGCTATTCCAGAAGAAGCAACTGCAACCGCAATGTTGGATCTCGCACGAACAGTGGCTAAAACTACTGAGATGAGGAATGTCTTACCAGTTCCACCAGGGCATCCAGGAAATATAAACCACCATTTCCATCATCAATTGCTTTCATTAATGTTTCATAAACTTCCTTTTGTTGGGGATTCAACAGGGGTACATTCGTTTGAACTACTAAATCTAATTCCTGATGATCATATTCACGTTCCCGTTCCAATTCTCGATTAGATGCGTCATTCATTTCACGATTTGGTGCTGGCATTCCTAACCTATTCCTTGCGCATATTCTTGCATATGACGCGGACTACCTATGTACGTTGCCGGCAGAATAGTTAATCGACCAATATAAGCTGCATTTCTTTCAGTATTAATTGCATCACGTAAATGGATATACTTCTCAGAATGCCGTTTGGCTTGGTTCAACCGAATGAAAGTTAAGCGCACCGTTTCTATTTTGACGTAGGTACATGTCGACGCAATACTGCTGAAGCAATCGACGAAACCGCAGCAAATAGTTGTCAGCATATTAACGAATCATCAAACGATATGCGTAATACTTCATCGAGCTAGCTTTCTTGGTAGTTTCTTCATCTAAAATTAAAATAGTAGAATTAGTATTTTGTATGTAAAACTTACATCCATATTTTTAGCATAATTATAAAAGGGTGAAAATAAATAATTTTAAATCCGGTTGCCAGTCATTTGTCCAATTTTCTCTAAACAAACAGACCCTAATTTTTAAGTCTGTTCTTACGATTTCCTATTTCCTGGTAATAAGTAGTGTAATTGGTCTTTTATTGGAAACCAAAACCAAAACCAAACACTGTAAAATGTATGTCATGTTGAAATCAAAACTATGATATTGATACTCACCATTCAATGGATTTTTTCATTTTGATATTAAAATAATATCCATCTACTCCTTGCCAAAACATCAACGGGTATTGCAACGTGTCATATGAACGATGTGTTTCAGATATTTGTTGCGGTTGCCCAGTATCGCGACGTGTAAGCACAATATCGCGTGTTTCCAAGTTTTCACCAACGATCAGGATAGCAACTTCATCTATTGTTGGAGCGTTAAATGTGCGTTCGTGTGTTCCAGATGGTCGTTTATCCGCTCTGATCACGACTTTGTAGTCATCATTTGGCATGCGCTCCAAAGTACTCTTGAACAGCCTGACCAACGCATGATGTTCATGAAGTAGTTGCTGCAGATATTGAAGAATTGCTTTTTTTCATTGCTGCATTGATCTCTTGACGTCGATCAAGTTGTTCCTTCATGTTGCCCATGAAGTATATTTGTAAAAATGTATGCTGTGCATATTCGCGAGGTTGCAATAACCTAATTCGATGGTGAATCTGTCCTTGTATCTACAAAATCAAAAGCAAAGTCAGTATTACTGATTAATAAACACTTTTTTTTAGAATTAGCATACATAAAACATAGGAATAAGTATAGTATGTTATTCTTCTAATGTATTGTGTGTAAGTACAAAAATAAATAAATACCTTGAATGTCGGATTAAATCCTCGTTCTTCGATAATGTCTGCTCCAAATGAGGTAATTTGGAAACAACTAGTGTATTTTTGAGTATTTGCTAGAAAACATCGTGATTCGGGTGTTTCGCCACGAAGCAATGTATGCAATGGCTCAGGTGGCAGAGTCAATAATGGCAATTTCACTTTCCCACTAAGGCAGCACAATCCTGGCGTTTCTCCGGTTTGTGCTTATGTCATTTCGCGTTTATTAAATACATAGCCATGAAGAATTATTAAAATACTTACTTGATATTTTTTATTTCTATGTTTTGACTGATAAATTTTTCGTTTTGCTGTCAGTTGCGTTTTGTTATTCCATGTCAGTTGCGTTTTGTTATACCACGTTTTAAAAAAGGTTTATTTGTCCGTCTCCTGGTTCAAAGTCAAAGTCAAAGTCAAAAATCATTTATTCATTTAGGTCACAAAGTAACACTTATGAACGTCAAAGTATATAGGTTAGTGAGTTTACTAAGTTACTGAAGCTACATTTAGGTTAGTTGCTAGGTTCAGGCAAAGGGTAGAGCCTATGAGAAGAAACCTGCAAGAAACTCACGGCCACTCTTTTAAATCGCCAGTTAAATATAATTTCAGTATTTTACAACTCACATTAACAAGGTGTTACAGCCATTATGCCATATACTACTGACTATAAAAAACTAAAGATAATAACAATAATAACTTAATAATATTATAGAGAGGAAATAATTTGAGCTAAGATATATTATTTAATATAAATCTAAAATAGACAGTAAGATGGCATGAGCATCTAAGCTACCTCCCCACCAATTTTCAGCCAAATCAGTTCAGCCGTTATTGAGTTATAAATAGTGTAACTAACACGACTTTCTTTTATATATATAGATAAATGCGTTTATTACTGTTACACTCTAATGTTGTAATAAAATAGTTTTGATTGTGTGTTGCAATGCTTCATTAAAATAAAATATTTCTTTCTTTCTTTCTATCTTATATAGTTGCACCTATTCATAAAGTGTAGGGCACTGAAGATGCTCGTGAATTGTCATTTAACCAAGGCAACTCATTTGGTAAAGTATTACCCAATATTAAAGACTCGCTATCCGTGGCTCGTAGCTTAATCTATACAAATAAATAAAATTGAAGTGTCTGTTTGTAATGTCAAAATAACAGCTTTTTATCTAATGCATATGAAAGTATATAAGGTACATATGCGAAAACATCTATTTTTTAAATTTTTGTCTGTCTGTTTGTTCCGGGTAATCTCCGAAACGGCTGAACAGATTTTGACGGGACTTTCACTGGCAGATAGCTGATGTTTTAAGGAGTAACATAGGCTACTTTGAATTTAGAAAAAACTAGGTTTCCGCGGAGGCAAACACTTTTTAGTTAAAATCTACGTGGACGAAGTCGCAGGTAACAGTTAGTCTATACTAATATTATAAAGCTGAAGAGTTTGTTTGTTTGTTTGAACGCGCTAATCTCAGGCACTACTGGTTCGATTTGAAAATTCTTTTAGTGTTGGATAGCCTATTTATCGAGGAAGGCTATAAGCTATATAACATCACGCTACAACCCACGGGGGCGGCGCAGCAACGATAAACGTGAGTGTAACCGCGGGAACATCTAGTGTGTTAATAATGTGGGCGTGGGCAATACTGAGAAATGAAATTATACAACAAATTCCGAATAACTGCGTGTATTGAAGGTAGGTATGTACAGGACAAAAACCAAGTAGCGTGCGACGTGCGTGGGGCCCATATTATATTCACTGCTACCTCGCGGAAATGCAATGCGCTCGCGGCACGCGCCGCCTCCCCGCGTCCCGCTACCTCCGCGAGCCGCGCGTATATCGCACACTTTTTACCGACTTCAAAAAAAGGAGGAGGTATTCAATTCGTCTGTATTTTTTTCTTTTTTTTTATGTTTATTACCTCGTTATTTTCGACTGGGTGAACTGATTTTGATGATTCTTTTTTATTTGAAAGCTGGTGCTTCCCGTGCGGTCCCATTGAATTTTGATCAAGATTTGAACATTTGTTTTCGAGTTATACTTAATAATGCGTATTTGGCTTCATTGATGATATTCTCATATTTGGCAAGGTTCACTAAAAACCGAGAAATAAACAAAATTTTAACAAAAAAGAAAACCGACTTCAAATAAGAATATTGTAAAACTTAAAATGCACTAAAAAGTTAATAAATAGTGCATATTCTTGTGAATAATTAAATTATTGTTATTATTGGAGTCGGTGTCAGCCAAGGTAGGTTTGTAACTAATTAAACATGAGATGTCTTACTATAATCATAACATAACATTGGCATGCACAATTACACACATAGACGCAGCACGCGGCGCGGGCGGCTGACACCGACTCCAAAAATAACAATAATTTAATTATTCACAAGAATATGCAATTATTTATTAACTTTTTAGTGCATTTTAAGTTTTATTACAAATAATAATATTTTAATGGGTAAGTATGAAACGTGGAAATTATATAGTTACGTAGCTATCATCAATCAATCAATCAATCAGCCCACCGCAGTCCACTGCTGGACATAGGCCTCTACCATTTTACGCCACAACATTCGGTCTTCTGCCTTTCGCATCCAGTCTGACCCAGCTACCTTTTTCAGGTCATCGGTCCACCTGGCCGGCGGGCGTCCTACCTTACGTTTACCAAGTCGCGGTCTCCACTCTAGAACTCGCTTGCTCCAGCGGCCATCGGTCCTTCTACAGATATGGCCAGCCCATTGCCACTTCAGCTTGCTTATTCTGCGAGCTATGTGGTTATATATTTCTGTGTAATTACTACATACTTATGAACACATTCATTTGTTAATGTACTTACACACTTACCTATATGGATCCTATTGTTTATCAGCCGGCACGTGTAAACTCAGTGTATGAACAATGGCACATGCATTTCATAATTGATGTGTTAGTTATATTTATGCTGTATTTTCTTTTTCTGACATGATTAAGGCTTATTTTTTTTATCTGTTCATCCCCGAACTGCACGTGGAGTGGCATATGTTTGCGCTTATAATTAACTAGATGTGCTCGCAGGTTCACTCGCGTTTATGGTTACTGCGCGGCGCCCATGGGTCGTAGCGTGATGTTATATAGCCTATAGCCTTCCTCGATAAATGAGCTATCCAACATTAAAAGAAATTTTCAAATCGAACCATTAGTTCCTGAGATTAGCGCAACCAAACAAACAAACTCTTCAGCTTTATAATATTAGTATAGATTGATTGCTTAAATTGTAATCAAGAAGCTTATGGTTCAACTGCACGGATGGCGTAGTGGTTTAAGTGGTTGCTTCGCCGCTGCTACACCGGGTGTTGTAGGTTCGACTCCCACACAGGACAAAAAATTGTGTGATGCACAAATAATAATAATAATTGAGTTGGCGAGTCACCGTCTGCCCATTGCGTTGATGCTATTAGAGTATTCAGGGCAGACGCCGTTTTTCATCTATAGTTACCAATATACCAGTCCATCAAACACCCATACCCATAGCCCATATATTAGAATCCATACGTAGCAATAGTCCTACGCCTGCTGCGGCTAGTGCCGCTGTAGGTGTTCCATCCCACCTTTGATTAAAACTCTCGAAGGGCCTCTTTACGTTGGACCCATGTCTCCGTGTAAGCGCCAGGTATTTTCTAATATAATATGTTAGAAAATACCTGTGATAATAGAAACATAATATTCTATCACATACACACAACACCATCTAGCTCAAACTAAGCAGAGCTTGTACTATGGGTACTAGACAATGGATAAACATACATATATACTTCTTTTTTGTAAATACCTACATATTATACATAGAAACACCCAGAGCAAGACAAATATCCATGTTCATGCACACAAATGTTTGACTTGTGCGGGAATCGAACCCGCGACCTAAGGCGTGGCAGTCGGTTACACTAACCACTACGCCATCGAGGCCGACTTCTTTCCAGGGTCGGTATCAATTAATATCCTTGGTGTAGCATACAACCATAGGCTTTAGTAATCGCTGAGCTTCAGTCGCGCTGTATCTTTGTTTGCCATTTATTAATCCTAACTAATATTATACATAGATGTGTATCTGAGTTTGTTTGTTTGTTACGCGTGACGCCTCAACTACTCGACCGACCATCATAAAATTTCGCATATCTATACGTTGTCAGGGATACGTAAAAAGACATAGGGTACATTTCATCCAGAAAAAAGTAGATTTCCCGAGGGATCAAAAATGGACATAATCTACATTTACGCGAGCGAAGCCGTGGGCAAAATATAGTATATTATAACTACATACAATGGTGGTATATAACAAGTGACGTCACAATTGACAGTCGCGTTGGCCATTATTCAGTACAAACAGACCATTGTCTGTTCATGCCAGTGGCACAGTAATGTTATCTAACAGTATCGTAACTCGGCTCTGTCCTTAAAATAATTACCTACAGCCAAGCGGTACGCAAACACGCGGCAGTGCTGCCCACCTACAGTATTTTAATTTCACCTACCTATTTGAGTTTCTTTCTATTCTAGTGATTGTAATTTAGTGATGTTGTGTTTTTTGATTAGTAGATTTAATAAAAAAACAATTTAATTGAAAACTTCCTAGTTTATTCACAACAAATTATATATTTGAGACAGAAAACTATTTGCGCCTCGACTGAGACGTACGAAAAGCTTTATTGTTAAAAATAGTATAAAAAAATTCGCATTCAGATAAAAAGTGTAATTAAAATACTTTTTTATTGCAATTGCACTTTGCTATAATTATTATATAAGTACTAATTTCAATAAAATATTCATAAATCGCTCGCTTACTGCTGATAAAACCATCACACCCAGCGTTCGTCACTGCGGCGCATTCGCGACTGATTGTGACTTGTGTACCAATCTATAATTGTTGCGCATATACAGTCGCTAAGAGGCATCCCGCCCCCGCCCCCTGTCACCAAAGAGACCTAAAACTTGTAACTGCAACGCCACTCGCGCAATGTTCAGACCGGTCATCATACAGTGCGCGATCTGTATAACTCGCGCTCCGATCGTTTTGTATAAAGATAGAATACTGTTAGACAATATTACCGTGCCAGTGGTATCTAACACCTCGTTTCTCAAACACCGCTAACGTTTATTAAACATCGTACGGTAACGAGATAATACAATCATTTGCATGCTATTTGTGTATTAGGTTACAACACAATAGTTAACTTCACACAATAGTGTTGTGGGTTCAATCCCCGTTCTGGACTAATAATATTTACATATATGAACTACTTATAACCCTTCTCACACTGAGAAGAGGCCCGTGCCCAGCAGTGGGACAATTTAATACAGGTCTGTTATTATTATACACAATATGTGCCCGCGGTTTCATCCGCGTTTATGATTACTGCGCCGCCTCCGTGGGTCGTAGCATGATGCTATATAGCCTTATAAGCCTTCCTCCATAAATGAGCTATCCAACACTAAAATATTTTTTCAATTCGGATCAGTAGTTCCTGAGATTAGCGCGTTCAAACAAACAAACAAACTCTTCAGCTTTATAATATTAGTATAGATATGAACTATCGTTAGAGCTAGTTTGTTGAAAGCTATATTAAAAAATACTCATAAAATTAACTTGTACAATCTATATCTATACAAATAAATAAAATTGAAGTGTCTGTTTGTAATGTCAAAATAACAGCTTTTAATCTAATGCATATGACAGTATAAAAGGTATCTATACGAAAACATCTATTTTTTAATTTTTGTCTGTCTGTTTGTTCCGGCTAATCTCCGAAACGGCTGAACCGATTTTGACGGGACTTTCAATGGCAGATAGCTGATGTTATAAGGAGTAACTTGGGCTACTTTGATTTTAGAAAAATAATAGGGTACCGCGGAGAAAAACACTTTTTAGTTAAAATCTTCGCGGATGAAGTCGCAGGTAACAGCTAATTAGCAATATAAGTAGCTAAACATTGAACTAATCTTGAAAGTATTTTGTTAATTAAAAATTCCTATTATTATTCTGTATTATCGAATTATGATTTATCTTTTAACTATTACTGCTATAAATTTAGTTATAATTTGAAAGGTAGGCTATCAAAATGTTGAAAGTGTGTGATACTTATGATGCTGACTGTACGTTTGTTACAGAATGGATCTAATTCTGGCGCCCAACGCCTGTCTCAAGCATGTTACAAGATGTATTAAGTTAAAAGATACCACGAATACGGGAACCCGGCTACGAAAATATACTACAAAGATTCTGAGACAAAATCGATTTAAGTATCGAATAACGTTGTACTTATCTATGTTTAACTCTTCATGTTTTCTTTATCTTAACGAATGGCATCAATTAATTTGTTGGCGTTTGATTTTGATTTTATTTTATTTTATTTTTATTTTGGAAGCAAACCTATATTACCTACCTACAATTTAAAAAGAATTAATGTTCAAATTAACCACACATAATCCAAAGCAGCTTCCACATATAAATATACAGTAGAGCCAAAAAAAAGATACCTAATGAGGGTATATATTTCGATTAAATAATAATAATGATAATAATATGATTAAAAAATTTTTATTCAATAAATAAATAAAAGTCTTTACAAAACACATTACAGGCTACTTATTGTATTAAATTCACATTAAAACTATATTTAATCTAAAGGAAAACATTTTACAATTTAAAAATTGTACACAAAATGTCTTGTTTATAGTCTGTTTTTACATTTTATTACCTGAACTAGGTCAGAGACCTGTGTTTCAGGCTGTTTCTAATATTACATGGTTATTCTATTGTTAATAAAGTAAGGGTCTACAAAAAACATTTAACATTTATACATGTACTGCAAACATATATAGGTAGTTAAGTATAACTACAATTAAAATATTTATAAACAATAACAATTATAAATAAACGTAGAAAAAAACGAGTTTCAATTTTCCAGTACACATCGGCAATGTCATTCTTTAACCCCTAATATGTATACGCTATGTATGTACGCAACTTATTTTTTTCTTACGATTCGCACGAACATCCGTCAAGAACTCGGCTGAAATACCTAAGGACTTATTTGAATAGAATCTTCGGCTCAAAGAAGAAAATGTTGCTATCGATCAGGTACTCCAAGGCATAATGAAACAAACAATAATTAATAGCTCACATAACTATTAATGTACCACGTGTACAGGGGTCGATACAATTTTGATGAGCACCCCATCACTGCCCTAGCCTCGACATCGTCATTGTCCATCGCTGAACTTGGCCTGGTTGCGTCGTATCTAATCAGCTTATTCTCGCCCGCTCCGCTATTTTGTTCCCCAGCGCTCCAAAACTAAAATTAAATATTATTATTATATTTTAAATCGTTCCCAAGGGCTCCAAAAGCTTATGTTAATTTATTTATTTAAAACCTCTGTTCTCCATACATTTATTCCCAGGAGCTCCAAATTATATTACTTACAACATTAAATAAAGACCTATACTAGTGTGTTCCCGACAGCTCGTGGTAACGATTTTTATATTGAAGTATTTTCCTTGGAGCTGCTGGGAATAAAATGTCAAAGTACGAAGATAATGTTTTGGAGTTGTAGGGAATGAAATTGGTAAATGTGGCTTTACTAATTATTTGAATATAAAAATCCTTGGAGCTCCTGGTAATGAATGTATGGAAATATAAACTTTGGAGAACAATAGATTTGGAGCGCACGGGAATAAGCCATCTAATCCGCTGATGTATTTTTACCTATACTAGCGGTCGCCTAGTGCTCGAAATTCGACCATGCCTGTAAGATATTGCTGATATATGTCCTTACATATTGATATGTGTAACCATAGTTACGCGCTTCGACTACGTGTGTCAAATGCATGGTTGTGTGCGTGTAGTGTTTTTTCATTAATTTAATGTATTTTTACGCATAATTTAAAAAAAATATTAGCACTTGTCACTTCTCTGTATAAACTATAAGTGTGCGAAATTTCATACTCCGTCCGCCCAATTTTCGTAAAAAGGGATCCAAAGTTTTCGCTTCACGTATTAATATATAGATACCATATTATTGGTTATTAGATGTTCCCGCGGTTTCACTCGCGTTTATGGTTACTGAGCCGCTCCTGTGGGTCGTAGCGTCATGTTATATAGCCTATAGCCTTCCTCGATAAATAGACTATCGAACACCAAAATAACTTTTTAATTCGAACCAGTTCCTGAGATTAGCGCGTTCAACCAAACAAACAAACAAACTCTTCAGCTTTACAATATTAGTATAGACTAGATATTAGAAACACAGCAAATTGTGTGCTATAAAGATGGTTAAGGATATTTAAGTACCTACGTGTTACTGAGGGGGCCTTTGCTGGCTTTAATCTCACGAAAACGCATAAAAGTGCCACGGAAAAAATATTTTGTGTTAAAACTGGATATGGATTCTCGGAAGTTTCGACGAAATCTGTTTATGGGCTTACGCGTGATTCAGTAAAAAATATTCAAACATTTTCACAAACTTGCATTTTTATAATATTAGTAGAGATAACATGTTTAATTATAACAAGTACCTGCAGTTTAGCAATGAAAGCAACCAGACAACTCTTTTAAGCTAGATCAATTATTACTAAACAGAACAGGTAGCCTTTGAATGCTTGAGATAAGGATATCACTCGACCTTTGCCTCATTAATCAGCACTTGTTTTTAAGACAGCTCCTGCACTAGGAATAAATCCTGTGTCGCGGGAGACTTTGCAAACATTCAAACAACGGGCACAAAGAACATGCAGACGCGGAACAACCATGTGTGGATCACACAAATTTTTGTCCCGTGTGGGATTCGAACCCACAACACTCAGCGCGGCGGCAGCGGCGAAGCAACCACTTAAACCACTATGCCATCCGTGCAGTCATTAAACGAGATGGGTGTAAAAACCCAGGATTCAACCTCTTCGTCTTAAATGTAAAAGTAATGAAAAGAAATGACCCTTATATCTCAGGGGTCTTATGACCCACAGGGCCCAGTAGTAGAGCCTTTTGAGTAGTAGAGCCTTTTGAGTAGTAGAGCCTCGCTGATTTCAGCATGAATGGGCCGGCTCGACCGGGGAAGAACCCTCTCACAGAATATCGACGTAAAATACCAGTATTCCTACTGTTGTGTTTCGTTCAGCGAGTGAGAGTGCCGGAGGCCCAATCACCCTCTTTACCCCATTCCCGCTCCTTCTCCTTCCCACTTCCTTGCTTAAAGGGTCGGCAACACGCAAATAATGCCTCTGGTGTTGCAGGCGTCCATAGGCTACGGTGACAACTTATCATCAGGTGGGCCGTATGCTTGTTTGCCACCTTAGTTGTATAAAAAAAAAATCAAACTCGACCGAGGCATGACCATAAGGTGTCTGCAAACCAAGTTACAAGTCAATCGGTCCTGTGGTTCTAGAGTTATGCCTATCACTAACATCAATCTGTCACTAACACACAGACCGTCACAAAGTGTTTTTATTAACCTCTTCGAAGAAGACTCAGAAGTTAATAAAGAATTACGACAACTTCTTACCGCTAATACGACACAGGATTGCATGAAACTGTCCTTGACATTAAGTACCTACATAATTTAGTATCTAAGGAGGTGAAGTGCGCGTTCAAAGACAATTTGCGATCAATTTAACACGAGCACACTTAACAATGTGTCTGTTTCCCATCATAATCAGATCAGAAATCAGAAATCAGAAATATTTATTTGCAAACATAGGTAATACATAGGTGTCTTGCATTGAAGCGTACAAATTTGATACCATAATTAAGCTTTAAACCATAATATTGTAATAAATTTTACATTTCTTATAATAATAATAATAACTTCAACTAACAATAAATTAATATTTACTTATGAACAATAATTAATTAATCAAAAAACATAATCATCAACTTTAATACTTCACACTTTGGTTTTTTAAGGTGTATTATCCACTTATACGTGGATAAATTGCCGTGCACTTTCAATAAGCATGTTTATTTGCTGATGAAATTGTTGAATAGGTCAACCTTTGTAATGAACAATGACTGTACGGATGCTCACCACAGTCACTGCACCGAGTGTTCGATTCAATTCCCGCACGTGACAAAAATTTGTTCAACAAATTTTTCAACAAACAACCATTCAAATGAAATGAAATGATATTTATTTCATATAAAATAGAGTACAATTAGGTGGTCAGATTGGTACCTACACGGTCCTTCTATTTTGCCACAAGTGGCATGTGAATGTTTACTAAGTACACATTAAATTCTTAGACATTGAAAAGTATAGTCAGGCTATTCAATACATTTTATAAAGTGAAACAAAATAAAGAAACTATTATAATAATAATAATGAAGAAATGCCAATACTTTATAAAATACTAGCTTTTGCCCGCGGCTTCGCTCGCGTTAATAGAGAATTTGACAATCAATTCGGGTTGTACTCTGCTTGTAATAATATAATTCAATCATGATTCGAAAGTCACGTGGCGCCATCTATTGTCATAAAAACGTTGTTGTGTTCGGGAACAGTAATTTTTTTCGGGATGAAAAGTAGCCTATGTCCGTTTCTGTATACCTGTCAACGTATATGCAAAATTTCAGGATCATCGGTTCAGTGGTTTAGGCGTGAAAAGGTAACAAACAAACTCATTTTCGCTTTTATAATATTAATTAGGATTAGGAAGTAAGTATTAGGATTAGGATTAAAATGGGCATGCAATGTCATAAAAATATGATTGATTACATAGAAAGCATTTCATTTACAGTGCAATAACATTTATCCAGCAGCCAAACAACGGACACAAATAACATCCAGATTCGGAACAACCATTTGTGGATCACACAAAGTTTTTTCCCGTGTGGGATTCGAACCCACAACACTCGGCACAGTGGCTGAGGCGAGGCTGCCACTTAAACCACTATGCCCCCAGAATATATTAAATAAAATAATATTAAAAATGAAAGAACGTAACGTTATTTGTTACTCAATCGCACATAAAACGTTAAACACATTTGGACGAAACTAGTCCACAGATACTTCTATCCTTATTAGTGTTCTTGTAGAGTTTAAGCAAGCGAAGACACGAGTGGAAGCTAAAATTGTATGGGTAAACGAATACATTTAATATTTTCCAAGTCACCAAAAAGCCTAATAAACAGGCGGTCCGCTTGCTAGCATAAAAGGTAAGGTAGATGACGGACTAACGCTTGCTAGTTTTGCTACCAAGAGTACGATTTTTTTTTTATGTGGGGAATGCTGTGACGCCTACCCCTCCACGGGGACGGGCGGAGGGATCATGTGGGACTCACTCGGGGAAAGATAGAAAGTCCCGAGTCCTACCGACTAAACCTATCTCTGTGTTCCTTTACACGGTCTATGGCCGGGGTGCAGGGATCGCTCACGCATTCATCCTGCAGGTATCACTTGCGCCTAGCAAAGATTTATTTTACCTGAGTATGCGTGTTGCGGATGCTATACAATATAGGAGTTGTATCCCAGGTTATTTTATCTTATGTGGGGGCCAGAAAGTGCAGACCGGCGACACTTCGACCCAGTGGGATCTTTTGTGTCGACACTCTCCCAACAACGACTGCCATAGATGTTCATGGCAGCCGGGACCAACGGGAGCAGGTGATAATTGTCAATCCATACGCACATAATTTCGAAAAGTGATATAACTTCCGAAAGTCAGAGGTGCGCGACGTGGGTTCAAACCCGAGTCTGCATTGCAGTCTGTTGGTCTCTCCACTGAGCTATCGCTGCTCTGTATCCCAGGTTACTTATTAGTTAGGTTCTAATAATAAACCACATGATTACTGATAGTTATATGGCTCCGATATAGTGAAGAATAGGGATACTGTGTCGTCAATTGAGGAATATAGTTTAAAAACGCGCCAAAACGATATCAGACCAAAAATAATGTTCCGATGTATGAAGTTCCTTCGCTGCTTTTATCGCATTGCACTGATAGTTTTCAACAAAACCCACTCAAATTTTATTAAATCAGCTCACAAAAGTAGCAGTTTGTTGCAAACACCGCTAAAATAGTCCATTTATATTATGTCTTAAATGGTTTTTTGAGATTTACCATTATTTTGTGAAAAGTATTTTAGAGGATTTTGAAACTAAACTACTCAATTATGTACCTGATTTGGTACGAGAAAATCTTTCTTTGAACTCACAATCTATCCGTTTAATTTACTCACTGTTTTATTATGACATGCGTACTAGATTTTGCCCGCTGCTTCGCTCACTTAAATGTAGATTAAGTTACGTTAGATTGGTAAGAGTTCTTTTTCTGGATGAATAATAATAATAATAATAATAATAATAACATAACTATGATAGATAAATTAAATAAACATACATATTTAATAGACATAGCGGTACCCAATACACACAATTTACAGAAAACCATAACAGAAAAAATACATAAATATACAGAATTAAAAGAAGAAATAAGTAGAATATGGAAAATGAACAAAGTATACATTGTGCCCCTGGTGCTCTCCAGCACAGGCGTCATACCCAAACACCTTCTTCACTATTTACGACAGATAGAGCTACCCACCAATCTTTACATCACTATGCAGAAGGCCGCTATACTCAATACTTGCCGTATAGTTCGTAAGTTTTTGCAGGACGAGCCCCTTTTAATAAATAATGCCCCAAATGAACCCCACTTGGCCTAGACCCGTGGTTTTCATTAAATACCGAATTTTATTTCGAGAAAAAACAAGTTAAACCAACCAAAATAAGAATAATAATAATATTTATTTGTCAGAATAATGTTACAATGGATCTTAAATTTATTACAATGTTCAAATTATTCTACCGTTTTCGGCGTACAAATACTTATAGACTACGGATTATATAAATGTCAGTTTCATAAAATAAAATAAAAAAAAAATAAAAAAAATGACCAATTATAATAACATAAATTAAAATTGAATTTGTAAAATTGTAATATAAACAGAATGTAACGTCAATCTTTATAATTGAGAAAATCGTTCACTGAATAAAAACATTTGTCCAAGAGCCATGAAAACATTCCACTTTTAAATTTATTATATGTTAATATTCTCAATTCTGTCGGTAGTTTATTATAAATTTTGATTGCCATGCAATATACATTTCTGCTATATAAATGTAATCTCTGACAAGGTACCTGTAACTTTCCAGGATTTCTCTTATGTAGCCGTGCTGATATGTGTACCATGTATCCTTTTCTGTTGCCCTCGCAATATATTTGCGGAATTTCACGATCGGTTGAGTAATTAAGGCGTGTAAACTCACATTCGCATTTATAGTTTGGATTAGCATTTTTCATAGAATAATAATCTGTGTCGAAAATGAACTGTCCGCAGGTTAAATGACTCATTTAATTATACAAGGACCGAGCATAAGTCATTCACATATATTCAATTACTCATTCTATTAAATAGGTATATAGAAACCATACATCAAACTACAACGAAGTACATTAAATCAATCCTGAATTACCTACTTATTGTTCGTACTTTTAGAGTCCGAAAAACTCTTATACAACAGCTTTGTCCGTCCGTTTGTCTGTCTGTTATACATATTTCAACTCAAGTACCGTAAGAGCTAGAGACTCGCGGTCAACGCCATTCGACTCAGCATAGTCGATATACCCCCGAAATGACTATGACCTCTGACCTCAAAGTCACGTAATACTAAACATTTTTCGAACTCTAAGATTTACGGCAATTCGTTGACGTTTCTCACTTGTTTACTTTACCACACAAACGAGGATTGCCGTTATTATTTTACTAGACATCTAAAGCATTGTAATGATGATCAGGGTGGTAATAAGCTGCCATTAAAGTTGTCACTGGCGACAGCGCTGTTAATATTTAATTTAGTATCGATGACCTCAGTAACATATGTTTTGACACGTGTCTGTGAGCAATTATCCTTCCATTTTATGCTTTTGAAATGGTAAGCAACCATATGACCATAATAATATTATTATAGTCCTCCATATAGTCCCCTGCGGGATCGAATCAGAAATGAGGAGATCCGCAGGAAAACTAAAGTTGACGACATAGCTCTCCGGATAGACAAGATGAAGTGGCAGTGGGCAGGGCACATAGCACGCAGAACCGATAGCCGTTGGGGCAGAAAGGTTCTGGAGTGGTGGCCACGCACCGGAACACGCAGCAGGGGTCTTAGGCCTCCCACAAGGTGGACCGATGACCTGGTAAAGGTTGCGGGAAGCGGTTGGATGCGGGTGGCCCAAGACCGGTCTGTGTGGAAAACCTTGGGGGAGGCCTATGTCCAGCAGTGGCTGACATGAACTGAAGACTGTATACATATCAATGTATACAGTCTTTTGGCTGACATGATATGGTCACCATATGGTTACTGGATACTTACAAAAAGTGATGTACATACCTCTTGAGCCTTGCTTATTTGTAACTTTTAACCTGGCAGCTTAACCATGTCGAGAGGTATTGCTGAAAGAATTGTATCCTGTCACATGGAGTCCGGATACATACTCGCATTATCCAGGGTTAATGGGTTAAAGGGTGTGACGTTATTCTTAGTCAATCACGCCTTAGGGACGTGGTCGACTAGAGAATCTATTTAAATGAGATAATTAAAAGATAGAAGGGAGATAGGCCTTAAGTCGCTTCAAGTTATACACAATATCACGGAGACAACCAATAATCAAAAAGGTGGGTGAAATGGGAAACAGCTAGTAATAATGTCAACTATACTCATATTGTTTAATAACAGCTTAGTAAGGCGCAATTAAATGAAATCAAATAATTTTATATATAATTATAATACACACACAACACCCACACCACACACTAACCACACACACTCACACACACACAAACACACACTTGATACTAGCCTATATTGAAATTGTCTTCTTTTCTTATTCCTTTTTTGTATTGTCTTTCCCTTTGAGTCATAAAATGATAAAGGCTTACAATGGATACATAAACACGGGGGGCGCTGACCTTTGAAATACAGGCATACCTAGTTCAGGAGCCAGAGTTTCTGTTCAAGTACATATTCTTAAGCCTTATTTGTTGATTGTATTATGTGTCATATAATTTTGAACAATAAAGATTATTATTATTATTATACTTAAATAATTAAGAAGCAACATTTTTCCACATGGTATGTTATAAGCAACAATAAAATAATTAAAGCCGTCCATTTTGGATCAATAACAATCAATTAAGTACTGCCCGTGTAAAATCCACCCCGGTGGACGTGTCAAACAATAGTTTTTCCACATTTGTTTGTTGAAGGTCAACCCGCGGATCGATGCGAACGGTGGTCATTACACCGCCCATGTCTTGTGTGACAGTGCGATAGTAATAAAATGGCCACTGGCAATATTTTCCGTTTTAATTTAAATATTAGGTCACAGGAATTAATATACAAACCAATACATTTTTTTTTTAGTAGCATTTGGCAGCGTGCAGTTTGGCTAATTGCTTGGTAGACATTAATAAAATAAAGCGTCTGATTACCTAAGGTATTTATTTATTTATTTTAGACACGCCAACTGTAGGTATACTAAATTATACAGCATTACACACAATACAGTTCCTTAAAACTAGTTCTTATACAAAGACTAACATAGGCATGTACATTATGCACCAAGATGTTGACTAAACATTTATGTCAGAGGCTAAAGTTGTACACATCATAAACACTAAACAAAACGAAATTAACCAAAAAATAAACAAAATATTAATAAAAAAAATATTAATAAGATTTAAGTGTTATTATGCGAAGGATTTTAGTATTTTTTTCTTGAAATCATAAGGGAATCGTGAAATCCAACTGGTCTATATTATCATTCAGCGTATTATATTCACTGCGTGCACGAACCAATGTATGTCAACTGTATGCGATAGCACAGTGGATGTATCGGACAAGCGGTCGCCCCGTCGATGTTGCCGCGCTAGTTATGAGTTCGAATCCCGTACAGGTCAATTATTAACCTCTGAGTCTTCTTCAGAGGTTAATGAAAACACTATGTGGGTCTGTGTGTCTGTCTGTTAGTGACCGGCATAAATCCGGGACCACTGGACCGATTGACTTGTAACTTGATATGCAGACACCTTGGGGTCATACCTCGGTCGAGTTTGGGCCCTGTGGGTCAAAAGATCCCAGAGATATAGGGGTCACAAGGTCACATGAAGACGAAGAGGTTGAATCCTGGGTTTTTACACCCATCTCGGTTATTAGTGCGATTACTGCGATCTTCTAATTAGTAATTCGGACTTTTAGTGTAGGTACCTAATTGTATTTCTGCCATAATAGAGGCCTTGATTACACGTGCAAAAAGTCGTCCTTTTCTAAAATCAACTTTTTGCGATAACTCATGTTAATCCGTAACTCGGTGATAGAAGAACGAACCAACAAACACGCATTCGCATTTACGATAATTATTAGTGGGGATAACACATCCGATCGACAGGAATCAAATTAACTTACGAGTTATCGATAAAAACTATTTAAAGCTTTACATTTGTACGAACTTTTATTGAAATTGACTCACGTTAATAGTTTTGTAAATTTATTTCCAGGTTTACTTTGTTATTAAACGCTACCTGTCTCCACCAGGGCTGGTGTAGCAACAGCGTAGCTTCATTTTTTCAAGTACAATGTTAGTATACAATTTTACACGGATAAAGCAACTTTTAGGTAAGTATATAAGCTACTCTTACCGTAATAGTCATTACTTTTGTAAGTAGTATTATTAAATTATATAAAGGGTAAATGAACACGTAATTAAAGGTAAAATTTTTTTTTTTAATTGGAGCAGTCTTTGGGGACTGCCGATAAAAGTGAAAACTTTAATCCTTGATCATAAACACTTCTTTATAATAAAAAATAAAAAAATATATAGGGGCGGGTCGGATTCCTGATACTCTCTTAGAGGTCATTAAGGAAGTCAAAATATCGTCTTTTTCTAATATCTCAGAAATGGTGCGTCCTACGGACCATTTCTGAGATATTGTTATATTCTACAATAATTCAAAAATGGAAAGCGTGGAAGCGTGACGATCTCGGACCAATTATCACACAGTGTGACGATGACAAAACGTAACGATGACGCGAGTTCTATGATTTTTGTTCACCCAAGAAGTGCTCAACACCCCTAAAGAAGTTTTCACTTCAAAAAGTATTTTACTACGCCTGTATACTGGCCGCAGACAATGCCGCTCAAGACCGAAAAATAAATTGCCTCGACATCGTCATTAAGAAACAATTGTCGTTTAGCAAAACATAAAAGGTTTCATCGGCGCTTCCTAATAAATGAGTGGCGAGGTGATAAGTTCACGCAGTGCGTTTGTGCAGCGTTGTGTCGTTACGTGGACGTCAGGCAGGCGGGGGACTGCTCGGTAGGCGGAGAGATGCCGGCCAAGGTCAGCGGCGGCTGTCGGCGCGCGGCCGAGCGAGCCTCCGCACGCCCCATGCTGCCCGAACCACTCGCCCCGCTCGACCCGCACAAGACGCGCGCGCTCACCACTATCTACGCGCCGCGCAAGTTTAAACCGAGAAAAAATAAAACCGCGCAATCCAGAATGCTCGACAATGACATCCCCATCAAGTCATCGTTATCCCCTTTCCATCCGCTGCCCGCCATCGGACAGAAACTCGACAGGTCCAAAACTAAAGTGATTGTGTTCGATCTTAACAAAAAACAATCCGGTGCTCTCGATCGCTCTGTCAAGATCCACGACGTGCTCAAACCGCTGACGCCGCTGCGGATACATGGATATACAAGGAAGAGTTCGTTGGATCATAGTGAAGTGAAAAGGCCACAGCAGCTGCTCAGAGAAAACACTTACGACGTCATAAAGCCCATTTATGTGAACGCTACAAAAGTTTTGAAACAAAATACGTTCATTGCAGACAAGGGGAAGCCGAATCGGACCGAATCGGACGATGAGAAGAAAGAAGTCGAAGCGCCAAAAGTTTCGCCAAAGACAAGATTTAAAAACGCCGCGATGCAAGTGGCAAAGTTATCCTCAATGCCGGAAACGGGGAAGTTGCTATGCTTACGAGAGCGACAGACATACAACGTCGTGCGCAGTGATGATGGTGATAAATGTGTGTGGAAGTTACAAGAACTGCCACATAGTCCACCGCAGAAGCTAGATAAGCTGTCTGAGATTTTCCAATCTCTGGAAATGAAGGGAAGGCACAGAGATAAAATGAAAAAGGAGAACAGTTGGTTTTAGGGATAACAAGTTATTTTAAGCGTGTATTTTAACTTACTACTATTGTGATATGCGACAAACGAAGCTACAAACAGAGAAGTTTAATAATTTAGGTGTTACCGTGTTGAAAATAAAAGTTGGTTTATTTTTGTTACTAACATTGAATGTATCTGGGAGATATTGATATTGCTCAAAGTTTCTGTGTTGTGGATGTTGTCTTGGTATTTTATTAAAGGTGTGCATTTTGTTAACATGTGCTGTTTTCTTGGCGAGTAGCTGAAGTAATTTTCCTTAATGGTTAATGAGTGAGAAAGCGCGCGTGCTGACTTAGTGTTGTGACCTTGGTGGGTTTGTCAACAAGTGTTTGCTGCGTGATTTTCCACCCCTCATTCTGAACTAACTTAAGTATACATGTGGAGATATCATTAACGGCTGAAGGAATGAATGGCTTTACTTTGAAAGTGACTCATGTTTACTGAGAACAAGGAGGTTTAATTACCTTCTGAGTGCGTACTGCTTAATCAATTTATGTCCGTCAGTTTTTTTTTTTATACTACGTTGGTGGCAAAGAAGCATACGGCTCACCTGATGGTAAGTGGCCACCGTAGCCTATGGACGCCTGCAACACCAGAGGCATCACTTGCGCGTTGCCGACATTTTAGAAAAGGAAGTGGGAAGGATAAGGAGCGGGAAGGGGGAAAGAGGGTGATTGGGCCGCTGGTACTCTCACTCACCGAACGAAACACAACAGTAGGAATACTGCTATTTCACGTCGATATTCAGTGAGAGGGTAGTCCTTCTCCGGTCGAGCCGGCCCATTCATGCTGAAATCAGCGAGGCTCTACTACTCTTAAAAACACATTACTGAACTTTTTCTTGTAATTCATGTACGGGTCTTTGAGTTTAAGAAAGTTAAGCAGTGATATTGTAATAATTTAGTCAGAGGGACCCTATACGCTTCGGTCAGTGTGTTAAGGGCCAGTTTCACAATCTTCAAATCTTGTTTATTTATAAGATAAAGTCTCGCCCTCGCTCTTAATAAAACTTAACGAAATAAAGAGAGTATGTGATTTATATCTCCTAAAGTGCTTCAGAATACGACTGTATTTGATACAACGAAATAAAATGACCTCGCTTTGAGTCGCTCGCCGTCATTTTATTTCGTTGTACCAAATACAGTCGTATTCTGAAGCAATTTAGGTTGAATTTAAATTGTTACTATTAGTCTCTTAGCCGCCACTCCGCCCGTCGGCGCTGACCCTTTCTCGGCGTCACGGCGCTTCTTATCAGGTGTCGTGCTTTTGATGTGAAACTACTCTTAAAACAGCTAGGATACCTTCATCATGTCAGCCAAAAGATGTCCACTGCCGGACATAGGCCTCCCCCAAGGTTTTCCACACAGACCGGTCTTGGGCCACCCGCATCCAACCGCTTCCCGCGATACCTTAGCTTGAAAGTTTTACACGAATACTTGTGCGTTGCAATTTATTTATTTATTTATATGGACCTCTAACAAGAAATACACATAGGTTTTAGGTCTTATGTTTTCTTACTTACAAGAGATCACAGCATGCGACAAAATAGTACATACATAAATGCAATCAAATTAAAAATATTATAATAATAGCAGTAGGTATTTAATACAAAAGCAGAAAAGAACTATGCAATTAAAAATTAATACAAAATAATAAAGAAAAAGAGAAAAGCGATCTACGAACCATTCCGCAAATGAGCTGCAACAGCATTTTTGAATTTCGTCAGAGAATTATTAAATACTAGTTTTCCCCGCGGTTTCACCCGCGTAAGTCCCGTTCCCGTGGGAATATCGGGATAAAAGTAGCCTATGTGTGAATTCAGGTCTCCAGCTATCTACATACATTCATTTAATTGCAATCGGTCCAGTAGTTTTTGCGTGAAAGAGTAACAAACATACACACTCACACACTCACAAACTTTCGCCTTTATAATATTAATGTGACTAGCGGTCGCCTAGTGCTCGAAATTCGACCAAAGTTTGCCTGTAAGATATTGCTGATATATTATGTCATTATATATTGATATATGTAACCATAGTTACGCGCTTCGACTGCGTGTGTCAAATGCTTGGTTGTGTGCGTGTAGTGTTTTTTCATTAATTTAATGTATTTCTAATGCATATTTTATATAAATATTAGCATTCGTCACTTCTTCTCTGTATAAACTATAAGTGTGCGAAATTTCATACTCCTCCGTCCGCCCAATTTTCGTAAAAAGGGATCCAAAGTTTTCGCTTCACGTATTAATAAATTATCTATGTCTTCCGAAGCCTACGACACATCATTGTAAAAGTAAGATAATCTGACTATTGGTGAATGCCTACCAAGGTTAGTTCTATGTCGTGGCGGTCTAAGTAGCGAGACAGTGTGCATACATACATACATAATCGGCATTAGATTTAATGCCGATCCACGAAGAAGTAGTCAGATGAGAAAATATCCACATTACCAAGTTTATAGGTCACACTTAACAGGATTTAAGCCTTTTGGCGTTTACCGGGTAAAATACCAGAATTTCTTGATAGACAAACCTTATAATACTTTGCTCGAGCCGGGTATTGAACCCGAGACGTCAGTAGTCGCTCCCGCTGTCCTACCGAACCAGTCAATCGAGATTGCCATCCAAAAATATCATATTTGAAAATTTTTTGATCTTTTATTTTGGAAAGAGGTGGCAATTGTCTTCTAAATGTATAATATAATTAAATAATATGTCTAACATAGTCCAAGGCTGTCTACCAACGCATGATGACCTTCGCTTACCACTGACCCCTCCTCTCCCCTCCATAACCGATCGACGACAGTTGTACAATTCAATAAAGATTCTAATCAGCTATTCTCCAAAACTTACTTATACTTAATTATTAGTCGGTTATACTTTATATTACACTAGCGGTCCATCCCGGACGGATAGTACAACCTCCACAAATTATACATCTAAATCTTCCTCATGAATCACTCTGTCTATTGGTGAAAATCGCATGAAAATTCGTTCGGTAGTTTTTGAGTTTATCGCGAACAGACAGACAGACGCGGCGGGGGAATTTGTTTTTAAGCGACTTCAAAAAAGGAGGAGGTTTTATGTGTAACTAGTTGACTGGCGCAACTTCGTCTGCTTCATATAAGAGAATTTTCCCCGTTTTTGCAATATTTTTCATTGCTGTTCTGCTCCTATTGATCGTAGCGTGATAACCTTCCTCGATAAATGGGCTACCCAACACTAAAAGAATTTTTCAAATCGAACCTGTAGTTCCTGAGATTAGCGCGTTCAAACAAACAAACTCTTCATATTTATAATATTAGTATAGATATGCAGTGATGTATTTGTACCTTCAATATATTTCATTTTTGAAAAGACATCTTCCGCTCGTGGTATAATTCCTGTGTCGCGGGTGACTTTACAACAACGAAACAACGGACACAAAAATCACCCAGACTTGGAACAACCATTTGCCATTTGTGAAACACACAATTTTTTTGTCCTGTGTGGGGATCGAACCCACAACACTCCGCGCGGCGATAGTGGCGAGGCGACCACTTAAACCACTACAGCTGGCCTGAGCAGTGAACTCACACAACCACGTTTGTTTAATAAATACTAATATCTATTGCATTACTATTCTATTTTGCTTTTTCTTTTGTTTTTTACTTTGTACTCATTGGAATATTTAATGTATGATTGACTCAGCAATCTTAAAATTGTATACTAAAAATGCGGAAGGTGTGCCCTGTAATACAGTTTTTCAATTAGCATAGGGCACAGGTAACCTTTTCCACTAACAAAACAAAACAAATTGTAAGTAATATTAGAGTACATTTCAACAGTGGAAAAATAATTGTAACATGTTTTTTTGAGCCCAATAAAGTTTATTATTATTATTATTATTTAAATAAATCTATAAGGTACACACAGGGCCGGATATAGGGGAGGGCAACCGGGGCTATATCACTGGGGCCTCCACAAAAGAGGGGCCCCCACAATAGAGTATATGTAATGTAATGTATATGCAAAATTTCAGAATTATCGGTTCCGTAGTTTAGGCGTGAAAAGGTAACAAACAAACAAACTTATTTTCGCTTTTATAATATTAAGTTAGGATTAGGATTCTAAATTATTGAGGGTTTATGTCCTTCATGACAGCAAGTTAATTACTTAAATTGACGATTATATTTCAATCGATTTGTATTTAAATATGTATTATCTATATACAAACAGCCTTGCTGGCAGCCTTGGTGGAAGGATCCTCATACACGGTGATGTTGGGCGCGCTACATGAAGTAGGTGGGTATGCGGGCGATATCACTGTTACACCATGTCACCTCGTTACACTTGTAGGTGATAAGCAGACTAATTTGGGACTTAGAGATGTAAACAACTAAGTATTAATATTTAGATTTTACCCGCGTAAATATAAGTCAGGTTGGGTTAGCTATAGTGCTTTTTTTCTGGGTAAAAGTAAATTCTTTATCCTTTTCTGTTCCCCTGACAACGAGTATGTGAAATTTCATGATCAACAAACATACAAACTCACACTCATATTAGCCTGTCACTCGGTGATAATATAGCTTTCAAATGGCGAATGAATTTTTAAAATCGGTTGTATTGTTTTTGATTTAAATCCTTATAAACTAAATCAAGTCGTACCTCTTTATAATATTAGTATAGATATATACATGCTATAGTAACCGCTAATTAAGCTTCATAAACTTGTTTTTACTTTAGTGATATTAGAAAATACTCATTAATATATATATAGCCTCGCTGATTTCAGCATGAGCCCGGCTCGACCGTGGAAGTACTACCCTCTCACAGAATATCGACGTGAAATAGCAGTATTCCTACTGTTGTGTTTCGTTCGGTGAGTGAGAGTGCCGGAGGCCCAATCACCCTTTTTCCCCGTTCCCGTTCCTTCTCTTTCCCACTTCCTTTTATTCCTAAAGGGTCGGCAACGCGCAGGTGATGCCTCTGGTGTTGCAGGCGTCCATAGGCTACGGTGACCACTTACCATAAAGTGAGCCGTAAGCTTGTCTGCCAACTTAGTAGTATAAAAAAAAAACAACTTTCCAATTTGCCGCAATAATTTTAATGAAAAAACTCAAAAAATAACCCGATATGCACTGTCCATGATTTCGATGATTATATGTGTAATTGAGCGCGTTAACGACCACGTAGATAGCGGGTTCATGTCAGCACGTACCAAGGAGTATTCACGCGATGTGTCGATGCGGCATTTGCCTAACCCAGTTCCAATGTTTGTCATGTTTCGCTTCATTGTTCAAAAACTGCTTGTTTCGTACTATCAGTTCAATGGACTAATTGTGCTGTAGGTTTTGCGCAAGGTTTTGTTTTGGGTTATATTAGTAACAATAGCATTTTTTTATAAAATGTAGGCTAGATGTTACTCGTTGATAACATCTATAGCTTTCTAAAGGTGGAGTTCTAAATTATTTTAAAGTGTTTTTTTGTTTTTGATTTAAATACGTACAAATAAACAAACAAAAAGTCTAATATTTCCTCTTTATAATATTAGTATAGATGAACTAAACAAAACGGTGAGAGAGAGACAATTTTTTGGTTGTAGCCTGTAGTTATTTAAAGAGAGAACAAAATTACCCGTGAATTGGGAAGCCTTATGGGAGTTAACTATTCTTCTTCTCCCTAGCCTTTTATTATTCCCAAGTCACTTGAAGTCGGCTTTCTAGTCTAACTGCCATCTGACCTCCGCAACCCGAAGGCTAACGATACCTTAAGGCTAGACCAGTGTCAGGATATTAGAGGGCACTGGCTTCCCAATAACGACTGTCATAGATGTTCACAGCAGCCGGGACTGACGGCTTAACGTGCTCTCCGAGGCACGGAGCAGGCGATAATTGTCAATCAATACGCACATAATTTCGGAAAGTCATATAACTTCCGAAAGTCAGAGGTGCGTGGGTTCGAACCCGAGACCCTCTGCATTGCAGTCTGTTGGTCTCCCCACTGAGCTATCGCTGCCTATTGAGTTAACTATTCTATGTATCAAATATGGCCGCTACCTATCAATATGTAACCTTATATAAGTACATACCTATTGTAAAACATGAGCTACGTAAGCAGCGCTACGCTTTCGTAGCAGAATGCTACGGATCGCATAATATCTCTACTTTGAAACTTTTTTTTACATACGAACCTATGTAGAATGAGTATTTTGTTAAGTGACTACGCAGATAGGTTCCAATGCTTAGGTTATCTTTTCCTTTCTTTCTTATATCTTACGAAATCTTATATATTTTTAAATTTAGTGAACCATTCAACTATTTGGTGAAAAACTAATCTCAATATGACCAGAGCTTGTGTGATGTACGAGCCAGGGATGTCGCATCCACATCCGCAATAATCAACGCGGATGTTAATGCGGATCCAGATAAAGCGTAATTTACGATAAGAAAGAAATCTGTTATTCTGTAGTACGTGTTTAATTTATGAACCTTTCCAAAACAGGCTTGAACCTGCGCAGGCGGTGCTATTAGATACTTTTTATTAAATAAGATGAAAATTTTTTATCAACATCCGCATCCGCAATTGCGGAGCTTCTACATCGATTTGGACATCCGCATCCGCATCCATATCCGCGGATGTGAGTCTTAAAATATCCGTATTCGCATTCGCTTCCGCGGATGTCAAAAAATCTGCATCCGCAACATCCCTGTACGAGCATACAAATTACACTGTTTATTGTGAACTATCCTAATGGTGCATCTACACCGCAGTTACTTTTTGTGGAGAAACATAATGCAACATGATAACATTAAGACTGCGCCGAGCGTAAGACAGATAATGACAGAGCTCGTGCGGCGCATATTCAAATCAGCGCGCGGCCGCCATAGTAAAATTGTATGGAGGATTTGAAGTGCTTTTTGATAAATATGTATCTTTATTGTCAACCAATAACTTAAATATTTGGGACGGACAACTTGTAATATAACTATTTATGTTTCGTTTAAGCTGTAAAATAGGATAGATTTCTACTGTTATAATCTAAAAATCACGTAACACGAGCTTACGTTTTTGCATTTTTCATGCAAATTTACATAATTTTGTAGGCGAAAATATTAATTATTTTAAGTTTTTACACGGAGTAATTGTAAACACATTCATTGTTATGGTAAATGTATATTTTATATAATTTGTTTTAAACAAAAAGTGTTGATTTTATTCACTTAACTGTGACCGCCTTGTGCCAAAACAAACAGTCGCAAAATTTAAAGAATGTTACTTAACATTCTTTAAATTTTGCGACTGTTTGTTGCTTATTGTTGAATGTTTCTTTCGTGATTAAGCCGACAGTAAAATTTTATTAACACAAATTAACAAAGAGCAACATCAAGAGAGGCCTATGTCCAGCAGTGGACTGCGGTGGGCTGATTGATTGATTGATTGAACAAAGAGCAACATCAGTCGTTGTATTACTCACGTTTCTAGTTCGAATATCACAGTTTGCTATAATGGATATTCAAGAATACATAGTCATTCTAAATCAGTGTTTCGTTTCAAATGTCATGCGTGGGTGACTCCTTCAATACAAGTGTACCTACTGCGTTCTTAAGTTCACTGGTAAGTGAATCATGGCAGTGCTAACTTTAGTTCACTGGTAAGTGAATCATGGCAGTGCTAACTTTAGCAAAATGGTTTATTTGAGGTACAAGGCGGTACTTAACATTGACCTTTAGGGTGATTTGTTCAGGTGATGATATCATTTATAAGTCTAGACTTTAATTCAGTTATAATCTGGCCATGTTAACTCTTTATATAGAAAGAAAGTTATGTTGTTTTTAGATAGATATTTTGGATTTCAGGACATGAGCCTTAGGTAAACATGGATAAGCAAAACTGTTAAGTAATGCTTATCATTTATAAGAAAGTAGATTTTCACGCGATTTTACCCGCGTTTATCGTTACTGCGCTGTCCCCGTGGGTCGTAGCGTGATGTTATATAGCTTATAGCCTTCCTCGATAAATAGGCTATTCAACACTAAAATAATTTTTCAAATCGAACCAGTAGTTCCTGAGATTAGCGCCTTCAAACAAACAAACAAACTCATCAGCTTTATAATCTACTACACTATTATAAAGCTGAAGAGTTTTTGTTTGTTTGAACGCGCTAATCTCACGAACTACTGGTTCGATTTGAAAAATTCTATAATTTGTATATCTAACTAAGTATACTGAATTTACAAGTCATCGACCAGATTTAACACGAGTTCAAGATCCTAACGAAATAATTATTGTCATTTGTACCTCAAATTGACTGCCTCTATAATTCAATTCAATTCAAAACATTTATTTTCAGACTAATTCGGTCCAGAGAGTGTTAGTAGTACATGATAACTTAAAACTATGTTAGTAATTTACACAGACATACCACAGAAAATAAAAAGATAAAAGACAATACAAATAATAAAATACAATAAAAATAAAAACAAGTGTCCTACCTAATATTAATCCATATCCAGTGCCTCCAAATAGGACTATGGATGTATTCAGCAATAACTTTCAGGTAGCTGTTGGGACTGTCCCTCACCCTTCGCATCAGCAATGCTGCTCTGTTACGTATAATGGCGTGAAAGCCGTCCACTTGTGCTTCAGCGAACATCGCTGACGCACTGCAGAAGCGAGGCAATCCCAACAGCAGCCTGAAAGCATTGTTATATTGGACCCGCAGGGCACTGACGACCCGCTGCGTGTAGTTGGTCCACAGACTGCATATACATGCAGAAGAAAGACTGACAATATGCCCTAAAAAGTGTCTTCTTTACATCTTTTGAGCATCGGGCAAATCTGCATGCCAGCATATTACAACGAATCGTCAGCGCCCTACGTTCCCTTTCCATATCTGATTCATCAGTCAGGTCCTCATTAACTACATGACCTAGGTACACAAAGTGAGCAACCCTATTTAACGCCACGGCTATAATGCCACGGCATAAGTGCCCGTGGCATGCGGTCCCACATTCGTTTATCAAGTCCATCAAAAGATATTATTGCATCTTTCTGGTAAGAAATCCTTATTAGAACTGCTGTCATGTCTTTATTTTCACTGTATAGATAAGCATCATAACATACCTAGGTACATACATTTTTTGTACAATTGAGGTGGCGAACGAGCATACGGCCCACCTGATGGAAAGCGGTCACCGTAGCCTATGGACACCTGTAACACCAGAGGCATCACTTGCACGATGCCGACCCTTTTAGGAAACGAAGAAGAGAAAAGGAAGTGGGAACGAGAAGTAGCGAGACGGGGGAAAGAGGGTGAATAAGCCTCCGGCACTCTCACTCACCGAACGAAACACAACAGTATGAATACTGCTATTACACGTCGATATTCTGTGACAGGGTAGTCCTTACCCGGTCGAGCTGGCCCATTCATGCTGAAACCAGCAAACAATTTTTATTATATTTTTTTAATTAGTGCTTAACAATGTCATCTTGTACTGATCTTTATGTTATAATCATGATGTGTACACATAGTTAGAATCATAGTTTTAACCAAAATAGTTTATAAGTTTTATACTGAATGCACCAGGTATGTTTTGTTTTGTGTGCCTAATTAAAATGATGTAATTCGCACGGAGTCTGAAAATGTGTCAGACGCCAATGGATGGCTTTGGACCTAAACATAGCTGTGATAGTGACAAGCGGGTGTGGTACATCCCCCTACCCGCTTGGGGAATTTATAGTCCAATCTATTTTAATGTATGTGCCACAAGTAATGCCGCTGCATATATCGTTTTAATATAGGTAGATAGAAGATAACTGGCCACCGCCCGCCTGTGGCGATCGATTCCAAACAACCAATATTAAAATTGTGGCTAAAAATAATGTGTTATGAGTTGACGTGTTTGTAACGTCGATAACGGTCACCCAGGGTCATATACGTACCTGCGGATAGATTCGTTTATTGGCGATGACCGTGACTTTGTGCCTACCAAATTATATTAACTAGCGGTCGCCTAGTGCTCGAAATTCGACCAAAGTTTGCCTGTAAGATATTGCTGATATATCTCATTATATATTGATATATATATGTAACCATAGTTACGCGCTTCGACTGCGTGTGTCTAATGCAAGGTTGTGTGCGTGTAATGTTTTTTCATTAATTTAATGTATTTCTAATACATATTTTATAAAAATATTAGGATTCGCCCCTCCTTCTCCATATAAACTTTAACTGTGCCAAGTTTCATACTCCTCCGTCCGCGCAATTTTCGTAAAAAGAGGTAGAAAATTTTTGCTTCACGTATTAATATATAGATACCTATATAAAAATACACAATCAATATTATAGTGTACTTATGTTGGTCTGGTTGTTATGAGCGATCCTGGGGTCCAGGTTTGATACTCGGATTGGGCAGTGTTGTTGGGTATTATGCTGCCAACTGCTGCCTTCGTTAAGAGTAATAATAATAATAATAAATCCCTCGGGGACAGTCGCTATCTCCTCATGAGACTAACGCGATACCGGAGGGCATAGTATACTAGCTTTTAAACTAACACCTTCGCCTTGTGATATAAACAAAAAATGTAACACCAGGTTAAATAAAAGCGCACAAACCGCAGGGCAGCTTGTGGCGAGCTGAATGTGAATGGCGACACTGCGGTCCTAAATGCCTCAGAGAGTCGGTGAGGGCCTCGTCCTGGCTGGGGTGGAATTTCAAGAGCGCCCGTAGGACTCTCAACTCTGGCTTACCTTGATCGGCCGGTCAGAGGGGGGCCGCTAGAGCTACATGCTTGGGGGTGGAAGTGTCATTTTCAAGGGCATAACTACGGGGAAACCCGCTCCGGGTCTCCGTTTTCACGAGACCCGTGATGACGAAACCGGCGCCGCACCGCTCGACACCCCTAGCCGCTCGCACCGGTGTTGCCCTCTGCTGCTAGCTTGTATGCCTATCGTGGCTATTCATGGGGCCCATCTAGTGAGTTGGCGAGTCACCGTCTGTCCATTCGATTGATGCTATTAGAGCAGACGCCGTTTTATCATCCATAGTTACCAAAATACCAGTCCATCAAACACCCATACTCATAGCCCATATATTAGAATCCATATGTAGCAATAGTCCTACGCCTGCTGCGGCTAGTGCCGCTGTAGGTGTTCCATCCCACCTTTGATTAAAACTCTCGAAGGGCTTCTTCACGTTGGACCCATGTCTCCGTATAAGCCTCCCAAAGGGCCGGGTATTATTCTAACGTATTAGGGAAATACCCGTGAAAGAGAAACAAATAATAATAATACTTTATTTCGGACTCTGGGATCCATATACAAGGTCGACACATAATTAAATAATAGTTAAAATTAGAGTTAAAAACAAATTAAGTGGCAATAGCCATCCATCTTCGGTACGTTACAGTCTGCAGCAGGCGGTCTGATAGACTCATAATGACAGTATTTTTACACATGGCAACTAATAAGACTTGACACTGACAACGGCTAGAAGACATCTATCTTCTCCTCGTCGTCACTGTCTCTGGACTGTAATTGGGCTTTCCATCAGGTCCGTTACAATCACTTTACCGAGTCACTATAAAAAAAAATCATATCTGGTGATATTTGGGTGTAATACCTACACTTCTACTGACTTCTAGTTATCCTTTTGATAATATACTAACCTGGTACTAATGTGTGTTGGCATTTATTTCATGTAACCTCTGCTCATTGGCCCCGTGGCATTTGTAAGATTGGGCTTATGTTTTTAACCTATCGTGAGTTGGGGTTCGATCCCCGAGTAAAGAAGTCTGACAGTTTGCCTTGAAGACGGTAACAAAATAGCTGAAAAAATGTTGGAGTAATAACACATCGTTGATGTCTACCGCTTCGAGAATATACTGGCATGAGTCTGTATATATTTATCATAATAATTAGTACAGTCCGATGCAAACTTAATGGCGGCTCTGAACATCGTAGGAGTCATTGGGCAGAACCCAATATTAGGTGTCAGCGGGACGTAGCGGCACAGGGCGGCAGGGCCCCTCCCCGCGCGCCCTTACTTTCACCCGCACTCGCCTTTCGCGTCTTGTATTTAGTGTGTGTGTGAGTTATACCTGCGCACCCTGCACTCGCAGCTAACTTCCGAGCCGCCATTAAGTTTGCATCGGGCTGTAACAATTAATAATCTACACCCAATATAATAATAACTAAACGATATATCTTTAAATGTATCCACTCCTGCATGAGGTATGAAATCCTAGGCTAGCCCGAAAACACCAGCTCTTACAAAAATCTTAAGGTCCCTTTTTTTTAAGTTGGCTCTTACCTGGAGTACCCTTGTAGGGGACCACAATTTCTTCGATACTGTGTCGCTCTTCTTCCTCTATCTATTGTTTTCTACAGCTATGTCTTAGTTTCTCTATCAGTGGACGGATCTTAAAACAGCGGTCAACGTTGGCATCGTTATTATCTGCAAAGTGTAAGTATTTTCTAATTTGTTCATACTTCTTTTGAGGCGTGACATCCGCTATGGGAGCATAACATAGAGTTCGACTCCAATAGTCTCTGTATGACGACATATTGAATAGGTACTTCCATCAGGATCGTAATAGCCAGAAAGTAACAGATATTATGCCTTGTTAAATTTATGCATTTTGAGAGACCAGACTAAACGGAATATAAATTAGTCTTATCTATTATGAGATCAATTATATCCTCAGAAAAAATGTAAAGAAATAATCAAGAGTGGCTTCAGCATCTGTTAGTGTGGTGAAATTAAATTCTTCTATGATGGCTGCGTGATGAAATCTACCTAACTTCCATCTGAAATCTATTGGCTGCCTAACATATTTCTTCACTCTTTTTGTTGAGACTTCAGGTTTGTTGACAACTTTACGTTTGGAACGTGTATTTTGTGGTAATGTAGACAGAAGAGGCGAATTTAGTATTGGAAGTTCTGTGCTGGTACCTGATGTAAACATCTGATTTATTATGGGCGTCAAGGGAACAGTATCTTCCTCATAAGGTAACATGGATGAATCCGGTGGGTCAGAATATTAAACCTCTCTAATGAAGAATCTACTGACCTTGGTTCTGAGCTTAATTCGGATTCTTCAATCGACATACCGTTTTGGGGCTCTAGTATCAAGTCTTCATTTTCTGAAGTGTCGCTTCTCACAGAAGGAGCGCGTCCGGATGGAACTAGTCCCATGATGATCCTGGTTCGCTCCCATCGTGGTTTAATCTAAGGGAAGCAAATAAAAAAGCTTGCAAGCCAATTTCAACACCAAAAGCAAATAAATAGCACACATCCACAAAACACATGCTTATAAAATAGGTACAATAAGAAAACATTACACTTTTTAGCCCAACTGAAAAGTTATTATCATGACAGTGAATGGAGCAAGAGTGGTATGCCAGGACCGTAGCAAGTGGAAATTCATAGTCTATGCCTACCCCTCTGGGCAATAGGCGTGAGTCTATGTATGTATGTATTATCATGATTATATGAGATAGGTGCTCATAGCCAGTTGCACTCACTGATCGGTAAACGATTAGCGAGGTTAAGCAACGTTGGGTGCGATCAGTCTATAGATGGGTGACCGCTTAGTGGTGCTTCGGAGGGCACGTAAAAAGTGGGTCCCGGTTGTTGTCAAATTGACAGCAGTCGTCAGCCGGCCATGTCAGAGACCTACGGGCGGCTTGAACAACTCTTGACAACAGGTTGGCCAATAACAACACAAAAAAAAAACATGATTAATCTTAAAAAACAAATTTTTATAACCATTCGTGTAGACCCATAAAAATAATTTGCTATAAACCTTGCAATGTTGAATATACTCAACATTGATAACAACATGTACTTACCTACTTTGTTCGCAGCTCCGCAATGTTGAGAATACTTAACACTAAGCATACAGTCGTTATATCATGTAAAATAATGCAGTTCTGACCAGTTAGTAGCATAAAGCTAACAGTGACTGTGTGTATCTAGGAATATAATAACTATCAGTTATTTGTGCAAAACCAATGAATATTATAAGTAAATTGCTTAACTTACCAGACGGGCGCAAGTTGTTCCTGTACTCGGCCATAGTACCCGGCGTCATTTTGACGCAAAGTATCAAAGGACATTGTTCAGCTGCGATACATTATTAGACTAAGAACCAACAGCCACAAGATATTATAAATATGTGGATAAGGATGACCACATTCAATTAAAAGTGAATATAAGTCACGGACACTTCTGGATATCAAAGACTGGTACCTATCTTGTGATAATTTTGGTCCGAGACTGAAATGAATCTATGAATATTTGTAGTTCTACAATATCTTTGATTTGTCAATTATTATTGTCAAATGTCAATATTGTCATTTCGGACTAGACTTATGGCGCTGTCAAAGTTCATCAGTAGAAATCTTGTTAGCGTTGCATTCCCGGTCCTGACTATCACTGCTATTTGGGCTGATTGGAGCCATACCAAAAAGTGGAAGCATCTCTGAAGCAACCGCAAAACTAAAATGGCTATCTTCGGTATCACCTCGCGGTACATTTGGTTTGCAGTTCCTATGACTGGATATTTCATAGGCAAATATTTGGATGACCAAGAAACACTGAGGATGACTAACTTCCGTGATAAATCAGCTTTGTATGGAGGCAATGTGAAGCCTGGTGACCCACCAACTTGGCCTGTTGACCTTATCAATTATTAATGGAGTGTACTTAGTCATTATGTCGCAGTTGTAATAATAGAGAACTATTTTAAAAAATAAACGTCATGAATGTTACTTACATGTCGTTGTCTATTCATTGAGTATTATGATATTTTTCATCAGATAATAATTATATTCATAACATTACTGGCATTTGTAGTGATGTCCTTTGCTTATTATTTTACTGTGGTATATTTATGTAACAAGTAAGAATGATGTCAATGACCAAAATAATGTGTTTTGTCTGGGTTTATTTGAACATGATACACACTAATTTTAAATAATTTTTCTCATTATGGTTTTGGAATTGTTTTTTTTTTTTATCACTATACAATTATAATTTAAAACTGTTAGAGAATGGTACAAGGTGAAATGCCTTTACAGGTGTATACAACACTTACGATTAAAAACAAATATACATGATAAATTAAAAACGGAATAACAATAGTTCTAATAAGAAAGTTAAAATAATGATATTGTTAAAATATTGTAAAAAAAAAATTATGGTGGTGGTAAGCATAGTTTACATAATCTCACAGATCATGTTACAGTATACTTTATTAAATAAAATAATGTAGACATATAAACTTCTATAATGACCCTCATGTACTAGTAATAGATTTAATCTATACTAATATTATAAAGCTAAAGAGTTTGTTTGAATGAACTAATCTCGGGAACTACTGGTTCGATTTAAAAAAATATTTTAGTGTTGGATAGCCTATTTATCGAGGAAGGCTATAGGCTATATAACATCACGCTACGACCCACGGGGTGGCGCAGTAGCTATAAACGCGGGTAAAACTGCGGGAACATCTAGTTATATATTCGCACATGTTAACTGTGTTAAAACCTTGTATATGATATCTTTTCACTGATGGGTCGGAACTAAAAATCTTGGTTGATTGACTTATAAGTCAGAGTAATGAGAAAGATCAAGACTTTCCTGATATCTATCTTATTATTACTTTAGCACAGTGCTTTATCCAGGCTTTTATGGAGCACAAGCTTAGTTAGATAAGGCTGTAGCTTGACACCTAGACAATATTAATTCACACTTAACTGGAACACATGCATACAGAGAGTCACATTATCACATACTTATAGGGTGAGCCGGGTCGTCTGGTACAAGTATTTCTAAGCTTAATAATAATAATATATTTATTTATTCAGACAGAGTCCATAATGTTAGTAAAAATTTTTCTTACGCTATGTTAGTACATAATTATTTAAAACAGATTAAGAAACTACCTACTTAACCAAGACTCGAACGAACCCCTTCATTACGTCGGAGTCATACTTTTTAGAAATGACCTTTAGGATGCCATTAGTGCTAGTCCTCACTCTTGTAAGTAAGGAAGCCACCCGTTTGCGGACTATAGCATGGAAGCCATCGACTCTCGTTTCTGCAAACATTTTCGAGGCACTACAAAAGCGGGGCAGCCCTAATAGCACCCTAAAGCCATTATTATATTGGACGCGGAAGGCACTGAGAGACCTCTGAGTATAATTGACTTAAATGGAGGCCTCAGCAACTATGCTTAATCCTCAACAGTTACTAAAAATATTTTCATTTTCAAATAAGGATTTTATTATGAATTATTTTGTGTAAAAGTATATTACAATTTACAGTTCTTATTTTTGCAGTATATTGACTTGGAATTACAGGCAGGAAGAATAGTGTCATGACTATTATTGTTGTTCCTGGTTTTTTTTTTTTTCTTTATTTTTGTATAAGGGGTTTTTATCCACAAGGATACGCCAACCCCATCGTACCTTATCGTTCCTGGTTGTGTTAGAAAGATAAATCAGAATGTGAAAGAAGGCTATATATAATATATAGTATTAGAGAACATGCCATACAAATAAACCAAATAAAGTTATGAATAATAGCAATAACTTAGAATATATAAAATAAAAATACAAAATGATTACAACATTACAAAGTTTATTTAATCTTAAAAAATTGTATAAATACAATTATTACTTGTTACAAGTAATTTAGCTTTTCAGTAAACATATTGTTTTTTTTGAGGTCTAATAAATAATTATAATCCATATGGATAAAAGTCACAATGCATAACTGACGCGAACTAGACAGCTTAATCTACCCATAGCAAACAACATAACCAATAGTTAAATTTTTTTAATATATAAGTACCTATGATTTACACTTAGGTACTTTAATTGCCACTAAGATAAACTGCATACCATCACAATATGCCTGATTAATCGGAAACAGAACTGTACTTTTTTTCGCTAGGGGCGCTGCTAGCGCAAACAGTGATCGACATGTCGGTGTCTGAATCTTTCGACAGGTTTTATGCTCTATAAAACTAAGAGCTCCATGTGACCTATAAAATATTTTGATTGCCTATGTCGCTTTTGAGGTTACAGTGTTATATATTCATAGTTAGTATTTGGTATAATAATTAGAGAATGAACATGTACTTGATAAAGAGAATTAATACATTTGATATTTTGTTCAATTTGCACCTATAACAGACTTAGGCAGTCCTTTCCCATAAGGCTTAGGTTTTAACAGAAGTACTTTATTGTATTTATGAACAAGTTCTAAAAGATATGCACAACTGAAAAGAAGCATTCTATGCAGAATATTCATAGGCATATCTCCCATATCATAAAATATGTAGATAGCACATTTGTTGCATTTTGAATAGGAGGTTAAACCTCTTTTTAATCTACATTTTAATTGATTTGATATATAGGTATAATTTTCAATGTTATTTTACTGCTTGCGCTGCTAGCGAAATCTATATTCACCATCACATACAATATCATAACCGAAACATTATTTTGTAATATTCAGTCTTTTCCACTTTCACATTCAATACTATAATCTAAATTTTAATACACACTGTACACAGTTATCTGTCATCAGAATAGTATACAACACTTATGGCCAGTCCCACAATTAACAAGTAAAGTTATCCGAAAGATAAATTGCATGCTGTCTCACTCTTGTTACGTTAAAGAAGAGAGATGGCGAGATTTTTATCTTATAGATAAAGCTGAGGCTACAGTAGGCAGCGATTCGCGATGCGACTGTGAAAGCGAAACGATATAAACATGGTATGGTTACATTATAAGCGAAAAATAATGAATTCGCTTCAATTTCGCTGACAAGTTGATGCAGCCGATGCCGTGATTACACTAATGTTGTTTCTATCGCATAAACAAATCAAAGATTAATAGCGATATATGGCGTACGGTGTAGCCATAAACGTGAATATGAGCTATTTGTTTTTATCGCTTACGTATCGCAGGTCGTGTCGCGGACTAATGTAGCCTCAGCCTAAATGATATTTGGAGATGGTTGGACAAGCCCATACTGTTATGGCATTCTGTAATAATTATATTAGATACTATGAGAATGCAGCATTGCTTAAGTCAATAATAATAGAGTTAGGCTTACCCTATGATTGCCCTTAGCTCTCTATATGATGCATAGTAAATGGAACATAAGACATGTACTCAAAGGCATGCTCAATGTCATATTAACTTGTTTTATCACATTATCTTAAAATCATACAGTCAGTTGTTCACACTCCTGTTAACATGCTGTTGCCCGCACTGTTCTGTAACTTGGCTATTTCATCCTTGAACTTGGATATGGTTTCCTTAGCTAAATGTAATTTCTCCTTCAACTCTGATATCTCACTCCGCACCTTTGTCTGTGATACTATTATCTTCTGTAAGGTCTTCTCTTTCTTATCTTCAACTGCAAAAAGTAAATAGAATTATTATATAAAATAAATCGTTTATTAACCTATTGAGTGGTAGTGTCACAACAGCAGCCAGACATTGCAGCATTGACAGGTTAAATTATTCTTAACTAGATGTATTCGTATAAATATCTACTTTCTACTATTTTTAGATAGATGCTCATATGGACACTAATAACTTTTGACCAAAACATATGAATGAAATTTATTTCTTTTTACTTATAACTTTTTGTATTATGTAATTGTTTCGGGTTTTCATGATACAGGCTTGCCTAGTGTGAAAACAACAGAAGTATTTTTGTTTAATTTTGCCAGTGCTTGGCAAATTACTTTATTTTATTTTATAAGGTGTTTTAAATTGATAAGTTTTCTAATTTGTTAAACACTGTAAATAAACAATTTTTCATTTTTCATTTTCATTTTCAATAAAAAAAATTATAGTAAAGTAGGTAAATGGTTACATAATATGCAATTCGCCTTTAGTGATTATGTTATTGAGTATGTGATTCTGACAAATAAGATCCTTACAATCAGTATCATGATTCCAAGCTCCATTAGTGATAGGCTTCACACTGTTCAGTAGGTGCTGCATCAGCTGTGTAGGTTCCTGGAACACTATCTCTTCATAAGACTCGCTGACAAGTGCCCGTCCTACGACGGGTGGCACACCATCGGTGACTGGTGATTGGAATAGCTTTAGGATGTGGTATAGTGTAACCTGGAAAGATATAATCAGTGCACTCATAATTCAGATTATAGCTAGCACAATTAAAATACAGAAGAACCAATTGCAAATCTAGCTTTTCCAGTCAAGAGTATAATTTTTTTTTTCAATAAATAAACCTGCTTTACGAGTACTACAAGTTGCAGATGAAATAAGAATGTACAACCTGTGCATAGAGATAACGATAACTGGTCCCTTACCCAATTTAGGTGGCAATGTGTTAGGTTTCAAATGTTCCAATGAACCTAAGACATTTTGGCTTTAGGGAGTAATCTTTTTCAATGGAGGAACTTCTCTTTTGTATACCTTTATAGCAGTAGACAAATATTTGGCCAGAGCTCAATACCCAACATTGGATAGTATACAATTCATCTTTAATATGTCTGTCTTTTATATTATATTATGCAGGTCCTTTATATTATAATTATTATATTATACTCTACTGTGTCAACTAAATGTTGAATGTATAGTAAGCAAAATACTTACAGGCCTTTCATTGGGATCATGGAAATATAACTTAATAACAATTTCAAACTCTCCCCATCCAGTCTCAGTTAATTCGTACGGCGGCTTAGTAAGTATCCTGTTAGGGTTGGCGTAGCTCTCGTGTAGTTTAAAATGAACCTTTTTAATGTACGCCGACATATCTTCGTTGGCGTATGGCTTTACGTAGACAGTCCACTGATGAGTGTGGCCATCTTCCTCCCTTTTCTTGCCAAAGTACCGGGCTATATTACCGTATACTATCGGTTTTACTATCACTAAGCCCTGAAATAAGTACAAATTAGTCAGAAAGGTTTGTTGACTATGACCAATTAATAGATGTTGTATTTGTGAAAGAGAAGACCTTACCTTGACTCTGCCCCCGGAGTCGGGGCCAAAGTCTGTCTGCAGACTCATATCCAAATCTATTTTGGCCGACAGCTTGAATAATTTTTGTATACTGTTTTGTAAACAAATATAACCTCACTTTCGTGGGTCCCCAATTTATGTTTGTGATCTGTCATTTTGACACTTCTAGGGTTTAGTCGAAGTTTGAAATCTTGTATTTTAAGCACCAAGTCACAGTACATAAATATACAGTATTGTAACTCGGCCGTATCTTTGAAATAAATGCCTACAGCCGCGTGGAACGTAAACATGGGATAGGGCTACCCACCTAAAGCATTTTAATTAAATCTGCCTACTTTGAGTTTCTATCTATTTTTGTGATTGTAAATATTTTTTATTTTATTTAAACAAATAAAATACTTTGTGAATGGAATAGGAAGTGTTCAATAAAAATGCATGTTGTTCACTCGTGTCAATCACTTTTCTTTACTTATTCACTTTATTTATTAGTCCAGGCATTTCTTTCTCGGGAGGAAAAAAATCCTTTAAAAAGACTTAAATTACGTACCTACCTACTAGTAAGTATAATCATTTTATAGTCTTATATTACTTTATAGTCTTACCTTTCGGAGTTTCCAGGTAGTCTAAAAAAAGTTATCTCTGGGTGCGTTATTAAGGAATTCATGCAAGCAAAAACGGCACAATATATTCTACTTGTCATATTAAATAGGCTATACTTGTACTTATTTTTGATAAAAAAATCGTGCGGTTTCTGTTTAAAAAACAACACACCGTCCGTTTGTCACTGCGGCGCATTCGCAACTGGTTGCGTGCCGAGCGCATGCCGACGCCGAGGCGCGTAGGTATGAATCGAGTTCCAACCGTTTGTATGAAGATAGGTTACTGTATAATAGTATTACCGTGACCAAGCCTATCAGTCTATCACCCAGTACCCACCTGTAGTTGACTACTGTTGACGATATGGTTATTGTTACAAAAATATTATTATAAGATAAAATTAATTATTATGTATGTATCATGCCATCAGTTGAGCAGAGGCTACCTCTGCACATCTACATTTGTTTGATCATGGTTTAACTGTTTAAGCATCACATAGTTGACATAGTCGAAGGCTTTAGCCACTTAGCAAGCTTTTGGAGCCAAAGTAGGGATATAGTACTGTAGATATAGCAGGAGCAGCAACTGCTACGAGTGCACGCATACATGGAAACCTGACTCGAGCTAATAAAATAAAGTATATCAAGTTTGTAATAGTAGCATAATGTTAATTCTTAAATATTCTTTATAAAAAATCTCTCTTTGACATAATTAGCTGCAAGCAATGTTCTGACTTAATTCGACAATACAAGTATTTAAATGTCATACTGTACCTAATTTATTTATAGGTCTTTCTTGATCAGATAATTCATTATAGGTTAAATAATTAAACCTCACGATATATTTCTTTAAACACATCGCCCGCACTTTTAGTAACTTCTCTGTCGGATGATTTTAAAAACATTGAAACAACTGTCACAAAAAAATTCCAAACTCGGTACAATCATTTATGGACCTCACAAAATTTGTCCCGTGTAGGATTCGAACCCTTAACAGTCAGCATAGGGGTAGCTGCGATATGACCATTTGAACCACTACGCCAACCGTGCAGTCAATATCTATTGTATTTAATATTTGTTCAATTAGATCATTATTTTTAACAGAAATCAGAGAATACTCTGAATTTATATCTTCCCTTGTAAGGTTGCAGGATGTTTTGTCCATTTTGTCATTCAAACTAAGTTACTGATCCTACTAATTACTAATTATGTAGTAGCGTCATTTTAAAACGTTATCTATATAATATTTATGAAATTAGGATGTAATAAAACGCAAGATATGTTTTCATAAGTATTTCTTATTAGAAGGCAAGTGAACAATGGTCCAACAAGCTCTTTTCTTAATTGCAATATTATAATTGAATAACATTAAACTAACTACATAATTGCGTAGGCTCTACGGTATAATGAGCACAGTTTAAATAGTCACAACATTCAGAATTATCATGTTGTCGTCACACGACTGCTACCATCGGGGTTTTGCACTTTAGGCCATTTGCAAAATATACACCGATATTAAAATCTTACACTATGCCACTATTGACATTGATGGGTCACATTCAAGGGTCTGTTCGGAGCACATAATATATAAAAAGGTAAGTATAAGCAATCAGTAGCCTCGTGTGACTAAAACTTGTGGTCGGTGCGTGTGTGTTCTATATCTGCGAGTAGTGGGTCGCTCTCCTCCTCGAACCGTGAAGAGCTGGATCCGTGCCTCGACGCTGACACTCTCTGCGTGAAGTTGAGGAGGTTAGGGACAAGGGAGCCACACGGTGTCGCTGGGGCGGAGCGCGACGGGGCTCTCGAAGACGCGCGTGCTCCGGGGGAAATTCGTGAACTTCTAACTTGGTAGGCTGCCGACAGTGGCACGTATAAGCTCGATTTTCTCGGTCGTCGAATGATCTTGACTGCGTTTTCGCGTCGAGGGAATCTGTTCTCCCGCCTCAGGGTTGAGTCCCTGGATGTTTGTGTAGGACTGGTAGGTTGCGGCGGGGACTCGCAGGCACCGGCAAGTTCTGGCGAGGGTGCGAACAGCGCATGCCGTAACACGTAGCCGTCGTGGTCATACCCTGTATCATCCACGTTAGAGAGCGACCGGTGTACTGGAGGAGATGAGCCGAGTCTCGGCTTGCAGCCTCCGTCGCAGTACATCTCGCAGTCGATAAGTTCCAATTCGAGATCAAAAGTAGGATCCTGGAATTAAAATAATGTGAATAAATGGAAGATTTATTAGACAACAAATTACAAGACATTCTTAAGGACTAAGACTGAAACTGTGCCCAAAAGCTTTAATATTTAGAACTTACTAAAGGTTGCACAGGCGACGTGATGAGATTCTCTCTGAACGCCTGCGGGGTGTCGCGCTGTCTCTGGGGGAGGGGGAGTGGGTCGCTGTGGTACTCGCCGTTGTGAGGGGCATGGGCGGGGTGCGGGGTATGCGCATGCGCCGCACGCTCCGTCAGCGAGGACAGCGAGCGTAGCAGCGGTCCGCACCCCACCCCACATTCCCCGTAGTTACTCGCGCACGAGTACGGCGGTGGTATGATTGAATTAGCCTGTGGAACATAAATATAATATTTGATTGCATTTAATGCATCCTAATATGGTTATGACAAGAGATATTAAGTAAGTATAGATATTTTATGTTCCACTGCCTCGTATTTTTGGTCTGGTCTGGCCATTCACTACATTGGATGGATAATAATAAGACCAAAAATTAGCAAAGAGACTTGATGAAACTTAACAGTACTTACGGCTTAAAAAAATAACAGGCAACATTTGCGTTTTGTTATTAGACTGATATCCATTCTGACATAAACAATTTAAGCCATTTTTGTGAAGAACTGCTATTAGCTTAAAACTTAGAGCACTTTTTTATAATAATTAGCACGTTTCAGAATACTACTGATTAGAAAGATACTTCTTCTAAGGCTAACTAGACACCAGTATCGACAAAAAAAAACATTTTATTGCAGATGCCAAGCACCGAATTCATAAATATATCGCCGTATATTTATTCATATTATTAATGTACAAATATATAAAGCAGCGATAGCTCAATGGGGAGACCAACAGACTGCAATGCAGAGGGTCTCGGGTTCGAACCCACGTCGCGCACCTCTGACTTTCGGAAGTTTTATGACTTTTCGAAATTATGTGCGTATTGAGTGACAATTATCGCCTGCACCGTGCCTCAGAGAGCACGTTAAACCGTCGGTCCCGGCTGCCATGAACATCTATGGCAGTCGTTATTGGGAAGTCAGTGCTCTCTAATATCCTGACACTATTCAAGCCTTAGGGTATCGTTAGCCTTCGGGTTGCGGAGGTCAGATGGCAGTCGCTCCGTGTAAAAACTGATATCCAGTCAAATCCGGTTAGACTAGAAAGCCGACCCCAAGTGACTTGGGAATAATAAAGACTAGAGAGAAGATTATTAATATACAAGATATTAACAAAGAAGAGTTAATTCTACTTTCGCATTGCATAATTCATATTAAAAAAGCGGATATTAGCTCCATCATACTAGACTGTTATACTAGGTATTGTTCAGGCCAGTGCAACCTGGTTGTGGTCATAAACAGCACCTACTGTACATATTATGTATACCGAGCATGATCGCGTTAATAGCTGTATTCTGTTATATAAATAGAGGAGGAGTTCTGGAAGTCTTCACTTACCTCATTTGCTGCGTTGCATATGAAACTGGAGTTGAGAGACTCTGCAGTACTCGTCGCTGATAAAGAACCTGAAACCATAATAACACCTTCTATAATACATTTACAAAGCGAAAGAAAATTGGAGAACCGTTGTCAAGAAGAATTGGAGAATCGTTATTTTTTTTCATCACAGTGACTTTCGAGCCTTTTAATGATTTCTTTGAAAATGAAAATGCCAGTCAAACTAAATATTGCTTCTTTTACTGACAAAATGGCGACCATAGCATGACGTTCTTAATGATTGAATGCAAAATATAATGCTTTTTTAGTGCCTTACAGTAGTAATATTAGTTTTAGCTAGTCTCAACACTCCTTCATGCTTTTTAAACGCTTTTTTCACAGGATTTATCATTTTGGTGCATCGCAACCGATTGCATCCGACTGAAGAAAACAACTAGGTTGTAGAATGCGTTGGGTCCGGCTAATTGAATTAGAAAACGGCTTGGTACTGTCCCGTCGGTATAATCTCCCAAGCCGATTAGGTGGAGATCGTATGGAAATAATTGCATAACAATGCAGACTGGATTTAGATATCACCAATATGCATAAGCACTGTTACAGAAGATGCTATACTTATAATATTATTTATAGTAAATTTATTGGCAACACCATGCCTGGCAGTCTTTGGCTGAGATTTGTGAGTATTATGTAGGTATTAGGTAAAGTGGGCTTTGTTTGTGTTTACCTGGCGCACGAATTACATAATTCCTGAAGTAATGGACCATGAGATAGTTGCCAGCTTTGCCTTCGCCTTCACCACACGTGATAACGAGAGGGTACAAGTCTGGCTTCGACGCAACCTGAAACCGATCGAATAGCGACATATATAAAGATTTTACACTAACAAAAACGGAAATAATAATATAAAATATTAATATAAAAATGAAAATATTTTGATCAAACTCTATCATAAAAAGCGTGGCTTCCTTATAATAATAATAATAATATTCTATCACATACACACAACACCATCTAGCCCAAACTAAGCAGAGCTTGTACTATGGGTACTAGACAATGGATAAACATACCTACATATATACTTTTTTTTTGTAAATACATACATATTATACATAGAAACACCCAGACCAAGGCAAACATCCATGTCCATGCACACAAATGTTTGACTTGTGCGGGATTCGAACCCGCGACCTCAGGCGTGGCAGTCGGTTACACTAACCACTACGCCATCGAGGTCCTTGTCTTTAAAGGAATTAAATGAACACAAACATGCAACACCGACCACGAAACTCGGAAGTAATAAGTGCTGCCGCATACTGGGACATCGATGGCGGCCCCGGTAGACCTACTAGTAACCACCAGAAGTTCGAAGGTTTGCATACATTTTTTATGATGGCACACTGAGCGTTTAAGTGGCCGCTTTTGAGCCACAAGTTTAGGAAATGGCTATCACTCGCTAATTGTAGTCGCGTAGGTGTCATCCACACACACTTGACCACATTTGCTGTCTTCGTCCATTCTCTGCCGAAGTCTACTGAGTAAAGACTGGTGGCTAGAACCAGCCACTAGTGACTACGATTGGTGGCCGCAATCAGCCACTTGTGGCTGCGTCTGTTGTTGCGTTTAGTGGCTCATCATGGCCAACGATCGAAGCGATTAGTGACCGCCACCAGTAGCTCAGTATCCGACAGCACTAGGAAGACGGTAAAATCATAAAAAGATATGTTTAAAAATAAACTGGCGAAAACAAATAAACCTCGAACTGAAGTAGTTTCACAATAAGAATATCACTTCAGAATACGGTGGTGGGGCCTGATGGAAGGATCCGCAGCGACTGTAGCGGGGTGGGGGGTACACGGACCCCGCTGAGTCGTGCTCCGACGTGGGCCGGCGCACGCAGCACGCGAACGAACACATGTACACCCCGTGGCCTGAGGGCCGCTTGAAGAACAGACACCACACGCAACAAACCAAAATACCGCCCAGGGTCCCCAGGAGAAATAACACGGGCCTGTGGAAAACAAACAAAAGTTATTTAATTATTCAAAACATAATATCATATCTATGCCTCTTGCTTATGATAACCAAACAAGGCAAGCCTGTTTTTTTCGTGGTAATGTTAACAACAAAGTACCTATAATTAATTTTAGATTGTTTTATTTTAATTTTTATAAATATATTAAGTACCTACTTTATATTTTGTTTTGGCGTAAGGCGCTTAGTCTCATGTCGTACTGGGTACAATTATTTGATGCCCCCCATAAGGACACTTGACAACAAATAACAACAAATTTATTTGAATAGCAATTTCCGAATGTAAACAACTTTATATTTGGAATATTTAACTATGTAGGTACATATAATCATAATTCATTAAAACTAACTTATACCTAAAATATTTTAAAACAGAAAGAAAAAGAAAACTAAAACCCTCTAATAGGCGTCATAAAATTCCTCTGCATCACAGTCGACCGGTAGTGTGCCCAGAAGACTGGCAGAATTGCCACGTTGGATGGCAATGCTTATTCTTTCCGCAATTTCCTAAACTTACGGTACACTTTCTAGGTAAAACTACAAAATGGACTTATAAGTATGTTTACCAGAAAAAAACTGCTTTGTGAAAACTTTCATCTTTCCGTAAACTGTGGTTCGATCAAACCTTTCTACTATGTATATATTACTAATATTTGTGTTGTTTTTGTTGTAGCCCAAAGAAGAACCATCGCTCTAATAACCGGTCAATGGTCACATTACTGACTACTTATCAAACCACTTATTTATTTTAATTTTATTATCTTTTTTCACCCTGACGTTGGCAGAAGCATCGATACCAATTCGATGGAGCCATTCGACGCTGAGAAAAAGTGGTGTGATTCGATCAGTATACTACAATAGCTACCTACTGCTGGCTTACCCTGACGTGTTCTCATGAATAGCTTGTTTGCAAAGTACCACGGTATGTTATCTAGACCACATTCCGAGACTTGTAAAACTTGGTACTTTTATTTTCTAACAAAGTTTCAGGCAAAAATATACGGCGAGAATTGTGGAGTGCCGTTTTATTATTTGATATGCGCGGCATCCCAGACAGATGTACTACTGACAACCAGATAAATTACGTCATCGACCTACCTGGCTGGACCGAATGTTTATCTAAATTGCATGAGAGAATATTTTGACCTTTAAATGATATACCTAAGGTCAGACAAGATTCATTTAATAACAAAATACATAAAACCGCTATGAAAGATTTTAAACACGGAATGAGAAATTCATATAGATATACTGTGGAACTTCCACGAAGTGTTTGGTAGAATGTTTCGATTCCTACACGTGACCTACATTGGTGTCATTGTGATCGCAAACGATCCTTATATAAAACGAAACGAACAAGACGGCTGTTAGAAACAGTATTAAACTTTTCTGTAGTATTAAACTTATTTCAGCTATATTATCCAATCCAATAAAATTGTAATCATCGTCACTGGCATCCTATACCAAAATCAAACTGGTTTAATAAATAGACTCGGAAATAAGTGTGTATTTATTAGTCCTCACTACCTCACTACCCTATCACCTAGTTCAATATTAAATAATAATATACTTTGTTACTTATATTAAAGTCTCATGATATCAGTAAAATCACTCAGCTGTTATTGCCCTCGTTTCGTCCGAGAGGTGGGGACCTGGTGATCTGTAATACAGGTATTCATATGCCTAACTCAGACACCAGCTCCTCACATATTTCAGACCATGACCATAGCTATATGTAAATAGGTATAAGTAAACACTATGTAATTATTTAAGGCCTGTTTTATGTAAAGAGGAATAAACATTATTATTATTATTTAGAGCCGATTTTTTAACCTCTAGTGTGCCAGGGGCTCGCATGCGAGCCAGCAAAAAGCTCTTGTTTATATTTTACTACGTAGCTGACATCATAACAAATTCTGTAGTACCATTTTTTTGATTCTACGAGCTATGAGTGGGCCGGTAATTAACAATAACAAAATCTCAAGTGGCACGCGGCGATAACGGGCGATAATGTAAACATCCAGCTGTCTCACAAGAGGTTAATTGTCAGAGAAAAAGAGCCTAAGTTCTAAGATAATGGTGACGACTTAGGCTGGCTTTACCCAATTCAAATGTGACAAACTGATATAAACCACTAGCAATCACATTTTAAAGATTCTACCTCAAAAGAGTCTTAGATCTTCAAATTGGTATCAGATGGACGTACTCCTATAGATTGATTGAATTATCGGTTTGTAGAAAATCTTAGCCACAAACTCTCTGGTCTATATTTCTTTTTTGTCTTACCATTGTGCATACCAAGGGTAGCCGAAGCTATGTTCCTTAATAGGCTCGTCAGGCGCGTCTAGGCGAGAGGGCGCAGTCGCTGGGTCGCAGCATCCCTGTTCGCAGCACAGCCAGTGCGCTGAGCACATCTGACCGTTCAGACATTGCTCCTCAGTGGCACACTGGAATAAAGGTCAGATAAAAGTACACTTTAATAAAAGTATCAGATTGGTCAAGCACTCTTTTCTTCTGATCGAGTCTCTGATGGGACTTAAGATAATAGTTATCGCTAGTGATGTCCAGTCAGCAATATAAGTCGACGTACATTTACGTTTTTTCATAGTAGTAATATTTAAAATTTAATTGATATTCTTTGTAGCAGCAGAAGATTCTTGGCATAGTAGCAACAATAATGCATCTTCATCAGAAGAACTGCTGTTGTCTAACGTCTTCTCGCCAAATGTTCTCAACTCAATATGGCTGCTGAAAACCTGGCTTGCACGCACGTGCAGCAGTTACTGCGTGACGTGATACGTGCGTGCGTGACGTATTCCTACACCGCTCTTTACCGGCGTGACAGGGCTTGCACACGCGTGCACACGTCACGCCACGCATCTGGTCCTTTAGGGTTTTAATTCATAAAATATGTTTTTTGTCTAGCTTCTTATGATGCTGGCTGTCGAATAAAGAAACCTAACATTATAATTTTTTTAAAGAAATTCGAATATTTTACATTTACATTAAAATGTTCGTTGAGACCTTCGCGAAGAAGAAGCAGATTACAGAAATAAAATTATTATTGTAGTATATTGGGTTTGAGGAGATCATCAGTCAGTAGCGTCATGTCAAAGGAATAAGGTAAATAAATCCTTACTAATATAATAAATGCGAAAATGAGTTTGTTTGTTTGTTACGCTGTCACGTCTTAATTACTCAACCGATCAACATGAAATTTTGCGTACACGTTGTCAGGGGTACAGAATAGGACATAGGGTACCATTCATCCAGAAAAAAGAACTGTTGCAAACCTAACCTAACCTACATTTACGCCAGCGAAGCCGCGGGTGAAAACTAGTATAATTATAAAGAATAAGTTTACTTACTAGAAAAGAGAAGAAGACAGTAATATTATAATAATAGTACTCATAGATTTAAGTTTTAAAAGTTGTCAATGTTAATAAAACAGACAATAAAAGTGATTCCAAGAAAATTTTGCACCAATGATTTAAGTGTTTACTTGAACTCAATGAATTAGAAATGCATGTTTCATTAATAAAACAATTGTCACTGTGTGTATTTAAGCAAAATTTTTATATCAATTTAGGGATTGAGAAAGTCAATTAATCAACCTCAGCAATCAATCTACCCAATAGTGGCAATAAAATAAACTAATTAACTGAAAGTAAACCTTTTAAACTAAAAGAGAAAGCTAAAATCTGGACGACTTCAACATTGGCTAAGAAAGTATAAGCCGAATTTGAATGAGACAGTAGGACGGGGCAGACCTTGGCGAACACTCTCTGACCATATCGGCGATATTCTGGCGAAAGGCCAGGTCATGAGTACCGACAAGCGTGCATTAAGAATTAAAATAATGAGAGTGAAAGAAGCGAGGGATATATGCCAAGACCAGTGCAAGGGAAAATTCGCTGTTTTGGCCTTAACCCCACCGAAAAACGGACATGAATATATTGCACTGGATGTGCCCGCGGTTTCACCCGCGTTTATGATTACTACGCCGCCCCCGTGCCTTGTAGCATGATGTTATATAGCCTATAATCTTCCTCGATAAATGAGCTATCCACCGAAGAAAGAATTTTTCAATTCGAACCAGTAGTTCTTGAGATTAGCGCGTTCAAACAAACAAACAAACTCTTCAGCTTTATAATATTAAGTATAGATGTGATAAATTGTATATTGTACCTATTAGCTTTAGTCCGCGACTTGATACGCATAGAATTTGGAATAGGTTTTTCTATCTTTGCATGCAAGAAGTAGCTGATCTACACATATAATAGGGGAGAGGTGCCATGAATGGGACAAAATTCTATAAGTAAAGATTTTGGGGAACGTATGGGAGATAAACTAAAAACTTTCATTTACGTTTCAAATATATTTATTCATCTTTAGAAAAATAAATGAAGAACCACTTTTTCTTCTATCAATCCAGCATAATAAGCAATTGAAATACTTACAAAGAAAATTCGGCTCAGTCGCAGAATGACCACTTCTCAAAATGACGACAGGTAGCAAAATGTCCCTTTCTCAGAATGTCCCTTTCGCAAAATGTCCTCTTCGCAAAATGTCCCTTTCGCAAAATGTCCCTTTCACAAAATGTCCCTTTCGGATCAGTAAAAAACACTGGTTAAGAGCCAGTAGGTGTAGAACACGGAAGGGTACTGTAGTAATGTTTAATCAGTAAAATGGGAGGTGTATGCACATAAACTAAAATAAATAACAGAAACCGAACTTTGTGAGATTTATTGTGACAATGTCTCTCAAAACAACAATTTATACAAAAATAAAATCAAAAAATCCGAATGGGACATTTTGCGAAAGGGACATTTTGCGAAAGGGTAATTTTGCGAAGGGGACATTTTGCGAAAGGGACATTTTGCGAAAGGGACATTTAGCGAAAGGGACATTTTGAGAAAGGGACATTTTGCTACCTGAAGTCATTTTGAGAAGTGGTCATTCTGCGACTGAGGCGAAAATTCAATGAAAGTTAATGAAGTACGATTATTATGCCAGAATCGTGGCGAGAATGATGACAGTATAAAAAAACAGATGTGGGCCTAAGTATGTATATTTTATTTAGTTATTATTCCTAACGCCTTATTCAGTGACATATATTTGAGCTGTAATTATGTACGTCATTAGATCACGGGTCTGAGGAAGTGGTAATAATATTTTTGGATACTAAATTCTCGGTAGCCGGCAAAAGGCTCCCTTCACTTGATCTGAAATATAGATGAAATTGGTTGTACTACCTACACCTCTGTCCACACGTTTCAAACAAGTAAACTAATGTAGTATCAAGGGCAAATTCTGAAATCTAAGGTGGACGTTTTATTGCATTGTAGACTCTACATTACGTCTATCGTTCTAGAACTATAGCCAGGGTGATTGAAAAATCAATGTAGCTTAAAAAACTGTCACTGTGTGACTGTGTGAGATTGCATGAGAACTGCAGCAGAGAACAGCAAAACAGAATCTCAATCATCTATAGTAAAAACCTCCATTTACAAAACAAAACTGAATTCTGAATGTGAAAATGATTGCTCTGCAGAATTGCATCCTCAAAAGCCAAACCCCTTGAGGCTTCTTTCAAAAACGCTTAGCAAAGCATTCAATACGTGTGTGGCCTCAGCATTCAATACTTATATATAGTCACAACATCTCTCGGAAGCCCTCATCCTCTTTTCAAGAACCAGCTCTTTACATTAATCAAAAGAACCTCTCGGATTTATGTAGATTGAAACATCGACTTCGTTAAAAGGAAAGGCAACGAGGCGCGAAATTGAAAAAACATAAATATAAGGGAATGATAACGCGGATTTATATTTTTTGAGTGAATATGTAAATCATTATGATTTGTTTTTGATTTGCTTGCTAGAAATTGATTGGTGCTTCGTGAGATGTGTGCTGATCGGTGATTCAATATTGATTATTAATGACTAATATATTTGCGATTTCGTTCGCGTGGAATTTTGGTGTAAATATAGACATTATGATTTATTGCTCACCCTCTCAGTGCAAACAGTGTGATAATTTATACTTATATGTTAAACTGGGCATTGGCCATTAGCACGTGCAATAATTTGGGCATATGAATAGACAAGCACAGCAAGCAAAATTGAAAGGCCATATTTTTTTTTTTTTTTTTCCGGAAATATTCATGTATGTTCTGACTTGGTTACGATGAAGTAGGTATAATATAGTATAATATAGTATAATATTAGATGTTATTAAAATGTGGGTGTCATACATCTCTACTCCTGGGATAAAGCCGTGAGTCTGTGTCTGTGTTAAAACATGTTAAAATTTGATTAAACTCTAGCAGATATGTTGTATCACCAAATTCTTGAGATAGCAATTATGTTAGTCCCATAACTTCATAGTCAATCAATGTTGGGCTCCTTTCATCCTTCCTTTAACAGGATTGTCCGCAATGCTATATACCGCAGACAATACATAATTATGTCGACGGCCAACTAGAAGTATTTCTTTACAAAGCAACAGTAACCTATGATATCTCTTAGAACTAGAACCATACTATTACGCGCTGATTACTTTAGGAAAAATGTAATATGTGTTGTAGGTAAGTAGTAGATGTACATCTGAGAGAGGTAAGTATGGAAGGGTGCGGTACTCTTACTCGTCGGGTAAAACTTAATAACAGTTTTCCCCTTTTAGCTACTTACTCTCTTACGTCGGCTTCCTATAAAAATTGGCAGTTTCACAGGCAAGCGCGCTCATTTGTAGCGTCACGCGTCATGTCCATTATGCCTATATTATGTTGCCATTACAAATGTAATTTCAAAAAACAATTCTGATTATTAATCGACTTTAAAAAAAGGAGGAGGTTTCTCAATTCGACCATATATATGTATATATTTTTTTATGTGTGTTCGCGGATAACTTCGTCGTTTATGAACCGATTTTGATGATTCTTTTTCTGTTCGAGAGGAGATATCCCAAGGGTGGTCCCATTGGCACCAAGTCAGGATCTGATGATGGAATCCCAGGGAAATCGAAGGCAACCCTCAATTGTTATAGGTATTAACAATGTGTTTCATATATTTTCTTAAGCATATATTAGCAATATTGAGACATTTTCGTATGGTCATCATCATCTCATGACGCTGAGCTGATGAAGGAAGGTACAACTCTTTAACGGTTAGGAGTTAGGTGATTTCTTGTATACCATCAATACCGCCTCCGTGGCGCAGCGGTAGTGAATGCGACTGCTGTGCATGAGGTCTCGGGTTCGAATCCTGGGTCGGGCCAGCAAATAGTTATTGGGTTTTTCAGTTAAGAAATCTCAATAGCAGCCCGGAGTTAGGGAGTTGGTGGTATAAGACAGTCCCGTGCCTCAGAAAGCACGTAAAGCCGATGGTCCTGCGCCTGACCTCTCTCCGGTCGTGTCGGATTATCGTCCCAGCGGATCATGAGAGTTAGGGTACAGAGAGTGCACTTAGGTTTGCACACACTTGTGCACTATAATATCTCCTGCGTAATTACGCAGGAGATACTGGCCAATTGGCCAGTCTCCGTTAAGACTGGCCGCCGTGATCGAAATTCGGTCTGGAGGATATTATTATTATTATTATTGCTGATTATATAAAATAAATTGATAATCCTAAGTAATATGATATATGTGAGTTTGTTTGTTTGGTAGTTTATTACGCTTTCAAGCCTTAACTATTCGACTAATCATCATGAAATTTCGCATACACTTTGTCAGGGGAACAGAAAAGGACAGAGTACCTTTCACCCAGAAGAAAGTACTAATACTAATCTGGCGTAACCTACATTTACGCGAGTGAAGCAGCAGGCAAAATCTAGTGAGGAATATTTAATCGTAATTCGACGTACTTTCTGAAAAACGTTCCGACCCACAAAGTTAACATTTTGAGATAATCGTGATTGAAGTTCAATCCCGTATTGCTTCTTCATACATGTGGATTGGGCTACTAAGTCATGATTTCATATTTAGAGTGATAGTAGAGCTACCACATGTTCCAGCTAGTAAATAGTAACCCCGTGACTAATTTGCTAATAATAACTCGATTTTGACCCGAGTGTGGGTTGAAACGTTCTTCAGAAAGTACGTCCAATTGGATGACAATAAATAATAATGCAATTAAATATCGCCATTCAAATATCTATACAATTTTCGAATCTTACGACATTTTTATGACAATCGCGCATCGATAGTCCGCGTTGGCTCAATAATAATTGATTTCATAGATACCAATGTAAGTACAGCGATAAATGTTGTTTATTTTTATGAAGGATACCAATCACTCAGAGTATGCCGTCATTTCTACCCTTATCCGAAATTATTTGGGGTCACCCGGCAATATTTATGTGTCTGCTCAATATAATTCTGTTTCAAATCATAATATGCACTATACGTGGATTCTTTCTCACGTGAATGTAATTATAAATGTTATACTTTAATTTGTCTAGATGAAAGGTACCTACTATATGTCCTTTTTACAGAAAAGGACATAGTGTACCTACCTTTTACCCATGACAACGTTTATGCGAAATTTCACGATGATCGGTCGAGTAGTTAAGGCGTGAAAGCGTAACAAACAAACTCACATTCGCATTCATATTAGTTAGGGTTATTATAGCTTTAAGAAAAGAGAATGCGATTTTCAAATAAATAAGCATCATGACACCTGATCACGCATTATACCAGTTCTACCTCTTAAGAAAAAGGAAACGCCAACAAAAAATGCACGATTAAATCACATCAGCTAAGGTATCATAAACAGAAATAAAAGTAGTAACACATTCTCTATATCATTCTGTTTATTGCCCCGAGTATGCGGCATGACAAAGCACGTGAATAATGTAGGCCCACTTAGGGTGCATGTCAGGATTGTGTCTGCGAGCGGCATATCCGCAACTCGTTGCCATGACTACCGATATCTACTATTATTAGAATTGGATACATAGACTCTCTAAAAATTATAACTTCTATCAAATCTATTTGGAACGGACATTTTTAAACATCGAACTCAAATTAAAAGAAAATAATAATAATTGTAAATAGATTTTTTTACAAGCATTGGTAAAAAATATACAAGTTTATAATTTTTTATTTGTATTAAGCGTCTCGCCGTTTTAAGTTGAAACGTACGCAGGTGCAATCGATAGTGTCTATTGCACTTATCATTTATTCAGGTGGCCATCGATAAAAGTAGCCCGGCCGCAGTTTTCGCGGGAAAACAGGGCGTCAGGCTGCACCGCGCATGATTGCCAACCGATCGATCGTGCTGTCAAACCAGGCACAGACATCAAGCTACAAGTGCTCCATACAACCTCATTACCTAGATTTTTCTAAAATTAGGTCCTACCTCATCACGTATTTAATGGGTACATATTTTTGCCAAAAAATCACATCAATATGCGATCACACAATTTGGTGCACTGTTTTAATTTATGCTTCTTGGTTTCACTATGTTTATGTTCGATTTACTGCTATATTTGCCTCAATCTGGATAATATAGTTTTTTATTTAAATGACAATGGAGGTAATATATAAACAGTAGGATAAATAATAATAGTAAAAAGATAAATAGTTAATAGACTTACAGGTGCAGGTTTAGTAATTAAAATCCCGAGCATGGACAAAGCGAAAAAGGCGAAAATCATTGTGGTGATGAGCGGCGTAGTCTGGCACGTCATGGAGGTGTGATCACATCATTTGTTATTATGAACACGAGTGCAAGGTGCACCTACGTCACTAGCGCTGATATACTCTGTGGGCGCGCATTCCGCGCCATCTGTGCTCCTCGCGGGCCCGCGTGGCACTGACTGCCTCTATTCTGCCGCTGTACGCCCGCCACCGTACGAGAAACATCCCCCACCTCCCCTTGTTGTAAATATAGACGCCGCCACGAATAACCACGGATCTTTTTGCACTGGACAGTTGGTTTGTTCACGCAAATGTTACATCTGCGACTGCGGAAACAAGTATCGCATACTTTCACTTGGTTTTTATACGAAAATAAAAATTGTACGACTGTATTTGTAAGTTTGCATTCTGCTATTATGCTAACCAAGAATGTAGGCAATAAATTGGTGTGTTTGAGACTGATACGGTGTAAGTACGCACGCTTTCAACTTATAAGGTCGCCGGAGGACGAATAAAGAGAGCCGTAAAGGCGTGAATTAGGTAGAAATTAGAATGTATGCGGCGGGTCGTGTCGTTTCACTGTTTTTATAACTATGTAGCTTTTCGGGGTGAAGTTTTTAGATACTCTGTCGGATTAGGACATTTTCTGCGATATAAATTCTTATTCCTTGAGCTCTGGTATACATTATTGCTTTCAATATATGGCCGAAGTATATTAGCTTTTTTATGATGCTGTGGCTATAATCAATTTAATTTAATGCCACATTGACATTAAGACAGAAAGCTTAAATGGAAAAGTTGCAGATATTTCAAATTGCTAAATAAAAAAGTAGGTTGTGCCATTGTATATTCAGGCTGTCAGCCTTGACCTTTCTACCCACACCCAGATTCAATTTGGCGCAATGACAGTAATATATTATACACACACAGCGATATAAAATGTATAAGTAAGTCGCCGCGCTGGCTACGCCGTAACCATGCCGTAGCTCGTAGCGTTGTAGCTGTGCTACGGTCGCTACGAAACTCCTTGTGACGAACAGAATTAAGTACAGTGCTCACTAGGAGATAATACGTTTAACTTTATAAATTAAATGGCCTAATTAAGTAATATATCAAAGTATATCTATTTATTAAGACCCAACATAAATTAATTGTCATGCTTTTGACGCTGCTGTGAGTTCAGCTCCGATAGGGATGGACCGATTGTAAGGTATGTTTTAATTGAAAGCTGGTTTCATTCTGAGTAAAAAATAAAGTACCCTGTCGCGTCTATCTGTCTGTTCGCGATAAACTCAAAAACTACTAAACTAATTTTCATGCGCTTTTTGCCAACAGACAGAGTGATTCTGTAAGCAACGTTGGGCGCGGTCAGTTTATAGATGATCGCTTAGTGGTATTTAATCTGAGCGTCTCTGTGCTTCGGAGGGCACGTTACAAGTCGGTACTGATTCATGAGGAAGGTTTGGTACCTATATCATTTGTTAAGGTTTTGTACTACGCGTGCGAAGCCGGGGCGGATCGCTACTTCAGAATAAAGACACATCACCCCATTGACTTTCAAATATTGATAAGGTGAGATGTTTAAGTTATAATACCTTTATTCATATGCTAACAAATACAGAATTTCCGTAGCATTTTTTTTTTTTTGTACACACAACACTATCTAGCCCAAACTAAGCAGAGTTTGTACTATGGGTACTAGATAATGGATAAACATACATATACACTTTTTTTTTGCAAATACATACATATTATACATAGAAACACCCAGACCAAGACAAACATCAATGTTCGTGCACACAAATGTTTGACTTATGCGGGAATCGAACCCGCGACCTCAGGCGTGGCAGTCGGTTACACTAACCACTACGCCATCGAGGCCGGGTGCCTATAGCACACCGCTACCATAAGGAGCATAAAAACCTGCTTACCACAACAGTGCGAAAGTTTGTTTGACTTTCTTCTTCTTTCTTCTTATCACCTCTAAAATGTACAATCTTATCCTCGTGTAAAAATAATGAATATTATGCAAATGCGCTCGGCGATATTCCATCGGCTTTTCTACTATGTACTTAACACGAAGGAACCGGATTACTAATTCAATGGGTTCTTCGATAACAAAAATATACATCTTTTGGACATATGTGAGCTACTCCCTCGGGATATAAGAACTAACGTAACATAGTAATGTGTCGTAAATAAAATTGTTGCTACGAGCCTACGACTTTACGAATGCTACTGTTTTTAGGGTATCGGACCTAACATAATCCCAGGGTCTCTGTAAGACTGCACCGAGCGTAAGACAGATAATGACAGAGCTCGTGCGGCGCATATTGAAATCAGCGCGCAGCCTCCATAGTAAAATAGTATGGAGGATTTGCAGGGCTTTTTTGATAAATACCTATGTATGTATCTTTATTGTCAACCAATAACTTAAATATCTGGGACGGACAAATTGTAATATAACTATGTATGTTTCGTTTAAGCTGTAAAATAGGATATATTTCTACTGTTATAATATAAAAATCACGTAACACGAGCTTAAAAATAAATTTAATGCAAAATTACGTTGGTGGCTCATGCAGAACAATTTCTACTGCCTTAAAGATTTTTTTGAAAATACCCAATTATAATTAACTCATAATTGACCTTATATAATTTAATTGATATTATAACCGTGAAATTTAATAGATATGTTTGTGTAAATGATATGACCAATTATATATTACATTTTATTGGTTTTATGTATGTTGTAATTTAATTGTTCTATTTTAATTTCATTTGTGTGCCCAGTTCTAATTTAATTGTTTTATTTTAATTTAATTTATGTGCACTGTTTAATCTAATTTATTTGTGTTATTGAAATTACATACTTTTATTGTATAGGTGTAAAATATTTGCATGTCAAATTACTGACTAAGTGTAAGAGCTTATATTTATTTATCAAGACCTACAATGTACACAACACTTAAGGCAAATAAATGATTATTATTATTATTATAAGTTTTTGCATTTTTCGTGCAAATTGATATAATTTTGTAGGCGAAAATATTAATTAATTATTTTAAGTTTTTTACACGGAGTAATTGTAAACACATTCATCATTTTATTCACTTAACTGTGACCGCCTGTTTTGGTACATTTCGCTCGGCGCAGTCTTAATACCTGATAGGTATGGGGTATACCTTGGGATCACTTTATTGTCTGCGTATCTATCTGTCTGCTAGCGCGTAAAAAAAGTTATCTCAGGACTGTTAACATACAAAAACTGCTGCCAACCAAGCTTACTATCTTGTTTATGAAATCATGAAATGAAACGAGAAAGGTAGATCTTTCCTAATTCATTTGTTTTTATCAAATATTGATGGCTTTTTCTTGATTATGATATTATGTTATTGCAAGCGATAACAGCTTACCATTAGGCAGTCTTCAAAATTATTTAGCATCATAATTGCATAAAAAAAACGTGCGCGATGATGCTAATAGGCTTGACCCCCTTGGTAGATAAAATAAAAATATTATTTTTTATTTTTGTAGGTACAGAACCCTTAATTTGCGGAGAATAGCTCTTGGCCAATTGTTCGACACCTTAAGGTCAACGGTTTTATGACATAAGAACTTTAGCTGTTTATGTTGCAATGTCCTTATAGGCACTTCGTTTATTATATTTTTAGTACTTCTTTACGGCATTTAAGTAAATTATTTTTTACGCAGCATTTTAATTATTAACGCCGCCGACGCCGTTGTGATTATTTCAATGCCTGACAATAAGACTTTTTAAAAAGCAATTCCAGGTTTATATAAATATATTTAAAATGGATAATATATTTATTACTATAAGTAACGTACAAATAATTGTACGTTACTTGTCATGTCTATTCTCATCCATTTTACCCAATTTCATACAATTTACGCCTGTTCATATTATATCCACGAGCCTGTGGCTCTTCCTGATCCTTATATAATAACTCAGTATATAATAACTCTGTATAGGTATAACAACTCTGTATATAATAACTCTGTATATCCTGATAACAGTGAAGTTGCCCTCTACTCTTCCAGATTCATTAACCAGCAAAACGCCACAAACACATTATGACCAGCAGCAAAAACATTTCACCACCAGTATTTCAATAAGTAATTACAGGTACCTACGAAAAAAATCAATTATTCGAATCGGCTTCGACTCCCAGATCGGGGAATGTTAGTAGGCTTTTTGAAATTCTCAGTAGGTAGTAGCACGGAGTCTGGAATTACCTTTGCCCAGTAGATGGTAATACTGGTAATACGCTCGCCGTAGGTAGATAGTATTACGACAGACCTAAAATTATAGTTGGTGAAATGTGGGTACTATACATATTATCTCTGCTTACCCTATAATATGTAACGGGTTTTAAACGCGATCATGCATAATGTTTACCTTTTTAGGCTTGACTTTTCGACCAGGTTACACCGGCCGTGGTCAGTGGTCACAAGCTGACTGGTGCTGCGATGTCATGTCTCCGTTTGTGAGGCAGAAGAATCTTGATTCACCCTCACTTTTGACATATTTTTGTTTGTCCATGTACCGTCACAAACTCTGCATACCCTGTCTGTGACTGTGAAACTATGTATCTTCTGTTATGATTGTTTACCACGTTTTTTTTTATTTTGTTCTTTTTTTTTATAAAGACAACTGCCGCACTAGGAATAATTCCTGTCGCGTGGGACTTTACAAACATTCAAACAACGGACTCTTCAAACATGTATCTTCTGTTATGATTGCTTACCACGTTTTTTTTTTACTTTGTTCTTTTTTTTTATAAAGGCAACTGCCGCACTAGGAATAATTCCTGTCGCGTGGGACTTTACAAACATTCAAACAACGGACTCAAAGAACAACCATTTGTGAATCACACAAATTTCGTGTGGGGGTCGAATCCACAACCGACCACTGAAACCACAACGCCGTCCGTGAAGTAAAACGTTAAATTACTAAGCGTTCGTAATATCATCACTTTATTAAAACAGATTGTTTATTAACCTCAGAGTCTTCTTCGAAGAGGTTAATGAAAACGCTTTGTGGGTCTATGTGTCTGTCTGTTAGTGACAGGCATAACTCCGGAACCACTGGACCGATTGACTTGCAACTTGGTGTGCAGACACCTTGGGGTCATACCTCGATCGAGTTTTAATATTGGCTTTGTAGGTCGACCCCCGAGATATAGGGGTCACAAGGTCACATGATGTACATTTAAGACGAAGAGGTTGAATCCTGAGTTTTTACACTCATCAAAAACTTGTCTCCAAAAGCAATCCTACATAAACACAGAAAATCTTTTGAACTCGATATATTGATATAATAATAACTCACATATAACACGAAATGTCTCGACGCATCTTTCATACCTTAAACCAAAAAAATAAAAAATAAAACGGAACTATGAAAAACTTGCATAAGTCACGCATACACACAATAACCTATCACATGCATACGCTCACACACACACACACACACACACATAATAAATTACACACACTCACACACCTCTTATTTTGCATTTTTAAAGTTTTCATTTTTATTACTTTTATCTGTGCCCCATAGAAATAGGCATACCTGGTTTGGGGTTTCAGTAAATTCAAAATCCACTATAATATAGCACGGGTATATTTTTGTCCGCTGTAAATTTTGCTGTTTGGGATTATCCTTAACATTCCTGTAACACAGTTTACAACTAGCAAGGGAGTGGAAGGGGTTAGCTCTGATGGCTGTTGCAGTTAGACCTAGATTTAACTACTTAGTGTTATAAGTGGATTTATGTAACGATCGATTTGATTTTAGACAATAAAGATAAAGATAAAGATCTCGTTTTGAATATGGTAATGCGCCTGCACGTTTGGTGTAGTGGTGTTCCTCGCCACTCTTCCTTTCGTGTGGTTAGTGGTCAACCTGTTATCAAGAGTTGTTCAAGCCGCCCGTAGGCCTCTGACAGGGCATCGCCACGGATACTGCACAGAATGTTGTCGGTTTGATCTCAGGGCAAAAAATTGAGTGACCTCCCAAATAGTTATTCTGGGTCTGGATGTTTATTGTACCTACCTGTTGTTTAAAGACCCCTGCGACACAGAAACTAAACCTAGTGCGGTAATGGTATTATTTTAGAGTAGTAGAGCCTCGCTGATTTCAGCATGAATAGGCCGGCTCGACCGGGGAAGGACTGTTCACAGAATATCGACGTGAAATAGCAATATTCCTTCTGTTGTGTTTAGTTCGGTGAGTGAGAGTACCGGAGACTCAAGCACCCCCTTTCCCCCTTCCCGCTCTTTCTCCTTCCCACTTCCTTTCCTAAAGGGTCGGCAACGCGCTAGTGATGCCTCTGGTGTTGCAGGTATTGTACATATTATGTAACAATAAAATACCAATGTAGTTTTCAAGAATTTATTTATTTAATGTTCAAATATGTTGTGTAACATCACTATCAAATATATTATGTTTACCCTCTAACCGGATACATAACATCGAGATAATCTGTCAAAATTGTATAATTGTTTATAATTAATACTATTGTGCTACAATTACATTAGTTAGTTAAGTAGATCGGAATTACTTAAATTGCACAATATAACCCTTATATATAAAATATAACTCTTATCCACATTTTTGCTTAGTTTTATAAAAAATAATACCGTTAAGGTAACCGGTGCAATTCGGTAACCGGTTACAATTGGGCATAGCAAGCGGTTACCGTAACCCAGAGACGCTTACAGAGAATCATTTGTGCGTTACCATCACCGTAAAAATCTTTGTATATATTATTTTTGACTACCTTCAAATTGTAGTTATCTAAGTATACTAATATTATAAAGCTGAAGAGTTTGTTTGTTTGTTTGTTTGAACGCGCTAATCTCAGAAACTACTGGTCCGATTAGAAAAAATATTTCAGTGTTAGATAGCCCATTTATCGAGGAAGGCTATATCATCACGCTAAGATCAATAGGAGCGGAGCACCAATGAAGAATGTTTCAAAATCGGAGGGCTTTGTTCCTTTTGAGAGCTTCCGCTGCGTGCGCTGCGTAAACAGTTAAAGTTTCGCAAAAATCATGTATGACAGAATTGTTCCTCTTTAAAAGTTCTAAAAAAAAGTCCGCGACAGCATATGTCTATCTTTTAAGGTTGGCTCACTATAACCTTTATTATGCTAACCAAATTTGTTCTAAAATAATTCATTATTTGCGAAGGTGTTTTTATAAACATGATATTTATTTATTTGGATAAGGATTTATCCTTATCCAAATAAATACGTAATTCATCACGAGTATTTAATTTAAAACAAAATTGCCCTTTACATCATTCGATTTCAATGAATATCTTAAGAGATATCGCAGTTTTAAAATAGCATACGCAGCAAAATAATGATTAAGTACTGCGCGCGCATTTATGATGTGCAAGGTCGGCCGAAAACTCTGCGAGATACCATGCCGCGCGGCTCAGACGCGTGGTCATGATCGGCTCTTTACGGAACGGTACACGGAACATCACGCTACTAACCACGGGGGCGACGCAGTAACGATAAACGCGGGTGAAACCGCGGGAACATCTAGTTCGCTTTATAAACCAAAGCATTAGTTGCAGGAAGATTCTCTGAAGCTACCTGGTAGGTTACCATTTAAATTCTTAGATGAGATCTGTGAATACAGGTGAGTCGGCTCTGCTAATTGTTAAGTGCCCTTTTAAGAGTTATTAAGCTATTATTTTTCACACAGAGGCTAAACGCAATGAAGTAATCCCGATCGAACTTATCGATTTTATTTTAATTTCTGTTTTATACAGCGTATTCTAATAAGTATAGTCATATTGCAATGTTTAAAAAAATCTACAAATAGGCTAAATCTTGCCTAAATTAGGATACTTTCTTATAAAAACGTTTTATAATTGATAATAATAATTTGAAAATTATGTTAAAAATAAACAATATATATAAACGTATGTACGACCATGTGAATATTGCTGAACGAATCGCATGTGTCAAAAAAATACTAAAAATAGAAACGAATTGAATTTTTGACAAATTCTTACAATATTAACAAAAGATGGCCAGAAAAATTTATTAATCTCTTGTATGCTTATCCTTTAAGACATGACCATATCTTATTCATACAAGCTAGAGTTTTAAATCTTATATATTAATTAGTTAGTATATATTTCTTAATTATCTATTTTATATAATTCTCTACAATATTAGACATGAAAAAAATGTTGTGCATGTATCAGTGTGCATACCTACACAAGATATGAAATACACTTTCCTAACAGCATCATGAAACATGCATATTTTCCACTTTACCATGCTCTCTTCTACTCTCTTTCTCTCCCACACCAGTGCCGGATTATCTATTTTGCAGGAGTAGCGATACCATCTCAATCATGCAAACGCGAGAGTAAAATAAAAAAAAACTTAGCAGGCCTAGACAAATCCACTGTAAATATGTATGTATTATAAAAATGTTAGATTTTATATTAAAATATTCATTATTAATGAAAAAATTAGTACACGCAGTAGGGGTAGGCTCCCCACAAGGTGGACAAACGACCTGGTAAGGGTCGCGGGAAGCGGTTGGATGCGGGTGGCCCAAGACCAGTCTGTGTGGAAAACCTTGGGGGAGGCCTATGTCCAGCAGTGGATGTCTTTCGGCTGAGATGATGATGATGAAAAAATTTGCGAATCCTTTGCAAGTCTGGCGCTAGCTTAATCCGGCACTATTCCATACAGCTAATGATTAAAGGAACATAAAAGCGATACCAACTGCATACAACACTGCCAGTTATTCCAATTGCAGTCAAATTCAAGCAATCCTGGAGTTGGTATCCATTTCATCAGATTACACACCCAACCATAAGGGTACATGACCCCGGACGTCATACCTCAGTCTTTTCTAATATATCAAATGGGACCCAACTATTCTTTTCATCATTGCAAAACAGACTAAATAATCCTTTCTCCAAATAGAAGTAAAGTACAATTTTGCTTAAATTTGTTGTTGCTTCTATGCAAGTTTCATCTCAAAAACTATAGGACATGTACTCAGTAAATTATGCTTATAGTTCGTCAAATGCCAAAATTATTGCTATTCTCTTGGATCTCATCATAGAATTCACTTCAGAATCCAACGTGAAAGTTCTATTCGTAGAGTTTGAGATGAAAACTTACTGATTTATCATCGGTATGTAATAGTAAGGTATATATTAGAAGCAGCATATTATAATAGCAGCGATATCTCAGTGGGGAGACCAACAGACTGCAATGCAGAGAGTCTCAGGTTCGAACCCACGTCGCGCACCTCTGACATTCGAAAGCTATATGACTTTTAGAAATTATTTCCGTATTGATTAACAATTATCGCCTACTCCGTGCCCCGGAGAGCACGTTAAGCCGTCAGTCCCAGCTGCCATGAACATCTATGGCAGTCGTTATTGGAAAGTCAGTGCCCTGTAATATCCTGACACTGGTCTAGCCTTAGGGTATCGTTAGCCTTCGGGTTGCGGAGGTCAGATGGCAGTCGCTCCGTGTAAAAACTGATATCCAGTCAAATCCGGTTAGACTAGAAAGCCGATCCTAAGTGACTTGGGAATAATAAAGGCTAGGGAGAAGATGTAATAGTAAGGTATATAATGTTATATTATGTATTACAATCTATTAAGAATGCTGGCCTCTACACGCTACACATCTATAAAATAAACTATCCAAATTGCATTATAAACAAGATAATACTGAACTCATCTACTGTTGAAACATGATCTTTATACTAGGTTATTTTTAGTAAAGTGAAAACCTCTCAGGGGGTGATTTTACTTGTTATTTTTGTTTTGGAACATTGCCGAAATCGCGGAAAAATCAGCTGTTTCATACAAAATTGGACTTTGACCTCGTCAAAATGTATGGAACAGCTGATTTTTTGTCTTAGAACAAAAGTTGTACATAAGAACAAGTATAATCACCCCTTAGGAGGTTTTCACTTTACTAGGAATAACATTGTATAAATATAATACACCTAATGTCATCCTAAAACTAAAGTGGCTACTGACTAGAGTCATATCGTTTTAAATTTTAATAATATTTAATCTCGTGGTAAGAGTATTTATAGATTTTATGTCTCGATAAGTTTGATTGTTGTCAATATGCCTTTTAAATAATTTGGATTGGTGCAACAATAATAAAAATGAAATCATTTTATTTTTTTCAATCATGAGCTTTTCATCCAAGCTTAACGACACAATGAATCTACATAGCAGATGTAATATGGTACCACCTTCGGACAGCGCTTTCTTAAAGAACTAGTCTCCATTTCGATAAGCTCCTTCCGATGCTATAATTACTTTTGCAAAAACCACAATTGCATCACTATTGCTGACAGCTATTGCAATCTCCAGGTAATGCTTAACTAAGAAGTTTCAACTAGCGATAAAGAGATGGCGCTGTTCTCAATCTGCTCTAATCTTTACAAACTGCACTAAGACCCGAATTGCGCTAACGAAGTTTGCGTCGCGACATGAATCGACTCACGGCCATCGGACACGATTAGCCAGCCGAAGGATTATTCCTTCAAATAGCTATTACAAGACAGATATGAATAAAGAAATAAGTTTCCTACAACAATAGTTACCATAGCATCATAATAAAGAAATAGTTTATTCGTCAATGCATTCATGTTGCCACATGTCTTTGATCTTCTGAATGCGGTTCTGCACGCTCTGAATATGGTTCTCCAGCTCCTGTGACACATGGTACAGGCGATCTAACTGCTGTTGCATGATACGGTTCTCTGGACTGCCGTCGCGGTCTGTAATATAATATAACAGCTTTTATAAACATACTCTAGATTTTTTGAAAGGGCATGTAGTGATTTATTATATTACTAGCTTTTGCCCGCGGCTTCGCTCGCGTTAGTTTAGAATTTGACAATCAATTCGGGTTGTACTCTGCTTATAATAATATAATTCAATCATGATTCGAAAAACACGTGGCGCCATCTATTATCATAAGAACGTTATTGGTTTTCCTCGGGAACAGTAATTTTTTTCGGTATGAAAGGTAGCCTATGTCCGTTTCTGTACACCTAACAATGTACATGCAAAATTTCAGAATGATCGGTTCTGTGGTTTAGGCGTGAAAATGTAACAAACAAACTCATTTTCGCTTTTATAATATTAGTTAGGATTAGGATACTAACATTTTGCCATTTATGTCTCACTAAACAGCAGCGATAGCGATAGGAGACCGTTGGTCTGCTACGCACTTTTCGAAGTAGTATGAATGTTCTTTAATGGTGAAGGTAGACATCGTGAGGAAACTTGCATGTCTGAGAGTTTTCCATAATGTTCTCGAAGATGTGTGAATTCTGCCAACCCGCACTGGGTCAGCATGGTGGACTATTGCCTTACCCTATGAGGCCTAGAGGCCCGTGCTCAGCAGAGGGACAGTTTACGGTGCTGATATTATAATGATATAAGGACCTGCAATCTTTTATTTTTCTTTCTTTCTTCCAAACCAGAAATAGCTCAGTTGCCAGAGTGACGACACGGTCTATAAATGTCGCAGCTTCAAGTCCTGCTTCATTAATTTTCATTTTCCTCTGTTATAATTTATGTTCTACCTTAGCATGGGAAGTGCGTAAAAAATCTCTATAATCTCTAATACCATTGGATATAGGCTGTAAATGTTAGCCTCAACCTAATGAGTTAAGAAAATAATGAATAAATATTATAAAGCTGAAGAGTTTGTTTGTTTGTTTGAACGCGCTAATCTCAGGAACTACCAGTTCGATTTGAAAAATTATTTTAGTGTTGGATAGCCTATTTATCGAGGAAGGCTATAAGCTATATAACATCACGCTACGACCCACGGGGGCGGCGCAGTAACGCTAAACGCGGGTCAAACCGCGGGAACATCTAGTAATGAATATATGAAAGTACTTACCCACATTGTTGCCAAAGAGTGTCTTCAGACTTTTCTGCCTACGAAGCTGGCTCAAAACTGAAACAAAAACAAGAACTATTAAGGTCACTTTACTTATAACTATTTGACACCCACATTAAATTGGGTCTTTACAAAGATTATGATATGTACAAACACTCAGACAATGACTATGAATATGCGGATTCAAACCCACTACACTCGGAGCAGAGGTGCGGTAGCCGCTTGCCCTCTGTGCCATCAGTATAATCTGTGAGAAGTACTGACTGAGTTCGAAACTACGTGTTTTTAGATACTATATTAGATATTCATTAGGTCACAAATTAACACTTCCACACTTCAAAGTTACGCTTATTAATGTGAATTAACATTTGCTTTTACCTACCTTTTGCCATGTTCAGCAAGAGCGTACAACCAATGAGAATAGAAGTAAAAAGGTATAAAAAAATAGAAGTAAAAAAGGTATAAAAAATAAAAGTAAAAAGGTATAAAAATAAAAGTAAAAAGGTATAAAAAATAAAAGTAAAAAGGTATAAAAAATAAAAGTAAAAAGGTATAAAAAATAAAAGTAAAAAGGTATAAAAAATAAAAGTAAAAAGGTAAAGTACTCACAGTTGTCCCGTCCAAGGCCAGCCGTAGTCACACGTGCCCTCCTTCTGCCGCTCCTACGCAGTAGGGGACGTCTAAAAACGATATCGTTCTCAGTGTCCACTTCCTGTTCAACAAAGTGATTTATTAATGAAAGTACAAAAAGACGATACGCAGCGATAGCCTAGTAGGAGACCGTTCAACTGCCACGCAGATGTTTCGGGTTCGATTCCTAGAAAGAAAGAAAAAGAAAGAAATATTTTTTATTTTGGCACACAAAAGAGCACACCCAAAACATGAAGAAAAAATAAAAATAAATACAAAATAAAAAGCAGAACAATACTAAAAAAACAAATAAAATAAATACTAATAGTACGAGATCTGGCTGCAAGATTGCTACATGAATCGAGTATGTAATAAATTCTAATTTTTATGCATAATTATAAATAGGGGAACATATTTTTGCCAAGGTGCCAATCAAAATGTGGCCGCTAGTATTTTTAACTAAAATATTGACATTTTCCAAAAATTAAGTTCACGTGTTTATAAAATAAACTATAATCCACTGCACAGTAATATATATGTACAGAACTTGAAAAGTTATGGTTGCCGTTACGCACTCGGCCGCAACCTATTCGCAGCCAGGTCTAAACAGGTCATACTTTGTTATGACGTATGTTCATCATTTATATCTTATACTGAAGCTAATTTTTTTTTGTCCATGACAAAATATGTCTGCCTATGTAAAAGTGGCCGCAAGTAGAAGGTTCCAGCTGTTAAAGATAGATTAAAGTGAAAGAGTTATCGCGTTTCATCGGTCGTCAGACATGGATGGCGATTGCCAGCTGTACGTGGTTTTAAAGCCAGTGCGCATGCGTCAATCAGGTGTTCTCAACCAAAAGCAGTTTAGCCTTTGTATAATTCGTAGGTATGTTAAATTAATAAGATGGTACATTTTCTTGTGAGAAATAGGAGGGCAAAGCCAGTTCCCTCCAGATCTATAAAATAACTTGCTACTAGCGTAATAAATATTCTTAAAAAGAAATAAAACCTTGAATGTTCTGTTTTTAAACACTAGCATCTAAGTAGGTACCTATGATACCTATGCAAGTATCATAATCTTTTGAACTTTCACGTCATAGGCTTATGATTAAATAAAGCCGGCTTCTAATTCTATTTGCGTAAGGTGCAGCTTATTTCTGTGTAAACACATATTAGGTTAATTCTCTTTGATAAAATTGTAGGGGTACGTATGTATGCGTTATAATGTGTGTGTGTGCAAGCGCGAGGTATGAGAGACGAGTCGGCCAGTTGCTGCGCATTGGCCCGACAGAATACTAGGCTCGGCCAATGCGCAGCAACTGGCCGACTCGTCTCTCATACCTCGCGCTTGCACACACACACATTATAACGCATACATACGTACCCCTACAAAAAGATAACTTCTGTTACTTGAAACTCGAATATTTATAAAACCTGACTTCATATAAAATTGAACCTGAAAGAAAAATTGTTCAGAAATTCAATCTGTAAATTTTTACATATTTTTCATCTGTAGACGCAACAAAGAACTGTTAAGAAAATTTTGTATGGGTGTTCGCCAATGTTCTTTGCAGTGCTATAAATATTATTCGCTAGATAAATTGCGTGTATTGCTAATTTATTAAATAAAATAATTAAATAAAGATTATCATTTTCAAGATTTAACATGAACTATTATTATAATTATAAAGACATTCATAATTATGTGTCATAATGATGTCTATATAAACTATGGTAAATGCAGGATATGTGTGTTATTTTAATGGTTTAAGAAATATGTTGGTTACCTGATCAATATCCTGAATAACATCCTCTACTTCAACGAGCCGCAGTAGTCTCTTCCCCAACTCATCCAATGCCTCCGGGTTGTCCATATTCTCATCAGTGTTCGCCTGCCTCTTGATTGTCAACTTCCAATTGTTCAATACCTAGCAAAATAAAATTATCCGTTATTAATGTAAGTAAAATAGTTCCCAATGTTTAGATGGTTGCTACTGTAATAGTTATTATTGCATTTAATTTATTAATTTTATATTATTATTAGTAGTGTACAATCATTAAAGAGAAAATACCTACAAAATTGCATCGGGCAGATTATGGAGAGACCAATTTATTTGTTCCTTCCACCTTGCCTTTGGTCTCCCTCTGTTTCTGTGCCCATGAGGTCCTTTCCACATAGTGACCGTCGGAACACGTTATTGGTCCAACCTCGCAAGAAATTGTGATGAGTGGCAATCTCTGGAGGAGGCCTTCACCCAAGGAGGGGTCTAGATGGCATATAATATTGGACTAACAATATCCACACCCATTACTATTCTTACGATTGTACATGCCAATGGAATAATAAAGGCTTTTTTATTTTTATTTATTTACTAGCTTCTGCTCGCGGCTTCGCTCGCGTAAAAGTAGGTAACGGCACTATTTATTAAATAAAATATAGCTATGTTACTCGGTGATAATGTAGCTTACTAATGGTGAAAGAATTTTTATAACACAGATATTTTTCAATTGTACCTAATCGAAAACTTATGTACCTATTTTCATACTGCTAAGTCCAGAAATGAGAAAATTTCGTTACAAACTTTACCCCCCATTTTACCCCTCTAGGGGGGAGTTTTGTCCATTCCACTTACATAGATCATTTTTGTTTGTAATCAGAACCCAATATACCAATTTTCATACTTCTAAATCCAGAAATGAGAAAATTTCCATACAAACTTTACCCCCCCCCATTTTACTTTTTTAGGGAGAGTTTTGTCCATTTTACTTACACAGGTTATTTTCAATTATAATCAATAACTTGTATACCTATTTTTATACTTATAAGTCCAGAAATGAGCAAATTCCATATAAACTTCACCCCCCTATTTCACCCCCTTTGTGGTGGAATTTCAAAAAATCCTTTCTTAGTACACCCCTACAAATTAAAACACACATGCTCTCCAAATCTCAAGTTCCTACGACCAGCGGTTTAGGCTGTGCATTGTCTCTAAGTCAGTCAGTCAGGACATCTTCCTTTATATATATATAGATAGATATGTTATCTGAATTACCCATTTTCGCAATAATTGAGTTTGAGTTTACTCAATTGTGAATATAGAACAATAAGCATAGAACTATTTGAAGGAAACTTGGAACACAGATAGGAATGTCTTGGTTTACCATATAGGGTAGTAAGTTTGTTATTTGACAATGTCCTTTTATCTGATTATCGAAATATAAACTCAATAATATATCAGGATTAAAAATATAGAAAGTAAAATGGGTATGGTAGCTTTATAACATTTTATTTAATAGAAAATGCTATAAAATGCAAAGATCTATAATTAGCATAATTGCTGTTTGATTTAAACTATATATTTTATAGCTTTTATCAAACCAATATTGTGTTCATATAGAAAATTAGATGTTGATCTGACTTGATTTGCTTGCCAATATGAATGCCATCTCATCAAAAATCATTGTTAAAATTGGTCTTGTTATACAACCATAATAACAAGAAATACTGAGTCAGTTTCACTTCATAATAATAGCGTGTATTTAAGCTATAAATTTTTGTTATTATACTTAAAAATTATTTGGAATAATATATGATTATGATCTTACAGTCTTCCATTGTGGAACTGATCTCTTTGCTCCATTTGGTACAGCATTAAGTTTATCCACAAGCTGTTCCCATTTATCATCATAAATATTTTTGTTAGCCTTCAAGACTCTCTCATGTCCCAGTGCTGGATTTGTCTCTAGTTCATCCAACAGTAGAAGCAGTTGTGCTGTAGAAACACCCCTCTTGTTTTCCATCTAAAAATATAATTATTATAAATAAAATTAATTACAAATATAATAATTCCTATTGGCTCACCCGAGAAGAGGGAATATAAAATAAAACTATATAATTTCAAAACATAATAGAGTAATTATTGCATTATATTTAATTTAGTAATAAATGCTTCGCAAATGTGCATTAATATTTACAAATACATACAATGCCTTCATTTATATACAGACTTAATATATCTATAGATTTAGGGCGATAAATATCTATAGATTTTCTTCAAAATCTATTAACATTTATCGTATGTACTACATCTAAATGCAATAATTTATAATAACAAAATGCTAAGAACAGTCTAATAAAGAAATATCATAATCTAGATACAAACCATTTTGAGGTATAAATTCAAGCACTACAATTTTGTCAATAATTTTCTTGATGTACGGAAATGCGCTGAAAGATACAAGAAAACCGGAAAACTACAAGAGATGCACAGGAAGTAAATTTTATGACTGCGCGTTTACTTTTTAAATGCCGTTGCCCTTTCCTCTTGTGTTTGCAAACCTGAATATTGGCTTAATTAGCATGTCTTTCAAACCACAGACATAATAATATAAGAGTGTAATTTTTATGTTTGTATTTTTATCTTACACTTACATGCAATGGAAATAAATTACTGTAATAGTTATTATCAGCCGATTTAATTGTAAATTAGGTCATAATTTTAAATTTCAAAATCATATTGAGACATAATCGAGTTTAAACGTTTAACGTCTTTAGCTGCAGCGGATCGTGCCGGTGCGGTCGGCCAAACTCGATATTTTATAATTAAGTTTGGTATTAGAACAAGTACATATTAATTTAAAGTCAAGCGAAGAGAGTACGTAGGCCTTATAAAATTATAAGTAAATTGCTTATTTTGGACTTTATCCCGAAAGTTAAAGTAACCCAATCCAAAATGCGTATAAGATATCATTGACGCTATTTTGATTTTGTTATTTTTTCCTGAGCCATCACTAAAACTCTGCCAGCTGGTGAGTGAGTTGTCAAATTCATGTGTGTGGTGAAAGAAGCTGTCAAAAGAAGAAGAGCAAAGGCATTTTCGTATCAATATTGCTTGAAAAGTAACATGAGTTTTAAATTAAAAATAGATTGAGCTAAAAGACCTAAGATGCGGTACAGTCTGGTGATAGCTTTTACGCTAATATTGGGCGTCCAAGCATGGGACGACGACGATTTCGAAGTGTTTGACGTGGTCGAAGAAGTTAATCAGAACTTCTACGAATTGCTCGGTGTTAACCAGGTAAGCGTTGGTTGGAACTCAAGTGCGCTTATAGTACATCGTATTTTATGTATAGAATTAACAATATATACATTTCGGTACTCGTAAATATGCTGAATTTTGTTAAAGCTGTACTATTTCGATTTTATTAACTTGATCAATAAGTAGTTAGTTTAAGTAATTTTCGCCGATAATATTTTAGCTATCTGATACTTCAATCTTAATCCGGCCAACTAATTAAGGTTGGCTAATCTTCCTATTTAATTAATTGTGTAATGTTAAGTCATAAGTAAAGGTTTTGTACATTTTAATGATTATGAAATAAGAATTATGAAATTTGCCTTTATTACAATAGCCTCAACAACTATTGTGACATGTGTTTCCTTATTCAGGGAATGATTCATGTTGAACAACATAAGTATATATTGTTATAATATGACACAGAGTATACAACAAGTCTTCTTCATAACATTTTATTCTTCATAACATCTTCTATCACTATTTTTATATAATTATATATATTTATGGTGTTGTTGTTGCAGTCCTAAAAAAGATTCCTTAAGTACCATTTTAATATATGCAATAGTTTCTGTCCAATGTCTTGGCAAAATTTATTTTATAGCTCAAATATGTATTGGAAGTAATTATTAAATTAAAACAATTTTATTTCATTTATTAACACCAGCTATATTCGATTCCCGCACTAGTCAAACATTTGTGTGCATGAACATGGATGTTTGTTTTGGTCTGGATGTTTCTATGTATAATATGTATGAAATTACAAAAAAGTATATATGTATGTTTATCCATTATCTAGTACCCATAGTACAAGCTCTGCTTAGTTTGGGCTATATGGTGGTGTGTATGTGAAAGAATATTATTATTATATTACTCTTTAATCTGGTAGTTAAAATGTCAATTTGTAGTAAATAAATCTCAAACACAATGACAGGGGAATAGCTGAATTTTACTTCAATAATGTATCATAAACTAACTAGTACTAGACATGCTAGTGCAATAAAATATTAAGGACTAGTTGAGCTGCACAACTTCGTCTGCTTCACATAAGAGAATTTTCCCATTTTTGCAACATTTTCCATCGATGCTCCGCTTCTATTGGTTGTAGCGTGATGTTATATAATATATAGCCTTTAGCCTTCCTCGATAAATGGGCTATCCACCACTAAAAGTATTTTTCAATTCGAACCAGTAGTTCCTGAGATTACCGCGTTCAACCAAACTCTATAGCTTTATCCCAAAATTTTTACTCAAAATTCGTCTCTAAATGCTGACTTAGGAATTAATTATAATATATAATGTTAAATACAATCTAGATATGTATATATTGAAATACTGTATAAATAAATTATTTTGTACAGGATGCATCACAATCTGAGATTAAGTCTGCGTTCAAAAAGCTCACACTGAAGTTGCACCCTGACAAGAATGATTCTCCTGATGCTGATGTGCAGTTCAGGAACTTAGTCTCTGTTCACAATGTACTTAAGGATCCTGGGAAAAGAGAGAAGTATGACATTTTCCATTTTAAACTATTAGAATATGCATTTTAGGTATTGCGCTACCGCCCATGACAACTGCGGGACTACATTTTAATACAAGCAAGATGTAGGCAAATTAATAAAATTCAAGATTTCACTTTTTAGTCTGAAGAAGCACAAACCTATTGTTAAAGAATTTGTTAAAATGCATGACTGATTACAGAGTAGATTATCTGCAATACAGAATCAATCCAGGTGGAAATTGCCATGTTAAAAATAGCAAATAGCATGCATGCTATGGTGCTTAAATAAATAAGCTCTGCTTATATTTAGACTTTAAGCTTTATTATTAAAATACTACTGGGGCCTACTACAAAAAGATTTTGAATTACACAATTCAAAATATTTTTTTAAAACAATGTATATTTATAAAATAATCTGTATTCTTCAGATACAATGAAGTGCTCAAGAATGGTCTTCCGAACTGGAGATCTGCGGTATACTACTACCGGCACGTGAGGAAGATGGGCCTGGCTGAAGGCTCCATCATCCTATTTATTATCATCACGTTTGGGCAGTATGCTGTGGGCTGGGCTGCATATGCTGAGAAGAGGTTTACTGCGGTAAGTTGATATAATTATGAAATCATCACTACATATTATAGAACAAAGTCCCCCGCCGCGTCAGTCTATCTGTCCGCGAGAAACTCAAAAACTACTGAATAGATTTTCACACGGCTTTCACCTATGGACAGAGTGATTCATGAGGAAGGTTTAGGTGTATAATTTGTTAAGGTTCTGTACTATCCATGCAAAGTCAGGACAGGTTGCTGGTTTGTATATAAAAGGATATTGCTTTGATGGCACATACATACATAGATTCACGCCTGTTTTCCAGAGGGGTAGGCAGAGACTACGGATTTCCATGGCATTTGATGGCACAATAGTCAAAATTTTAATTCCAAGATGCCATATAAGAATTAATTTTATATATATTATTTAATTTAAAAAAATGCTCTAACAATGAACAAATTTGAACCCTAATTGTTCAAGAATTAGTCTTGAGACACAATAGACAATAACATTGTGTTGGATCCCTGGGAGTCAAGCATTGGCCAAATCTAGTGATTCTAGACAACTGAACGAACAATGAATAGAGGATTGGATTATTGATAAATTTAGATAATACCCATGGGTTATATTATTGTTGATAAATTTAGATAATACCCATGGGTGTATATTGCATAGCAAATCAAAATAAAAAAATGTGTAAGTCACTGCTAGTTCTTTCATGGTGGATGTATTTAGTGTCAATTTCTTTAATATTTCTTATGTTCCACTGGCTTTACCATAAAAAAGGTAAAATACCACAAACAAATAAAAAAACAATTCCTATTACAATTCTAGTAGAAAGCGAATGGTTGCCAATGGAATATTGAATTTGTTATGTAAGTAATGTTGTGCTTGACTGATTTTACTGCTCAATGACTTTTAAACATAGCAATCTATAATTTGTCAAGGCCTCTTTCATTGTTATGGTTATTACATAAATATTCTACGATATCATGCTTATTTTACATAAAGAGGTTAGCAAAAGGCTATGACTCTGATATTCTACATATGGTATATCATGTAAAATATACATACATAGATTCACGCCTGTTTTCCAGAGGGGTAGCCCGAGACTACGGATTTCCATTTGCTACGATCCTGACACACTTCTCTGGCTTCATTCACTTTCATCACATTCCTCATACACGCCCGTCGGTTCAAGGAGCTCTTAACCTAGCCTTTGTCCAGAACGCCTCCGATCTGATCGAGAAACATTCGCCTAAGTTTTCCTCTTGCGACTGTTCCATTCACACTAGCCTTATAAACTTTCTTAGTCAGTCTTTCCTCGTCCATTCTTTCTACATGTCTAAAACAGTTTAACATACCCTTTTCTAGTCTTGTCACTATATCCACTTTCATGCCGCATCTCTCTAATCACACTATTCCTTATTCTATCTTTCAGAGTCACACCACATATGCTTCTCAGCGCTCTCATTTCTACAGCATTTATTCTGCTCTCATGCTTCTTTTGCCATACCCAACTTTCACTTCCATACATAAGTGTGGGCACTAATAGTCCTCTATGTAAAATATAAAGGCTAAATTTGTTACTGCCAGACACAGTTTCTGCACGATTATGTGCAATTCTGTAAAATATTACTACTCCTGGATTGGGCTTCATAAATACTCATGACAACTATTATTATAGATGGTGACTATGATTGATGTTATGTTGTATGTTATTTATAACTGAACTAGATGTTCTCGCGGTTTCACCCGCTTTTATCGTTACTGCGCCGCCCCCGTGGGTCGTAGCGTGAGGTTATATAGCCGTAGCCATCCTCGATAAATAGGCTATCCAACACTAAAAGAATTTTTCAAATCGAACCAGTAGTTCCTGAATTTACCGCGTTCAAACAAACAAACAAACTCTTCAGCTTTATAATATTAGTATAGATTAAGTGTGTTGTTATGGCCCAAGTAACCTTTAATTCCATATGATAATTCATGGTTATGTTATCCAAGTGTCGCAGAAGACCTATACAAACATTGAAACAACAAGACAAGAAAAACCCACATTAATTATACTACTTAACTGTATAAATATGTAAATAAATAGTTGTTACTTTAAAACTGGGTTTTGTGACACAACTATGATCTCATTGAAGTAGCCTCCAACAACACTTTATTTCAATATTACATTAATAATTTCAGGAACAAATTCTAAACAGCAGAGGCAAGAAACATTCAAAGAAATCAGGCTTTGACCAAGGATTATCGGAAATACTTGATCAGCTGCCCAAACCCAGTATAAAAGACACGCTACCATTCCAAATACCGAGATGTGCCTGGTGGTTGGTGACAGCCATACCGATGAGTGTCATAGAAATCAGGAGGATCATGAAAGAGAAAGAGGAAGAAGCTAGGAGACAGAAAAAGAAGTAAGAGAATTGTTACTATTAATAGTGTTGTTTTTTTAGTACGTAATTAGTAATGGGTGACTAACACCCGGTTTTTGAAAAGCAGGTCTACTCGATAAATTTTGTAACCATTGGTAAAAGCATTTCATGCTGTGATAGGCTCGCTGAATTAGCAACGACTATTCAAATAAATTGACACAAAATTGATTTTAACATAATAACTTTTGCGTTAAATATTATATATATATATATAAAATATTTAACGGGTATTAACGCGGTCATGCATAATGTTTACCTTTTTTTGGGCTTGACGTTTCGACCAGGTTACACCGGCCGTGGTCTCAAGCTGACTGGTGCTGCGATGTCATGTTTTCGTTTTGAGGCAGGGCAGAAGAATTTTGATTCACCCTCACTTTTGGCATATTTTTGTTTGTCTATGTAAACATTATGCATGATCGCGTTAACACCCGTTACATATTATATATGATTTTAACGTGCTATTATTTTTATACTGTGCTATGTAAGAACCTGCCTTTTTTATGGCATCCATACTAAGGGTTTCTAGTATATCAGACGATTGGGTCACTCAAGAAGAGAGGTAAATATTAGGCATCCTCTAGCCTGTAGTGTATTATCTATGCCCTATAGCCACTTCGTTGACAGGCGTCAAACGTTTTATTAGCATTAACTTTTTTTTTTATACTAATAAGGTGGCAAACAAGTTTACGGCCCACCTGATGGTAAGTGGTCACCGTAGCCTATAGACGCCTGCAACACCAGAGGCATCACTTGCGCGTTGCCGACACTTTAGGAAAGGAATTGGGAAGGAGAAGAAGTGGGGTGGGGGAAAGGGGGTGATTAGGCTTCCGGCACTCTCACTCACCAAACGAAACACAACAGTAGGAACACTGCTATTTCACGTCGATATTCTGTGAGAATTCTTCCCCAAAGAAGAAAGTAAGAGTCCTTCCCCGGTCGAGCCGGCCCATTCATGCTGAAATCAGCGAGACTCTACTACTTTTGAAAACGGTTTACTGAGGAGTAAGGGCTGTAGGCGCATAACTTATATTTCGTCAGTTGTGTTTTCAGTCTCCACAACTGTTTAAGGAATCTACTGTTAAATTCCCAGCCTAGCCTAGCATACCGTATATACACTGTCCTACATTTTGTTCTACAGAAATACGTGTAAGTAGCAAGTGAAAATCCTTAGTCTCTGCCTCCAAAAGACAGGCGGGCTATGCCTATAAAACCAATCCATTTTATGAGTAGTAGAGCCTCGCTGATTTCAGCATCAATGGGCCGGCTCGACCGGGGAAGGACTACCCTCTCACAGAATATCGACGTGAAATACCAGTATTCCTACTGTTGTGTTTTGTTTGGTAAGTGAGAATGACGGAGGCCCAATCACCCTCTTTCGTCCTTCCCGCTCCTTCTCCTTCCCATTTCCTATTTTTCCTAAAGGGTCGACAACGCGCAAGTGATGCCTCTGGTATTGCAGGCGTCCATAGGCTACGGTGACCACTTACCATCAGGTGGGCCGTATGCTTGATTGCCATCTTAGTTGTATAAAAAAATAAAAAAATGTATTTGTGGTTACGTCATTATACGCTGAATAAAACTGGTTGTAATAAGTGTAATTACAAGACTTGTGTAATTCTCATTATTTATATTGCATAATGAGTTATATGTTTACCCAGCTGTTGAGTTTTGCTTTGTTGACAATGAACAATCGACCTACGTATAACACTTCTGTAGGTCGTTTGAAACATATTTAAATTATGTATGTACATTAAAATTTAAAACACGCACTTGGCGATATATGATGTTGTTTTAATACATACTTATATACTTAGTAATAATATTCTATCACATACAAACAACACCATCTAGCCCAAACTAAGCAGAGCTTGTACTATGGGTACTAGACAATGGATAAACATACATATATACTTTTTTTTTGTAAATACATACATATTATACATAGAAACACCCAGACCAAGACAAACATCCATGTTCATGCACACAAATGTTTGACTTGTGCGGGATTCGAACCCGCGACCTCAGGCGTGGCAGTCGGTTACACTAACCACTACGCCATCGAGGCCGACAAGTAGTACATATTGTCTCTCTCTTATATTCCTGAGGGTGAAGGGTAGAGGTATTACACCCAAATTACGCCAGCTAAGGTAGGTCCCATATAATAGAGGGTGAGCCATTTCACGCCGTGTACCTGGTGGGGTACATTTCCAGATACCGTGGTGTTATAGTTTTCCAATCTGAAATCGAACCCGATACACTGTGCACAAAAGTCGCATTTTCTACCGCTGCGTTACCGATACAGTAGAGAGTAATATTTTTTTCAAATCAATTGACTTGTTCTTTAAAGCTCCGTATCCACCAGGCAACATTTGACGTGCAACACGTGACGCTCAACGTTCGGCAGCGTTGCACAACATCGCGCGACGTTGCCAGCTGGCGCGCAATATGACGCGCGGCTTGTTGTTTGTTTCCGTGCAATATGTAGTTGAGCATCAAATGTTGTCAAGTGGAGACGTGAAAAAGCCACTGAAATCAACACTAGTTCCTCTGGCCACATGTTGTTGACGACTGATGCGAGCGAAATCGAAATGTGTAGACAGACAACGTTGCTAAACAAAAGTTCCGCGCTGACCGACACGTTGAGCAACATGTTGTGCGACATGTCGTGCGCCAAATGTTGCCTAGTGGATACGAGGCTTAACTTTGACATTTTATTTTTCCTATTTACAAAGGCGGGTTTAGAAATGGTTTGAAATGCCAATTCAGAAGGTTATACTTTTATTAAGTGACACAGTCGACTCTGAATTTTGTGTAAAATTCTAAAATGGCAAGGCATTATGTTCTTAATCGTCAGGGAGGAAGAAGAGAAGGCGCGTGCGGAGCGCGAGGCGGTAGCGTTAGCGGAGGCGAAGGCGGCGGGCGGCGGCGCGAGGAAGCGCCGCGGGTTCGTGCCGCCCGCGCGGGACGCGGACTGTCTGCTGGACCCCGCCGAGGAGCCCGATGGAGCTCCCGTCGTTGTGCCCGTCAAACAGGTACATACTAACTGCCTGTTAGATCCTGCCGAGGAGCCCGACGGAGCCCCTGTCGTTGTGGCCGTCAGACAGGTACCTACCCACTGTCTGCTAGACCCCGCCGAGGAGCCCGACAGGCTCCCGTCGTTGTGCCCGTCAGACAGGTACCTACCCACTGTCTGCTAGACCCCGCCGAGGAACCCGACAGGCCCCCGTCGTTGTGCCCGTCAGACAGGTACCTACCCACTGTCTGCTAGACCCCGCCGAGGAACCCGACAGGCCCCCGTCGTTGTGCCCGTCAGACAGGTACCTACCCACTGTCTGCTAGACCCCGCCGAGGAGCCCGACAGGCCCCCGTCGTTGTGCTCGTCAGACAGGTACCTATCCACTGTCTGCTAGACCCCGCCGAGGAGCCCGACAGGCTCCCGTCGTTGTGCCCGTCAGATAGGTACCTACCCACTGTCTGCTAGACCCCGCCGAGGAACCCGACAGGCCCCCGTCGTTGTGCCCGTCAGACAGGCACCTACTCACTGTCTGTTAAACCCCGCCGAGGAGCCCAACGGAGCACCCGTCGTTGTGCCCGTCAGACAGGTACCTACCTACTGTCTGCTGGACCCCGCCGAGGAGCCCGACGGAGCCTCCGTCGTTTTGCCCGTCAAACAAATACCTACCCACTGCCTGCTAGACCCCGCCTAGGAGCCCGACAGAGCCCCCGTCGTTGTGCCCGTCAGACAGGTACCTACCTACTTGAGACTTGAGTAGCAGAGCAGGGTCCTGGTATTGGTGTCCAATAGACGGTAATAGCCGGTAATACTACGTGGAACTGAACAGCTGACGAAAAAGGATGGGTGTGTAAATCACTGCCTTTTGGGAATAAACAATTATCTTTATAAAAGATAACGATTGTTAACAGTTTATAAACAGTTTCCCGAAAGTTTCGATTGCTTTTTTCGGCACTCTTTTAATTTAATAGTGTCACATCCGCGTATGTGGAAGACTATATGATCTATATTCCATCATTTTTAATATTTTTTGATCTCATTTATTACTCTATTTACCTTCCAGCCGGTAACCCCTCTAATAACGGGCGGTCTATGGACAGACGACGATCTGGCCGAGCTAGTGAGGCTCGTGAAGAAGTACCCCGGCGGCTCAGCGGAGCGCTGGGAGCGTATCGCGGAGGCCATGTGTCGCAGCGTGCCCGAGGTCACGCACATGGCCGCCAAGCTCAAGGAGAACTGCTACAAGATACCCGGCCAGGAGCCAGAACAACCACAGGTTGTGGAGCCGCCTAAGAAGGTAATTTTTGTATTTTGTTATAAGAATATTGGAAACTAGCTGTTACCTACGAATTCGTCCGCGTAGATTTTAACTAAAAAGGAACTCCGCGGAACCCTATTTTTTTTGTCTAAAATCGAAGTTGCCTAAGTTACTCCTTATAACATCAGCTATCTATCTGCCAGTGAAAGTCCCGTCAAAATCGGTTCCGCCGTTTCGGAGATTACCTGGGACAAACAGACAGACAGACAACAATTTTAAACATATATGTTTTCGTATAGGTACCTTATAGACTTTCATATGCATTAGATAAAAAGATGTTATTTTGACATTACAAACAGACACTTCAATTTTATTTATTTGTATAGATTATTTGGTTTCGTATATTATATTATATTAATAAGATAAGTTAGTTATAAATATATTTGTTTGTTGGTGCAGGTGAAAACGCGCAAAGCGGAGGAGGTATCGAGCGGTAACTGGTCGCAGACGCAGCAGAAGGCCCTCGAGGCGGCGCTCGCCAAGCATCCCAAGGGCGGCGCCGGCGACCGCTGGCAGAAGATCGCCAGCGCTGTGCCCGGCAAGACCAAAGTACCACATTGACTTGATTCATATATCATGTTTCGACCTCTATTACATAGCTAGATGTTACCCGTGAATTTGTCCGTTTTAATACTATTGTTTAGACAAGTAATGTAAAATTAAAATTTCTATAAAAATGGTACCTATAATGTATCTCCATACCATTTTTATAAAACATACCAATTCTAAAGAGATGGGTGTAAAAACCCAGGATTCAACCTCTTCGTCTTAAATGTAAAAGTAATTAAAAGAAATGACCCCTATATTTCGGAGGTATTTTGACCCACAAACTCGACTGAGGTTCATATCTCAGTCGAGTTTGTGGGTGGGAGTTTGTGGGTGGGAGTTTGTGGGGTCATCCCCAAGGTGTGTGCAAACCAATTTACAAGTCAATATATTTTCATTTAAAATATGTGACCCCTATATGTCGGAGGTCTTTTGAGCCACAGAGCCCATATTCAAACTCGACCGAGATATGACCCCAAGGTGTCAGCACACCAAGTTACAAGTCAATCGGTCCAGTGATTCCAGAGCTATGCCTGTCACTAACAGACAGACACACAGACCCACATAGTGTTTTCATTAAACTCTTCGAAGAAGACTCGTAAGTTAATAAAATCTTTTAAAATTATAACTACCTATTATAATTTCGCTACTGAGTTACTGCAAAGAAGAAAATATTGTTTTGGATTACAAAAATTATTGATTGCCTCAGTACGGTAGCGACTGTTGTGCATGAGATCTCTGTTTCGATTCCGGGGTCAGACAAAGAGAGACTGAAACTACCGGGTAAATGGCAATATATCTATACTAATATTATAAAGCTGAAGAGTTTGTTTGTTTGTTTGAATGCGCTAATCTCAGGAACCACTAATTCGATATAAAATTTATTTAGTGTTGGATAGCCTATTTATCGAGGAAGGCTATAGGCTATATAACATCACGCTACGACCCACGGGGGCGGCGCAGTAACGATAAACGCGGGTGAAACCGCGGGAACATCTAGTTTTGTAATAAAGTACGATCTTTTTTTACAAAATATAATAGCTCGCAAAATATATGTGTATAAAAATATGTGTAATCCAATTTTGTCTATTCCTTCAGAGATTATGAACGTAAGGATTATGTATGTATATAAAAACATAATATTTAAAATTACAGGAGGAATGTATGCAGAGGTGTAAATATCTATCAGAAATGGTGAAGAAACAGAAACAGAAAGAGGAAGAAGAAGCTCAACAGAAGGACGCAGAAGGAGAAGCGTCGTCGCAGGAAACCGACGAGTGATGCAGCGCCATCTATAGTTATACATACAGTCGAATCACAACTCTCTGTCTTTGTAATAAGGTTCAGTTTATGTATTTATACGACGATATAGAAACAATTTTGTTTGGAATGTTACTTGGTATCCGGTTTTATGTGGATACTTCATAATAAACTGTTCACAATATTACTTGTTTTCTTTTTAAAGTATCAAAATAGTGAAATACCTTCCCTTACAAAATTACATGTCTGAATTTGACAAAGCGAAAATCTGTTTAGGTATATAATTAATTAGGTATTACATGATTGCGTAAACAATAAAGAGATTTCTAACTAACATAGTGTGGCGTATGTATATACGCACAATTAACATAAGTTTATTAGGAACCTGGAATCGAACGGAGCATCATACGTCTAGCCGCGACGAGGTCAACTGACGAACTAGCGACGCGCGAAGAGGCCATCTGTCTTTATAGTGGCAGTATTTATGCGCACGCACACACGCTCAAGAACTCCTCGTAAATGATTGAATTGTGTTCACTCGTCGCTGATTGGTGTAAATGATTATTGTACACAATAGTGCTAGCGTTACTTGCATGAACAATAAATGGGATGTAAGAAGGCGTAAAAAGTAAAAAATATGTTCTCAGTTGAATCAGTCTACGTGTTTCAATACAACCCTAACGGTTACCAGCTACGGACCTGGCTTATGCCCGCCGGCTGGTAATGCGTTAAATTAGTGACCCCGACGCCGACGTGATTTGAACACGCACCCTTCTGATATGGAAATAGTTTTTTATAAATCAGCTGTAAGTTGGACACAAGTTGAATTTTTATTTTAACTAAACACAGCTGGTTTTATACGAATTTTTATTTTAACTTATCAACTTTTATACGTTTTTCGATAATTTTGGTGTGCGATTCCCATTTGACTGGAACACTTGGACTTATGATTAGTCAGTCACTACGAAAGAAAGAAATGCTATTTGAAATGGAAGAGTGCGTGACGATGTGTAATATTATGATTGATGGAGAAAAAGTGGAGCAAGTGAAAGAGTTAAAATTATGGTAAACATGAGGGAGATATTGAAAGGAGAACGATTGCTGGCAACAAAGTGAATGGAGCCCTACGCGCTTTTATGAACAGTCGAAATGTATCTGAAAAGGCACGTTTGGCTGTTCATAGAGGACTATTAGTGCCCACACTTATGTATGGAAGTGAAAGTTGGGTATGGCAAAAGAAGCATGAGAGCAGAATAAATGCTGTAGAAATGAGAGCGCTGAGAAGCATATGTGGTGTGACTCTGAAAGATAGAATAAGGAATAGTGTGATTAGAGAGATGCGGCATGAAAGTGGATATAGTGACGAGAATAGAAAAGGGTATGTTAAGCTGGTTTGGACATGTAGAAAGAATGGACGAGGAAAGACTGACTAAGAAAGTTTATAAGGCTTGTGTGAATGGAACAGTCGCAAGAGGAAAACCTAGGCGAACGTTTCTCGATCAGATCGGAGGCGTTCTGGACAAAGACCAGGTTAAGAGCTCCTTGAACCGTCGGGCGTGTATGAGGAATGTGATGAAAGTGAATGAAGCCAGAGAAGTGTGTCAGGATCGTAGGAAATGGAAATCCGTAGTCTCTGCCTACCCCTCTGGGAAACAGGCGTGAATCTATGTATATGTATGTATGTCAGTCGCTAAATTGAATAGTACCCGATCGGGCCAGTTAGATATCTTATATGATTTTCATTTTTTGGCGCACTGCAACCAGCGACACGAGATGGCACTGTACTCAATTACATGGTACTTCAAACAACTTGTATTAGATCCTGGTTGGTACAAGTATTAGGTATCATCAATAGTCGGACCCCGGTATACCAGGCACGATCACCCAGCCTGGTCTGAGGAACCTCCGTTTGTGTTGGGGGACATCTAAACTCACTGTCTCATATGGGGACTTGATGGACTTAGGATTGGACGGATGGCGACGGATTGTCAAGCATGCTACACAACCTTAAAGATGACCACGACCACTCTGTCAAGAGTGAAACGACGTAGAAGAAGAATTTTAGTCCAACTCAAATTCTATTCAAGAATTTTGCAGACATGGAGAGAGAAAATTAAAAATCAAAGATATTTTTAAAATTGCTTTATTTGTGCTTATTTATATGTTACTAAAATATAATATTGAGTAAATTATTTACATCACAGAATATTTTTAATTAGTTTGAGTATTTATATATTTTGAACGTTAGGTCGTTGGGTTATAGGTCTAGTTTATCTTAGCGGTCGCTCGGTCTCTGCGAACCGGTGGTATATGTCCGGGATGATGTCTTCTCGTTCAGCGTAACCCCCTTTCCTGGGTGGGTTCTTGGTGCCAGAGTAAGCTGTAAAAAAAAATAAGTATAAAACCAAGTATTAGGTACTACTGGTATTAACTGACCTACGTCATTCTGTGTAACTTTATTTATTTATTTATAGTTAACTAGCTTTAGCGCGCGGCTTCGCCCGCATGGTACCTACATCAATAAAAAGTAGCCTATGTCCTTCCCCAGGTTTTAAACTACATCTGTGCCAAATTTCATCTAAATCGGTTGAGTGGCTTAGCCGTGAAAAGGTAACAGACAGACAGAGTTACTTTTGAATTTATAATATTAGTAAGGATAGTAAGGATTAAAACGATACAAAACCATTTACATTAATTAACTTAGAGACACTGACTCATTATATTCCAAAGTTATAACAGAAAAAATAAAAAATAAAATTAAATATTGTAATGAAATATATAACAAATAATGACAATAAAAAAATATATTAAAATAAAAACGGAACAATAATTACAAATTCACATGGATTCCTTATTATACATATTATCACAAAATAAATAAATGTTGTGTAACGTTGAGATTGCAGGATGGCCTAGTGTGAGTTGGAAAACTTCACACATGATTGTGAACTATCTGCGTGGCTATCCAAATGGCTGCTTTTATTAAGTTATTACATATATACCCATTTAAATTAGTAGATATATTTTATATCGCCAAAGGGTTAGGGAGAGATGAATTACATTTTAATTTTGCCAGATAGATGGCTATAGATCTGTCGTAAGAGGAGGCAAGTCTATTGTCGAAAACCGGGTACAGTTGACACCATGTTTAACGAGAATTTTTTATAGATAAAGATAATTTATTTTGTTTGTTTATTTTGTTCTTGGTAGAAAAGCTGTTTAACACTTTATTCGTATTAAGTATTGAACCCGGGTACCTCGGGTATTGAACCCGTAACCTCATTTAAACCAGTCGCATTCAATATCATTAGGTATAATAAAATTATGTTAATAAATTTATCATAATGAAATATCTGCCTAAGTCAGGTAATAAAATTTGATTTATTTAATAGACTTAATAAAGTCTATGCAGCCATAACTGTTAGATTCCTTCGTAGATAGTTCACGATTATATCTAAACGCCTCCAAACCGCACTGGGCCAGTATGGTGGCTTAACATGACAGGCGCATCTCTGACTTTTCGAAGTTATGTGCGTGTTAAATATTTAAATATCGCTCGCTTTCGGTGAAGGAAAACATCGTGAGGAAACCTACATGTCTGAGAGTTACCCATAATGTTCTCGAAGTTATATGAAGTCTGCCAAACCGCACTGGGCCAGCGTGATGGGCTATGGCCTAACCCTTCTCACACTGAGGAGAGGCTGTTCAACAGTGGCACAGTTCATAAATTGTCCTGATATTATAGTTATTAAGATGAGTTATGTTAGTAGGTATAATGAGTTACCAGGTCTGTGCCACTTTGGTACGGAGATGCTGCCGCAGGCGGCGCACGTGCAGTCGGAGGGCGAGGCTAGCTTGTGCGGCTGCTGCGTGCCATCCTCGCAGCTCAGCGTCACCACCAGGGAACCGAACTTGGACGCCTGGCAGCACTCGCACTTGGAGTCGTGCGCGCCCGTCACTGAGGAAGAAACATTACATTGCTTATAGTCAAAAGCAGCGATAGACTAGAGGGAGACCGATGAACTGGCACGCAGAGGGCTCGAGCTCGATCCCAAGACGCGCATCTCCGTCTTTTCGAAGTTATATGCGTCAGCCCCGATGGCGTAGTGATTAGTGTAACCGACTGTGACGCCTGAGGTCGCGGGTTCGATTCGATGACAAGTCAAACATTTGCGTGCATGAACATGAATGTTTGTCTTGATCTGGGTGTTTCTATGTACAATATGTACATATGTATTTACAAAAAAAAGTATATTATGTATGTTTATCCATTGTCTAGTACCCATAGTACAAGCTCTGCTTAGTTTGGGCTAGATGGTGTTGTGTGTATGTGATAGACTTTAATACTTATTCGATTATGACGCTGAATTTAACTGTAAAGGAAACACATCGTGAGGAAATCTGCAAGTGTGAGAGTTCTTTCTTAATGTTTTCGAGGATAATATGAGAAGTCTGTCGACTCGCACTGGGTTAGCGTTCTACTCACAAGAAGTCTAAGAAGAGGCCCGTGCCCAGCAATGGGACAGGTTATTTATGTATGAGAGTACTGACATGTTAGTTAGCTAGCATTGCTTAATCAAGAGTTGCCTCAATAAAAATCGTCCCGTTACAAAAAGATAGAAAGAACGAAAAGAAAGAAAAACCGTTTATTTGCCACAGATACAGTTCAAAAAGGATATACATACTTACAATATAACTTAACATTAATTATTAGAAACGTGCAATCTGTGGACAGATTGGTACGCACTCAGCATTGTTGCTATATTGTGGTCCATAGGGGATCCACAATAGAGCGCTGGTTTTCAGTGCGGACCTTTAGATGTCGCACGGACGTAAGTCAGCCTAATTATAATTCTATAATATCATATTATAATTTCATTAAATTGTGCACGCTATATATACCTACGCAGCCTAGTTTATCGCATGATTAGCACGTCGCGCGTCGCGTCGTTCCAGCGCAGCGTTCCCCACTATCCAACAACTAGGTACTAACACCTTGCACTCCACAAGCCTTGGCGGCCGGCGTGCGGCGCATACGACATACGACCGCTGCGCTTGGTCTCGCGAGGCGCTCGGTTGCGTAATCATTTGTTTACATAACAATACGGGGAATATTACGATTTTATTTGTCTAATTTACAAAATAATAAATTTGTTTATTATTTTTATTGTATAGGCGGCAAACGAGTAGACGGATCGCCTGATCGTAAGCGATCACCGCCGCCCATGGACACCCGCGACACCAGGGGCGACACAAGTGCGTTGCCGGCCTATTAAATTTGCTCTCTCCCCCCTTTCCCTCAGAAGAGGGAGGAGGGGGTTAGGCCTCCGGTACCCTCACTCACTCGACGAAACATAACGCAAGCGCTACTTCACGCCGGTTTTCTGTGAGGCCGTGGTATCACTCCGGTCGAGCCGGCCCATTCGTGCCGAAGCGTGGCCCTCTCACGGCAAAATATATATACAGAATATTTTGTATGATGCTTTTATTTTAGATATAAGGCATGTTTACCATAAGAACAAAAATATTAGTTGAAAAATATGTATTTTTGTGATAATTAGGGCCTGTTCCATTCTCTCCAACTAGCATTTATGTATAAGATAAAAGTCTCGCCATTTTTAACTTAACAAGAGTGAGACAGCATGCGATTTATCTTATGGATAACTTTTACTTGATAGTTGTGAAACTGGCCATATCTTTAAAATAGTATAATTATCTTAAATTTATTATAGCAATGTGTAACGATATAAACAATTGGAGTTTGAATTTATTTCCTATCTAATGCTTCAGCGGTAATTATAAAGAATTCTTTACTGATAATAATAATTTTAGGTTCAATACTTTATCTATAGTTACTTGATAAGTAGTAAAAATAAAAATAATAATTTGTTTATTAAGGCCATGTAAACCCATACAAAAATATTAGTTACATGGATTTTTGGAGGGGGTGTGATGTCCCTCTACATAAAGGGAGGATCTTTCGACCAGACTGGTTGATAGTGCCTGGCGGGCCGCGGCCCAACGGTTGATGTCGGGAACTTGTATATAATAATAATAATAAATTCATTTATTTATCTCAAAAGGTGCACACATCGTTTCAAATATATAAGTACTTAGTCGCTTTGTGCGATTCAAGATTGTATGACGTCATTTTTGAGCGCTTATTTTATTTAGCGCCATCTGTTGGATGTAGGCTGAACTTCTTCGTCTGTGCGGAGTCACCACAGATTCTTATTTATAAACTAATGTCAGTATACCTACTTAAAACTAAAGACAGTAAACATTACTTTTTAGTTAAGTGATGGTGATATAATGGTACGTACTGTTATTGTATCTGGTGCTGGAGTCGCAGGAGCCCTCGCAGTTGTTGAGACCCTTGATGGGGTGCTTGTTCACGCACACGCCGTGTGGGCCTAAGTGCATGCGGACCAGACCCACCGTCTCCGCGCTTGGAGTGCTCTTTGGCACGCACTTGCCTGTGGAAACGAATACAATAAAATATAGTATACTAGATCACCTTAATAATATCATATAGAAAATGCGAGTGTTTGTTAGTCGGCCTTGATGATGTAGTGGTCAGTGTAACAGACTGCCACGTATGAGGTCGCGGGTTCGATTCCCGCACCAGTCAAACATTTGTGTGCATGAACATGGGTGTTTGTCTTGGTCTGGATGTTTCTATGTATATGTATATATTTACAAAAAATATATAAATATATATATATATATATAAGTATGTTTAACCATTGTCTAGTACCCATAGTACAAGCTCTGCTTAGTTTGAGCTAGATGGTGTTGTGTGTATGTGATAGAATATTATTAATTTGTTGTCCTTTCACACAAAAACGGGTCTATTTAAAGACTAATCTCGCAGTAGAAATAACTCCTGTGTCGCGGGGACTTTATAAAACATTCAAACAACGGACACAAAGAATATTCAAAACAACGATTCCGGGATCACACAAATATTTTTCCCGCGTGGGGATCGATCCCACTAAACTCGTTTAGTGGCAATGGCAGACATTTAAACCACTACACCACACTTCTTTTTCTTTTTACTTTGCGGAAAACCTACCACGGTGTTCCTCGACAAAATCGCTATCGGCGGGGCCGCGCGAATCACTTGCACATGCGGTCGCGACCCCGCCGAGGTTTCGACCCGCCGCCGCCGTGTGAAACGGCAGGCCACTACACGAAGAGACCTACCCACTATACTGCACTACGCCACCCATGCAGTCAACTAACTAGTAGACAATAATATTTTACTGTAAAATGTAAACAGTGTTTTGTATAAATAAGATATGATTAATTATACTGTGTCTGATACATTGTCTATATATTAGTATTGTATTATTTACTGTGTGTTTATACACTTTTTTTATTTTTATTTTATATTTTTTTTATTTTTATTTTAGTGTGTCAGGATCGTAGCAAATGGAAATCCGTAGTCTCTGCCTCCCCCTCTGGGAAACAGGCGTGAATCTATGTATATATGTATGGCGCAAACGTAAATTGATACTTACGCACGACAGAGAGGAAATAAATTAGTTAAGCATCACCTAGTATTAAGAAAACCTGTAGAATGTAACATGTGGACAACGTCGTTGGTTGTTCATTCGTTAACCGTAGCTGTAATACCTACTAACCTAAACTTACACTGTATAACTGTTTGTTTGTTCCAATAAATAAATTAAAAATCATAAACAGAACATAAAAAATATTCCTACATAAAATTAACAAAATAAAATAATCTATTTTATAAAGCAATCTACAGTACATTTTCATAGTCACCAATTACTAAAAAAGCAACGTTACAAAATAATTGCTCCAGGCGAGGCTCGAACTCGCAACCCCGGCATGCCTCACGCTTACTGTCTTATAAGTACCGTGCGCTAACCAATTGCGCCACTGGAGCTATACGTACGAACTCTGTATATACTGACCACTAACGCACATAACTGTCTATTGTCATATTGTTGAAACTTCTAGAAAAAGTATCTATTATATTATTTTCTTCTGTTTACGCGAATGTTATTCATTGAAACGTCGGGGAAACTGTAAACATAAATATAAATAGTATAATAGTATAGCAATAGTATAAATAGTTTTAATAGTTTCAATAATTTAATTAGTTTAAAAATTAGTAAAGTTTAATAGTAATAGTCGTGTAACAGTTTCTAAATTTTGTAATAAAGTGTCAAATAAACAACGCGTTAAAATCCGTATATAGTAGTTTAATTTCAAAAAGTATCTATTGTTGTAAATTGTTTACAACTTGAACAGTTATTATTAGTTTAAGAGTGCGCCGAGCGAAATGTGCCAAAACAGGCGGTCACAGTTTAGTGAATAAAATCAACACTTTTTGTTTAATACAAATATAAGATATACATTTACTATAACAATGAATGTGTTTACAATTACTTACTCCGTGTAAAAAACTTAAAATAATTAATATTTTCGCCTACAAAATTACGTAAATTTGCACGAAAAATACAAAAACGTAAGCTCGTTTACGTGATTTTTAGATTATAACAGTAGAAATCTATCCTATTTTACAGCTTAAACGAAACATAAATAGTTATATTACAAGTTGTCCGTTCCAAATATTTAAGTTATTGGTTGAGAATAAAGATACATATTTATCAAAAAAGCACTTCAAATCCTCCATACAATTTTACTATGGCGGCCGCGCGCCGATTTGAATATGCGCCGCACGAGCTCGGTCATTATCTGTCTTACGCTCGGCGCAGTCATCTATGATAACTTTGTTAAAACGTTGTTGTAGTTGACAATCATTTTCTATTACTAATTATATTAGTATAAAAGTTTGCCCGCGGCTTCGTTCGTGAAAATATAGGTAAGATTAGATTAATAACAGTGTTTTATCTAGATGAAATGTCCTTTTTGTTGCCCTGTCAACGTGTACTTATACGAAGTTTCATGATAATCGGTCGAGTAGTTAAGGCGCAAAAGCGTAACAAACAAACAAACTCACATTCACATTTATAATATTAGTTAAGATTTATAATGAGCAAAAACAATGGGTTATGTAAATTAGATACCTCATTATTTTTAATTAGTATTTATTAAGTAAGTAAGTACTTATTCGGAACAGGTTCTATTAGTTAATTGTTTTATGTATAGGTATGCGGATATATATCTATATACTAATAAAAAATATTCATATATTCTGTTTTAACCACATATCCTAATCCTAACTAATATTATAAAAGCGAAAATGAATTTGTTTGTTACCTTTTCACGCCTAAACCACTGAACCGATCATCCTGAAATTTTGCATATACGTTGTCAGGTGTACAGAAACGGACATAGGCTACCTTTTATACCGAAAAAAATTACTGTTCCCGAGGAAAACAATAATAACGTTCTTATGATAATAGATGGAGCCACGTATCTTTCGAATCATGATTGAATTATATTATTACAAGCAGAGTACAACTCGAATTGATTGACAAATTCTAAATTAACGCGAGCGAAGCCGCGGGCAAAAGCTAATATTTTAATAAGATTAAATAAACAGTAGTGTTATGAATAAATGCGATAAACTGTAAGTAAATACCTAGCTTATCTATAGAAAGTGTAGAAGTAATTATGGGACGTCTAATATATAAATTAATTACAGTGACCGAGTTTGTGGGTTCGGTTCCCACGCGCAAAACAAAAATAGTGTGATCGACAAATACAGCCGTCATGCGTCATGAGGAAAAACGGATCTACAAAAAGAAAATTATAATTATACCTATTGGTAGATTTCAGTATTTTCTTACTGATTCCAAATACGTGTAGGTACTTAAATCATGATATCGGAAAAAAATTAAGGACGTCTTTTTTCCTTATGAAGGTAGAATAGTTGTCCCAATTCTGAGTGTCCTCTTTCAGCTGTTTGAATATTTATAAAGTCACCTGTAACACCGGTAAGAAAACCAAGAGTTCTCTTTAATAAAATAAAGTTTTTGCTTGCCTAAAGATGAGAGCAGTTGAAGCCGTATGCTGTGTATCTTCAGGTCCTAAACATGGTGATATAAGAGTGATACTTACTCAAAGCCTGTGAAGGTTCCTCGCAGACCTGGCAGCAGGACTGGTTGACGAGGTTTTCAGGGGCACACTTGGACACATCAGGGCAGGCCTGGCGCGATGACGTCACGAACACCTCCTCGCCGGCGCGGTCGCAGGAGTACGTCGTGCAGTTGTCTTCTGACTGCCAGGTTGTTCCTGCACAGTTATATTTAGGTTATTGGACTGTGTAACGGAGTATGAGAGTGGTTTGATTCTTTTGCAGGCAACTTCTTTGGACACAGAGTGAAAGAGAAAGAGAGTGAGATAGACAGAGAGGGAGAGGGAGTGAGACAGACAGAGAGGGAGAGAGAGAAAGACCTCTCTCTTAGAGAGCGGGAAAATGAGCCACACAGAGAGGGAGAAGGAGAGAGAGAGCAACATCAACGTGAAGAAAATAAATATGCGACTCCTTAACGAATTTAGAAACTATTTATCGCGGGCAAAGAGCAAAAGAAAATTTAATTGCCAGTGCATATTTTATCTCGGGTCCCGTAAGCTACTTTTAAGATATACCAGGGGAAAGCCTGCAGTGTGATACTCTGATAATACATCTCTAATCAATTGTAATTTTGTATTCATTCTAATCGATAAAAAAATGTGATAATATTCCTACTCTGCTTTCTACTATCTCACTCTCTCTTTATTATGTATTTCACGTAGCATTCGTTTTGAACTGTGTATGTGTTAGTAACTGATACTCTTAGTAACCACTGTTCCTTTCGACGAGACCAAAAATAAAATAATTTTTGCATTATGAAGAAACTAAAGACTTGTTAACTGTTGTTATATAAGAATTAACAAATATCGTGGCGTATTAACTGCCTTCGTGGCGCAGCGGTAGTGAATGCAACTGCTGTGCATGAAGTCTCGGGTTCGAATCCCGGGTCGGGCCAACAAAATTATATTGGGTTTTCCTGTTTATAAATCTCATTACGAGCCCGGAGTTAGGTAGTTGGCGGTGTAAGACACCCCCGTGCCTCGGTGCGTTGCGCACGTTGCGCCGTTGGTCCTGCGCCCGATCTTTCTCCGGGCGTGTCGGATTACCATCCCATCGGATCATGAGAGTTAGGGAACAGAGAGTGTACTTGTGTTTGCGCACACACTTGTGCACTATAATATCTCCTGCGTAGTTGGCCAGTCTCCGTTAAGATTGGCCGCCGTGACCGTAATTCGGTTTGGAGGACATTATTATTATTATTATTAATTATAATCTTGGTCTATTTTTATTTATTATATATTTATATTTATAGGTTAATTATATATAACTTATTTCCTAGTAGTATATTGTAAGTGCCCTTAACGCCTGTGGCACAGGTTAAGTACAGGCACCCATATTATATTACCTACTTTACGGATTGTATTTTAGTTTTTTCACTATAATTAATAAATAAATTATTATTATTAATTGAATAGTGACATAGACTCACCGGGCGTGACAAGCCTGTCATCAATAACACACTTGTCCTGCACACAATGTCCGCAGCACACTCCGCGGGGCGGCTCGTCGTACCGCCAGCCCTTCTTACAGTCGCGCGTGCACGTCGCCACGCTCTCTTGTTGCGTGAGACGCCCGCTCGCGTCCCGCGCACATGTCACGTTCTTGCAAGGGTCTGGGGATGCCCAGGTTTGACCCTCCTGTGAAGCAAAATGGTATGTGAATGATACCTTTGATATTCTGAAGGATACATAAGCAGAGGTGTGTAACATTTATATTTTCATTAGCGCTGTTTTAAGACAGTCTTAATAGCAGTATTCCTACTGTTGTGTTTCGTCCGGTGAGTGAGAGTGCCGAAGGCCCAATCACCCTCTTTCCCCTTTCCCGCTTCTTCTCTTTCCCACTTCGTTTCCTAAAGGGTCGGCAACGCGCAAGTAATGCCTCTGGTGTAGCAGGCGGAGGTTGACTACTTACCATCAGGTGGGCCGTATGCTTGTTTGCCACCTTGGTTGTATAAAAAAAAAGTGGTGAAGCGTTAGCAAAACTGACTACTATGCCTGATGTTTATGGTGCAATTCCCGTGATTTATGGATCTTCCGTCAAAATAAATCTATAGCAGCTTGAAGATATTGCATACCCCTATTCTTTGGAAATATTGTAAGGCCGTTGGTCTTGCGCATGATCTCTCTCCGGTGCCAGCCGATACAAGGGGAAGTAAAGGAATAGAGAGTGTATATGTATTTTATTATAGCAAGTAATGGCTAGCTTCCTGCTATCACAACGAAATTTATTGTTGAGGTTATTTTAACCTGCTGCATTTTCAAAACGCCGTGCTGTGGATAATTTGACAGAAAAAATAATAACACTGCCTGATCATGATCAGGCGTATCCATAAACGCGAACTTATGAGTTATGCCACGAGATCAATAACGTACCGAAATAAGTTAAGATTATAAGCAATTTAAGATATTGTATCTACCTGATATATCTTGTTGCCAGCACGACAAGCGACCGGTTCTTCGATAGGACAGCATTTGCCTTCCACCTTCTCTTCCTTCAGGACGAATTGTTTCTTGACAGCGTCAGATACCTCAGGGCAGGTCTCGTTAGAGCATTGAACTTGGAGCTGGAAGAAATGATACAATTTGTTTTGGTCTTTAAAAATCCTAACAAACTAAATTTATAATTCCCTTCTCTCTGTAGAAAATAGGTTAGCGATGCCCCTGTCTGTAAGAGAATCACAAACTCAAAACTGACCTGTTAAATAATAATTTCTGTTCAATTTAAATGATTAAGTTGAACTGCTAAAAATAGAACCATCGGCGGTGACCAATGGATAAGGCATTAGATTCGTGATCAAGAAGTTCCACTCTAACACAAACATTATAGCTATACTAAAAGTTTAACAAGAGTATCAGTAATTTGTAGTGTATTGTAAGACTTCTTTAATTTTAAAGACAGCTCTCTACTGCCAATAACTCTTGTGCCGCAAGGGACTGTAGAAACACTCAAAGAATGGATAAAAAGAACATCCAGACGTGTCCCGTGTACCTAGGGTTGCAATCTTTAAAATTTGGCAACCAGGACAAGACGCGTGAAAACCCCGGATTTTAGAGCCCAGGACCCGGACATGTCAACTGGTATTTTTAAACACAGTCAGTGTAAAAAAATACAGTTACGGGACGGTGAATTAAGTGAGTCGGTTCGTCGGTTGATCGCGGCGTGCGGGCACAGTGCGTGTGTCGCGGGCGGCCCAAGACTTTAAATTTTTAAAACCGGTCTACAAATGTAGCCCCGCCCGGACGCTCCCCGGATGCCCTCTAAAGTAGGACAAATCCGGGAAAACCCGGACGGATGGCAACCCTACGTGTACCCAACACGGGAGAAGCTTGAAGTTTTGAAGCCAGTACAGTCACACACAGCGGCAATTGCAAGGCAATTACGACATTCTCAAAACAGAAAATGACATAAAAGTTGTTCAAACAAAAATAGACTTTATCAGTACGCAATTTACATTTATAGTGGTCTGCGCTAGGACGCCGGCGTCGTAGCATGCCATTCATGCTCCCAACCTTCAAAAATAAGAAGAAGAAATACTTTAACACTCACAGTTCCATTCAAGTTGACGCAGGTGTAGTTGGCGCAGAAGTCTGCAGAGGTCCACTTCTCTCCGATGAGCCTCTCCTTGCCGTCCACCACGCACGCCACCGGCTCGCACTTGCCGCAGCACTCGCCGCTCTCGGGAGACGCGGGGAAGTATTTACTGCCCTGGAATATAAGGTTACATTTGAATTTTCTGGTAACATTGGTGATTATGGTTAATGAAAAATAAAAACTGCCTCAGTGTCGCTGTGGAGGCGACAGTTGTGCATGAGGTCTTGGGTTTGAAGTTTTGAACCTTAAGAGAGACCAACAAAAAAAATTGTGGATTGCCGGCAAAACATTTTCAATAGCAAGCTGGAGTTAAGAAGTTGCCAGTGTTGCAAACCCTCGTGCCTCGGTGCGCACGTATAACTGTTTTTCCTGCGCCTAATATCTTTAAGATCGTGTCTCATTGATTGTCTTCCTATGAGACTATGAGAGTGGGCGAATAAAAGTCAGTAGGGGTCCAGAGGGATATTTGGCTGTTGCGTTGATCGTACAGTTTATTTAGTAAATACTTACATTACCACTAATTATAGCAGAAAAAGAATTACGCCGATGAAAATTAAATAAAAAAATTGTAAGCCTCCTTCAGATTCGTCCTGGCTGATGTGTATGTCAAGGATACTTACAGGCTGGCAGTCCTCGTGGCAGCTCTGCAGAGTGGTGATCTTCTCCATCTTGTCTCCAGTCTCGGTTTGCGCGCACTTGTAGCTCTCACACGGGTTGTCTGTCGATGTCCAGTTCTCTCCGACCTGGTCACAGTGTTGAGATTAGTATCCTCATTAATTCTTCAATCGAGTCTGGCTCTCGGCTCCAAGAAGACGAAGGACTTGATACGTTTTATTTTGATTGACCTTAGATTA